>QGSO01000247.1:1173732-1489782 GCA_011037825.1 Carya cathayensis | reverse complement strand
AGGGACAAAGAAAAAGTACAAGCACATAGAAAAGGTTGTTTCCACATGCCAACACTCTTTGTACCTATACAAAAGGAAAATTTACTATTACATGCACGATACCCATGATAAGTGAGTATATGTGGTGAATGAGATTCCACATTCCTTGGGAGGAGAAAATTCTTGCTCTTTATAATGAATCTAAGGGACTCCAATTGTATCATTGGCTAATCTTTTTCGAGTATGTCCCAATTGTAGCTAGGGCCTCCGCTGAAGCGTTACAACACGAAGAATTGAACATCTTTATGATACTAGCCGATTTATCCTCTTCTAAGACATATTGGCAGTACTTAAAATTTGGAAAAAGTACACTACGAACATTCAAACTATTAGGAGTTGTACACTTTAGACACCAAATAACCAAAACTGAGACACTGCACCTTTAAACTAAAAAAACAGAAATGCTACCTTGCACCCTAGTTGAATTAAGGTCATTGTTATGAGAGAAAAATAAGTGACAGTGACACAATTTTGACGGTCAGATATTATTGACGAGTACATGGTGTTGGTTTTGGCAGTTCGGAGTCACAATGTGTCAGTAGTGCTCATTTTTGTCCAAAGCACAAATTTCTTATAATTTGAGAGTTGAAAGTATATTTATCCTGAAAATTTTGTCACACATAACATGACAGAAATTTTCCACCAGAGTCAAGCATACTGGAAAGTAACAGACAACGCGTCCCCCACATTGTTAATTCACAAACATCTTAACAAAATTCACATATTATCGTGAGATAAGAATCATACCCGGGAACAACAGGAAACCTCGTGAAGCCCCAGTCATTCTTAACAATATGCAAGTCAGAGTGGCAAACCCCGCAGTAAAGTATCTTTATCGTGACATCCTCTTCACCATTTTCCCTGCCAAAGTATAATAAGCAACAGCTTAAGTAAATAGTAATACTGGCATTACCACTCAGTACATCTGATCTTCATCCACCACAAAACTACCAAGAAGAGTTAGTAGAGTGATTTTAATGTGCAAAGTCAAGTTACCACTCTTTTCGGGCAGAAACCCAGAATCCTGATCCGTTTGTAAGATCACAGGAACAAATTAAAAAAAAAAAAAAAAACAAAATCTCACTATTCCCAAGAACATCAATTATTCAGAGCGGTGTTGTCATTTTAAGAAAAACAAGGGTCATTCACGTAATTAGTGTTTTCATTTGTTTTATTCGCTTTGTACTTTATCGAAACTGCTTGACTACGATACCGCTCCTACCTAAGTCATGTTTGGGACCAGATCGAGAGATAAATATGCCAAAATCCGCCAACATTAGCACAGAATCAGCAAAAGGTCACAATAATATAATACCGTGTAACCCATTCTTTGATGATGAGGCAGATATATCACCTTATTCTATTAATATTTTTTTATGACAAATCAAAGGCATGCAAAGGGCATTTCCCGCAAAATAATATATATCCAAATCCAAATACGTAAGGAAAAACGCATGAACATGTCGTGAATGGCAAATGGTTAGAGCTCCAGGAAAGCTGGAATATCTTATGGCCGAAGATGAAATGTCCACTTGTTTTTCCTTTTCCTTTACGCTTCATTGGCAAACGAACGAGAAATGAAAAATGAAATAATAACGAAGAAGAATAAGAAGAAGAAGAAAGCCTTTACCTTCTGGAGAAATGAAATGGAGAAAGAACCCCAGAAGAATCTCTGGCAGCCCAACCAAAAGCCTTTTGTGGGTGTTCTTCTTCTGGCGACTTTGCCATTCTCTCATAACAGTCGTCATGGCACCGAGCTTCCCTATAAATAAGCAAGCGAAGGGTCTAGAAAATTTTATTTCTTTTTATTTTAATATAATTATTGTGAGGAGCAAAAAAAATTTATGTACTCCTAACTAATCACAATCTGTTATGGTTCTCTGTTCCTCAAAATGGAATATTATTGAAGTCATTCGTACAGAACATAGAAATATTACGTGGCCATACTCAGAAATTATCTAATAATTATTTATTGTTTTTGTGTGTGAGTAATTACACACTGCTGGAAGGAGTGGTAAATCCGGAAAATGAAAAACAGATTCGGAAGAAAGTAACCGCGGATTTGGTTTGGCTTTGTTTAGACGCAAGAAGTAAGCTTTATAACGTGGGATTTCGTTTTAATGTTGATATTAGTTTTGCTAAAGCGCGCGGCTTGATTGACATTATCCTCAATTTTTATAGATGTTTGAAATTTGAAACCCTCTTCTTAAATGTATAAAACAAAAAAAAAAAAAACAAATGTTGTTATCAATTTAGAAACTCTTTTTTTTTTTTTGGGTAATTCCTTGATTGATTATTTGGTTCAGTAAACTGAATTTTGTGTCATATTTTGAGCCGCTATGTGAATACAGCCTGACAAATAAAAATCACGACACAAAGAATTAATTAGTGTCCATCTTCATCTGCATTGGTGGCGGAGAGTGATGGCAGTTGGAAATATTAATGTGGTTTTTAAGGCTCATACCCACCTTACAACTCATTTAGGAACAGTAAGGGCGTTGGTACTCGGATAAACTGCTGAATTTCATTTATAAAACTTCTATTGTTAAGGATGAATGATTTGTACAATTTTCAAATAAATAAGTTATACGTGAGTCTTTGTAAAATTTTGGATCTCATTTTAAAAATAAAATTTGAAAATTGAATACAATATTTTTAAAATATTATTTTTTAATATTATTATTATTTTAAAATTTTAAAAAATTAAATTATTTATTATATTTTATATAAAAAAATTTTAAAAAATTATAATAATAAAATGAGATAAATTGAAAGTATTCTGAAATGTCTCTAAAAAAGATAGGTGGTTGAATTATGACAATATGAAAAGTACTTAAAAGGGGTGGTTGAATTACCAGACCAATAATTAAACCACCATTTATGGATACTTTTGACTACACATTTCTCTTAACATTAATCGGTCACTGCATTACTCGTTATACTCTATTTTTGAAAAATATACGTCACCCTTGGTCACCGGCATAACTACGTTAATGCTAGAGGGAGCCATGGCCCCCCTACCCTCTCAAAAAAAAAAAAAAAAATATTTTTCAAATATAAATAAAACTTGTTAATAAATAATATTAATTGATCCCAAAAAATTTAAAAACTTCTTGAAATCTTTAAAAAATATGAAAATTCTTTCTTATCTCATCTGAAATTCCTGAGTTTTCTTTAAAGTATGAAAAAACAGTTTCTATATTTTCTTTATAAAGTCTATAATTTTTGCATCAAAATATAAAAATATGCATACATAAATACATTAAAAAAATTAAAAATATACCTCCAAAAATATAAAAAACAGTTTCTATATTCATTTAATTTGCAATTAAATTCAGAGATCTACGTATTAAATGTGGTTGAAAATGTACTGATTTTCTCGGAGATGGTCCTTTGAGATAAAGGATATTAATTAGACCGATAGAGAGCCCCCCCGTACCTACAAAAAAAGCTCAAAAATCCCTATCCACAACTCTAGACTGTCCAATCCCACGTGATATGTTATCATCATATTTGACTTTTTAAGGCGCACATGAAAATATATACTCACATATCTATATCAGTGGTGAGTGAATTCATTTGAAAATGATATTTATTAATTATTAATGATGTTTTTAATTTTTATTTCAATTTTTAAATGGAAAGTCCTTTTCATTTATAAAAAAAAAAAAAAAGAATAATAATAATAATTTTTGTTGATTGTAGAATCCTGTTGTGCTAATTTTTACTCATGTATTATTATAAGATTTTCTGTTACATATCATCTACAATATGCGCAATCCATATGTTTGGTAGTGGAGTACTCTGAGATGCAAGACAGATATTGATTGGTGGTTTCCTTCCTTAATATGGCCAAAATTAGAGTTTCTCGTCTGACGGAGACAACCGGAGTGTGCCCAATGCCCATGAAGCTATGAGAGACAGAAGTTCCAAAATGCATGGACAGAGCGTGCGTTAATGGAGTTTTCATGCCCCCTTTGAAGGAGTTTTATTCATTACAAACAAATTCGCGTATCAATCTGTATATTAATATTACTGTTTTTATATTTAAAAAGAAAAATTTAATTATAGACACAAGTATACATTAATATGTACACCAATCTAAAATAATTGGTTAAAAAATAAATTTTATTAAAAACAGTACTAATGTAAGTTTTAAATATGAAAAAATCAAATATTAATACGTAGATTAATATGCGACTTTACTTATACGTAACAAAACTCATAAACTATTTAATATCTCACATGACCAATAATGACAAAATTCAGGATCATAAATAACATTTATATTTTTGAAGTCTTCGTAGATATTTTATTACACGACATTTCGCGTTTAAAAAAAGGGAGATACAGGAGAATTAGAATTTTAAGATCATAGGTATATAAATTGAGTTTTATAATATTTATTGAGTATCGAATATAATTAAGAAAATTCATATAACAAAGAAATATATTGATAATATCTCTCGCACTTTAAAATTTGATTTGGTTACATAGTTCAGATAAGTATATTAATAAAAAATGATATTTATGAGAAAATAAAAAAAATTTATAAATAAATTTAAATACTAAATATATATTAAAGTTGTTGGCTGAAATTACTCTATAATTATAAAAAATAAAATTTCTCTTTTAAAATATATTATTCAAATTATGACTTATTCATTTATTTTTATATAAGAAATTCGAAATTTTTTATTTTAATTATAAATTAGAATAATTTTAATTATTATAATAGATAATTATATGTATTAAAAGTTGATGTAGATTTTTCTTTCCAATTCATTATGTATTCAAATATTTGTGCCGTAATTATGTATTAAAATAAAATACATTATTTTTTATAATACAAAATGCGGATGGCGTTGGCGGTTGGTTTCTGGGGACAAAACGGGTTTGGCGGTGGCTGATGGCGTGAAGTGATGAAAATACATTCTAGATATGAAAAAACTAAAAAAAAAAGAAAAAAAAAAAGAAAATGTTGAGATCCCGCTGGAGCTTACCTCTCTTTATTATTATTTTTTTTAGTTTTTTTCTTAGTAATTAAAAAATTATTATTTAATAATATTATAATTTCTTTTAAAAAAATATTTAAAAATATAAAAAAATTATGTAAAAGAAAATTTCCAAAAAAAAATTGCACCGCTATAGCAGTGTCCCAAAAAAAAAAAAGGACGACGGGCTCTGTGAGGATAGTGCTTTTTACTGTAGGAGGAGACTTTTACTGTTTTGATGTCAGGTACAATAGAATGATTGAAAACTTTACAGATAAGATGGAGAAAATAGAGATAAAAATGATATAAGGGCATTAGCGTTTGACTCATCAAATTTATCTTTAAAATTTGATGAAAAGTACAGATTTTTTATAACTCCAAAACCTTCATATCTATAATTTCATATTAGATTAGTCATTAGATTAATTAAAATAATAATATAATATTATTTTTTTAATAATAATATTTTTAATTTTTTTTCTTCATATTTTATAATTATACTAACCATATGGACATTAATAGTTTGATTTAATACTTAAATAATTGATTCCCAACTAATTTAGAATAAAATAAAATAAAACCATTGCCTATTAAAATTAGAATAAAATATTAGTTTGAATGTGGAATAATAGACCTTCAAATTTAAAGGAAGAGTAACATTTACTGTAGCTCAAAGCTTCCCAAATACTCATTTGATGAATCCAATGTAGGTTTATTTTAAGTAAATTCATCAAAATTTAGAGATGCATTGACTTTTGATGAAGCCAATGCTAGTGCTCTAAGACGGAGAAATTAGAGATAAAAATGAGAGATGAATAAAAGCATCCTCGTAGGTTTAATTAAATTTAATCAATTTTAATATTTTTTTATATTTATCTATTCAATCTAAATTAAATCTCTATATTATATTAATCATTTATTTTCTATATAATAATAAAATATTATTAAATTAATATTTTTTATTTAATTTATTTTATCACATTTTTATAATTCTATCAATTAAATGTTAATAATAATTATATTATAATTAAATTAATATTAAAAAAGTATTATTAAATATAAGAATTATATTCTAATTAAATTAATATTAAAAAAAGTATCATTAAATGTTAATAATAATTATATTATATTAAATTAATATTACAAAAAAGTATTATTAAATGTTAATAGTAATTATATTCTAATTAAATTAATATTAAAAAAGTATTGTTAAATGTTAATAACAATTATATTCTAATTAAATTAATATTAAAAAAATTATTATTAAATGTTAATAATAATAATTATATTATATTAAATTCTATGGACACCATATATATAATATAATTAATATATAATAGAATAAATAATAGTAATTAAATGCATGAAATGTAGAAAATAAAGGCAGGCGGTATAACCGTCCTTGATGCATAAATAAAAGTAAAGAGCAATGTACAATAAAATCAATTTCATTAAAAACATAATACTTACAAGGAGATTAATTCTCAAAAGATTGAAGATCAAGAGACATGGAAAGGAGTTTACAAAAGAGAGTATTTGAGAGTGATAAGGAAGAAGAATTGAGAATGACTTCAGATGTGAAATTTTGAATGCCTTCCCTTACTTACAATCTACTTATTTATAGGCACCAAAATAGCAGCTTACAATAATATTATTAACATGTACAGTGACTCTAATAACTCATACACAGTAAATAGGCAGCTACATTTAATTAAATGGGGGCTGCTGAACAATAAATAGACAGCTGGACGATTCTTGATATGTTTTGACGGGCATCTTGAACAGTATTCTGATAATGTACAAAAAGGACAATAATCTTCTGGAATTACATAATCTGAGGGTCATAATTTGCAAGTTCCAGTTCAAATGAATCTTGAGAGTCTATCATCTGCGAAGGATAATATGGCGAGTTGACATGAGAATGAGAGGCCTGTTGAGACAGAGAGGCCTATTGTAATGGTGATGATGTTGCCTGCTGTGCTGAATATAATTTAACTTGATAGTCTTCCTCTTCATCGCTGTCCGAGATTTGTGACATTGCCTCAACTATTTTTTTCAAATCCTTTTTATTGATAATTGCTGCTGCCTGGAATCTGCTTCTCTGAACTAAAACCTCAGGGGCCTTGGTAATTTTTGAAAACATTTTTACAACATGATCGTAATTGTACATTTTCCACAATTTTACATAAACTTGACGGGCCAAGAACATAAGGTTTTTGAGAGAAGTGTGAGGTATAATGACATATTTCCACTTCATAATCCGGTTTTATTTGGTTTTAAGAAAGAAAATGAGAAGTGGTAGACAGTGTAATAATGAAGATGGATAATTATTTTGTAACGTAAAAACCCGAAGACTCTCTTGGAGAGGTGTAGGGAGAATGAGAGATTCTGGTTCAAACTGATCCCACCATATTAGGAACCATCGTGGGAGAGTTTTAATTTCCTGTAATTTGTCAAAATGGAGAAATCAGGAATGACAAAAATTCTTGTTCTGTCCTAAAAATGTTTTACTCCATGTTTGATGATAATCATAATAATCAAAATATGGTGGATTATATGGCTAAGAAAATTTTCTTGTCAAATATGGGATTTTTCTCCATTGTTCTATGGTAAGAACTTATTTAATAGTGACTTTGTGAAATGCAATAATTGGAGTTGCATGTGGAGAAGGTTGGGATTGGAGAGAACATGTGATTTCAGAAATAATAATAGAATTTGTATCTACTAAAATAAATTCATTAAAATTCTGGATCTTCATAATGTTTTGTGGAACATGATGTCAATCTAGTAATAGAAAAGTATCAAGTAATTTTTGAGGATCAGATAGATGCTGTAATTCGAGTTCAATAGGAAAGACTGGATGCCAATGGATTTTGAAGATAATGGGAGTTGCAGAAGGCTGAGATAATGGTGGATGATTGATAATTTGGGAAGGAGTAGAAGCAGAAGAAGAAACAGCTTTTGAGTATGTAGGTAATTTTGGAGAGGATAATGGTGAAAATGGATTATAGGATGGTCTAATGTTTTGTGGTAATGTCTCTAGTACTGTATAGGATTTTGGTGTGGCGGAAGGATAAGGTGAAGAATAAGAAGGAGAGGTGGTTTGGCATATAAGGATTTGAATTTTACTCTGGATTTTGAGGAAGAAATGATTTTCCCTATAAAAATTCTTGGGATAGAAAATCAGGAAGAGAATTAGAATCTCATTTAATATGTTCAATATCAAAAAATAAAAAATACTTAAAATAGCTTTCCATTTGCAAATATTTATTTAGCAGCCAAATTTTTAACATCTTTAATTAAAACTTTCTTGGCTGATTTATAATCAATTTTAAGTAAAAACTTTTGATTTAAAAGATCATCTTGAAACTTAGAAATGTATAATACAATAGCCAAAATTTCTTTCTTAATAGTACTATAATTCTTTTGAGCAGGATTCCAACAACCTGAATGGAATTGAATAATCTGTTCTGTTTCATTTAATAATTTTTGTTTCAAATTCTTCCATAACCAAGATCGGAGGCGTCTGTTTCAACAATTTTAAAAGCATTAAGAGATAAAGTCTTAAGCCTTTATTTCTTAATATGAGCCTTTATTTGTTTTATAATATTTTTATGTTTATTTGTCCATGAAGGTGGATTCTTTTTTAATCTTTTGAATAATGGTTTACATAATGGTCTAAGTGCTTGATAAAAATTAGCAACATAATTTAGACTTCCTAGAAATTTTTGTAGTTGTTGCTTATCTTTTATTTAATTAGAGAATTTGTTAGCAAATTCTATAGCCCTACTTATTGGTGTAATAGTTCCTTGATAAATATCATGTCCAAGGAAACTAATCTTGTTTTGAAATAACTTAACTTTAGATGATGAAACTACTAATCTATTTTGTTTAATAATTTAGACAAAGGTATTTAAATGATTCTAATGTTGTTCAATCGATGAAGAGAATATTAATACATTATCTATATAAACTATAGAAAAATGAGTGAAATGCGTAAATATTACATTCATAATATTTTGAAATTCACTAGGAGCATTTTTTAATCCAAAAAGCATAACATTCCATTCATAATGTCCAAATGGGACTGCAAATGCAGTTTTATATATATCTTTTTCAGCAATTTGAATTTGCCAAAATCTGCTTTTCATATCAAATTTTGAAAATATAGTAGTATCATAAAGTCGAGATAATAAATCTTTTTTATTAGGAATATGATACTTAATTTATTGTAAAATTTTATTTAACGGCTTATAATTTATGACTAATTTAAGAATACCTCTTTTTGATTCTGCTTATTTTGTACATAAAAAACAGTACAATTTCATGGTGATTTGTTCTTCCTAATGAGTCATTTAGATAATAAATCATTAATTTTTTTTTACAAAATTCTAATAATTCCTTATTCATTTGAATATGTCTGGCTTTAGTAGAAATATTCTTTTCAGAATATTCTTTTTCATAAAGTAATTCAACTATATATTGTTTTTTTATTCTAAAATGTATTAGGTAAATTGGAACATACTTCTTTTTCAATTATATTTTTGAAATTATTAATTTTTTGGATTAATAAAGAATCTTTTAATTGTTTTTCAATTCTTTTATATTTTAATTCTTGTTTTAAGAAATTTATTTGTTTTTCTTTCCTTTTAATCTTAATTTTTTTAAAAAAATTTTAATCTTAAAATTGATTACCTTTAGTAGGAAAATATATCTAGAAGTAGATTTCCTACTATCAGAACAACCAGCAAAATCAGAGTCTGAATATCTAGTTACCTCTAAGTTGTCAGTTCTCCTAAATGTAAGCTGGTAATCCTTAGTTCCTTGCAGATATCGCAATACCATCTTTGATACTTTCCAATGAGACATCCCTGAGTTACTATGGTAACGCCCAAGCATGCCAACTGTGAAACTAATGTTTGGTCTCGTGCAAATCTGTGCATATATCAAGCTCCCCACAACCGAAGTATAGGGGATTTTTGTCATCTCTTTACGCTTCCACTTAGTTTTAGGACATTGTGATAGGCTAAACTTATCACCTTTGGATATCGGAGTATCAAGTGATGAGCAACTTTTCATGCTAAATCTCTCAAGAACTCTTTCTATGTAACTTTTCTTAGACAATCTCAACAATCATTGTTTTCAATCCCGGAGGATTTCAATTCCGATTACAAAGGACGCCTCATTCATATATTTCATTTCAAAGTTCTTAGATAGAAAACCCTTGGTTTCATAAAGTAAGCCAAGATCACTACTAGCCAACAAGATATCATCAACATATAGGATCAAAAATATAAACTTACTCCCACTGACCTTTAGGTATATACATTGATCAACGATGTTCTCTTTAAATCCAAAGGCAGTAATGGTATCATTGAACTTTAAGTACCATTGTCGGGAAACTTGCTTAAGCCTCGTATATTGATTTTTTAAGCCTACATACTAGGTGATCTTTGCCCTTTTCTGAGTAGCCCTCTGGCTGCTCCATGTAGACCACTTCAGCCAAACTTCTATTTAGAAAAGTTGTTTTCACATCCATCTGGTGTAACTCTAAATCAAAATAAGCCACCAATGCCATAATGATTCTGAAAGAGTCTTTTTTAGATACTGGAGAAAATGTCTCTTTGTAATCAATGCCTTCTTTCTGGGTGAAACCCTTAGCAACAAGTCTGGCCTTATGTCGTTCAATGTTGGCTTTAGAGTCGCGTTTGGTCTTAAAGACCCATTTACACCCAACTCTTTTACACCCTTCAGGCAACTCAACAAGATCCCAAACTTGATTTTGATCCATGGATTCCAACTTTTCTTACATAGCATCGATCCATTTACTAGAATCACATCTTTTTATAGCTTGTGAAAACATTAGTGGATCTTTACTTGTCCCAATGTCAAATTCAGATTCTTGGAGATATACCACATAGTCTGTTAAAATAGCAGGTCTCCGATCTCTCTGAGATCTGCGTAAGACTATCTGTTCTGGTAACTTCGTACTTGGTTCATTGACTCACTCAAAAATGAGTAGCATTAATGCTATCCCAAGTGTAGGAGGATGTCGTGTAATAATAAGGAATAAATTCCTAGATCGTCTCCTCAGGGAAAATTTACTCAAAATTTAAACTCGTTGAAAAATTGTGAAAAACTTCACAAAGAAAAAAAAAATAAATGGTATGTGCAATGGATGGAAATTTTACTAGTCATGGACTAGATTCATGTTTTTAGATTTGTTTGTCGGATTTGAATGCAGCGATGAAAAGTAAGGAATGAAAATGCATGAAACTAAATTAAAATTGCTGAAATTAATAGACTGAAATTTAAAAGAACAAGAAAAATAAATGACATTAATTTAAATAATAGGAATTAAAGATGCAAGAAAATAAATGACATTAACCTAAATAGAGGAATTACAAGTGCGAGAAAAATAAATGATAGTAATTTAAATAAACAGAAATTAAAGGTGCAAAAATAAATAAATGACAGTAATTTAAATAGACAGAAATTAAATGTGCACGGAAAATATAAGACATTAAACTGAAATTAAATAAAAATAGGAATTGTAAGGAATAAACTTGATGTTTGGAAATGGAGACTGGTTCTCCAATCCAAAAATCTGAACTTCCAGATAAAATGATTTCTCAAATAAAATAAACGCTCTAAATAAAATGCATCCTAAAAGAAATTGAACTCTCAATTAAATTAAAATTTCAAATAAATTACACACTCAAATTGAAGTTGAGCTCTAAATAAAATAAACACTAAAAGAAATTATTTCCTAGATGAATACAAAGAAAGCTTGCTTTAACATGGAAAGAAAACTTGCTTCCTTAAGTTTCAAATTAAAGCTGTAAAATAAACTGATGCTGAATGAAAACTAAAACAGAAGCATGAAACTGAAAAATGAATTAAAATGAACAACAACTGCCGAATGAAATGAGAATGAAACTGAAAAATGAAAGCTAAGTTTTAAAGTTCTGTCTTCTCTCCTTCGTCTCCACTGCCTTGATGCCCTTTCTCTTCTGAGCTCTCTCCTATTTATAGGAGAGAGCATCCTACCATTTCTCAAGAGTGGGTGGCCTAACTTGGGAGTGGGTGGCCTAACTTTGAAGAATGGTGGAGTGGGTGGCCTAACTTGGGAGTGGGTGGCCTTTCTATCTTTCTGCATGTGCTGATTTTCTGCTTGCTCCCTTGAGTTCCAGCCGTGAGTTCCATTCTCTTTTAGTATTTTCATAAATGCCCTGCAGTACATAAAAAATATATTTCTTTCAAAGGCAAATATAGAACTTTATGTATATAAAATATTGACATCAATTAATTTGCATTCAATATTAGAATTTGATGCATAATTAAGTGTTCAATCTTTATTTGATAAAATAAATCACCCATTTAAACAACTTTATTATGCAATTCTAACCTTTTATCACACCCCCCAACTAGCTTTTTGCTAGACTCTAGCAAATAAAGCGAATGAATTCATGCAAAGGTGAAATTACCAACTTGAGAAAATCTGAGAATCATATGCCATGAAATAGATTTGTTGAGTTTAAGAACACTGGAGATAGATTAATCTGAATTTTGTATCAACTGAGAGATTTATACACAATTTAGTTAATCAACCAAGGGAATTACATGTAACAAAGCTTGCTTTCTTTTAAGTGCATGGAAATGGGGTTAGAATTCCAAGATTGACTACCAAGAGGCATTAATAATTTCAATCACAACAACTAATCTGAGAAAACCACATGGTCTTACTCTAATTCAAAACCATTGTAGTGGCGGCTTTCACGCTATTACACTTTGAAAGGTGCCTACTTCTTTTGTAAGGACCCCGGTAATAGGCAGCCTTTTCCAGTACACAAATGTAATTTTTGTTTTTGTTTTGTTTTTTTTTTTTTTTTTTTGATCCCTGGCTTGTCCCTTTTCTCATTTAATTCAAATTTCTTCCTAAGCCATTAGGATATGGTTCATTAGAGTCTCAAACAATTGAAGTGTAAATCAACCAACAATGACTCAATGTAGTCTTTCTAGGCCTTCCGGGTATGTGTTGTGTGTGTTTAAGCAAAACTCTTAACATCTTTCCCTTGGTTTAACAACTAAATAAAATGGATAAGTCCCTCTTTTGACATATACTCATATTGCACTACATTCCACATGTTCCATTACTTCAACAAATCATTTTTTTTTTTTTTAGTACTAATATATCTTCAACAAAAAAAATTCAACAGAAACTCTCTCCCCCCAACTAAATTTGACATTGTCCTCAATGTTCAGCAAATGAATGTTCGACGATATATGTTATGCAGGCATGAATTTAAGCAAGATAAACACTGCAGAACATATATTGAAACGAAAGAGTAAAGAGGAAAGATGTCACTTGAAATACTCGAGTGCACACAGGGAGTAAATTTCTATCAAAGTTAGAAGATACAAAAAGCAAAAGAAATAAAAACAAGCAAGAAAGTAAAATAAAAAGTTTTGGAACGAGATTACCAACTGATATGAATATGAAAGCAATGTTCCTTAATCCATTTTTCGTCAAAAAATCGTACCTGAAAAAGAGAATACGAGAAAATTAGCAAAAGATAACTGAAATTAACGAGATTACTGAAATCTTTTTTTTTTTTTTTTCGGTGGATCCGTCCGTGACCAGACAAGTGTGGCTAAAGATTTGAAAATAAACGCCTGATGTTGTTGACAAACGAGATTGAAGAGCTACATTGTTTCTTCTATGCTCTCTCTATAAAATCAGTCTTAAATTCATTAATCCTTGCATCAAACTCTTCTCTCATCTCTATAACTCATCTGCATTCCTTCAACATTCTCGCCTTAAGTTTCAATCTCTTTTCTCAATGGCTCACTCTTCTAACATTTCTCTAGATCCACCTGGATTGACCTCAACCTCCTGTCCTTTCTGCAGCTGCCATTGGTGCCATGTTGCAGCAAGAAAATATAGCATGGCTAATAAGTCAGACTCCGATGCTATCTACGATTGGTGAGTCTCGGAACTCGCTACTCATCCTCTATTGTTGCTTTTTCCCAGCGGGTCAAGCCAAAAACCATGAGGTTGAAAGGCTTAAAGAACAAATTGCTGTACTTCAACGATTGTTCAAGAGTCTCACACAAGGGAAGGAATCCTTCGGCAGCAGAATAAACAGTTGAAATCTCTATTGGATTCTTCATTCCGCTTGCCAGTCCATGAATAGGGATGACATGATTTTGTATGAAGAGAATGAGCGTCTCCAATTGAGGCTAAGAACCTCAAGTTTATGTAAAAGCATTTTTAAATAAAATCTCTCTATTTTTATTTTTATTTTATTTTATTTATTTTATTTTTTTTACACAATGCCATCGTTCCGCCCCTAACTAGTGAGAGACATAGTCCTCACTGAATCAAACGAAAGAAACAGAGTGCATAGAACTAATCAAACAAAACAAACAATCAACAAGAAAAATAAAATCAAATGCAAAAGAACAAATAAAAGAAAATGCAAGTAAAGAAAACTGTAAAGAAGGAGAAGCAACTCAAAATACTTCCCAGGGGGCTCTATCAACCACAAACAGCTGCTCATCCGGGAAACTATCATCTGCAAAACAATCAAAAGATTCGAAGTCATTAATATGATCAATTTTTTTATTAAGTAAAAATTCAGGTGTATGAAAAATAGGATCATTATCAAAGAAAAGAGAATTTAAGCAAATAAACTCTGTTGGTGTCAAACTCTCCACAGCATTCAAGTCACTTGTGTTATCAAAATGTGATGACATTTTGCCAGCATTGAAAACGTTCAACTCAAGTGTCATGTTCCCAAAAGTAAGCTTCAAAACACCACTTCTGCAATTGATCAAAGCATTTGATGTAGCTAGGAATGGCCTTCCAAGGATGACAGGAGCTTGGTAAATAGTGGAGGCTGGTTGCTGCATATCAAGAACTACAAAATCCACTGGGTAGTAGAATTTGTCCACCTGGACCAACACGTCCTCTACAATACCCCTCGGTACCTTAATTGATCTGTCAGCCAACTGCAGCGTGATGGAGGTCTTTTTCAGCTCACCCAATCCCAACTGTTCATACACTGAGAACGGTAGCAGGTTTACACTACTCCCCAGATCAAGTAAAGCTCTCCCAATGCGTGATTCGCCGATCATAATGGAAATATTGGAGAGCGGATCTCCAAACTTCTGAGGAGTCTCGCTCAAAATCAATGCACTAACTTGCTCCGTCAGGAAAGCTTTCTTCTTTACATTCAGCTTCCTCTTCACTGTGCACAAGTCCTTCAAAAATTTTGCATAGAAGGCACTTGTTGTATGGCATCCAAGAGTGGAATATTGATTTTTACTTGCTTGAAAATCTCTTGAATCTCCGTGTGATACTTGTTCTTTTGGCCAGCTGCCAATCTCTGAGGATAAGGAACCATAGGTTGGTATCCCTTACTAGTTTCAGCATCTACACTTACAAGCTTCTTCAGCTCTGGTCTCACTACCTCTGGTTCTTTCTCAACTTCATCATGTTCCGTTACATCTTCAGGTGTAGGAGCAGCTACCTGTGTGTCTATAGGCATCTCTGGTCGGGAAACTTCTTTCCCACTTCTCAAAGTAATAACTAGCCTTCGCCTCTCAACAACGTCCCCTGAGACATTATGCACTTGCTGTTGTTGCTGCCTGTATATTTGAGGATTAGGCTGAGGCTGCGCTGGAAATTTCCCTTTCTCCAGGGTGCTCAAGGTTGTGCTCATCTTGTTCATAGTGCCACGCAACTCATTTATGGCCTGAGTATTTTGATTATTTGTGGTGGCCTGAATCTGCATGAATTGTTGAAGTGTATTGGCCATCTGTGCCATACTATCATCTAGAGTTTTCTTTGCAGATGATGAAGGTTGAAAACTCTGTGCAACCATATGAGGTTGAAATCCAGGCGGAGCTACAGGAGGATAGCTCTGAGGATTCTGATATGACGGATACTGATGTTGAGGAGCACTCTGATGAAATGGTTGCTGTTGAGGTGGTGGGGACCGACCAGGTTGATCATTTCTCCATGAGAAATTTGGATGATTCCGCCACCCCGGATTATATGTGTTGGAGAAAGGCTGATTTTGTGCTTTATTCACCCAATTAGTTGATTGCATCTGCTCCGACCCACTTTCTTGAAACACTGGCATTATCGGGCAGTCTTTGGTCTTATGGTTTGAATCAGCACATATAGAACATGCCTCTGCTACTTTCACAGCCTTTACTTTGTCCATTTCCATGACCTCCATTCTTCTAGTTAAAGCAGTTATTCGGGCTTGAACATCAGTGTCCCCTTTAAGCTCGTATCTACCCCCTCCAGAAATAGCTCTCAGTGGTTGTGCTGTTGATGGAACTCGATCAGTACGAGTATTCCACTGTTGCGCGCTCTCAGCAAGGTAGTCAAAAAATGACAGTGCTTCATCAGGTTCCTTGCTAAAGAACTCCCCATTGCACATTGTCTGAACAAATTGCTTGCATTCCGGAGTGAGGCCAGTGTAAAAATAGCTCACCAACCTCCAAGATTCAAAACCATGATGTGGACAGATGTTCATCAAATCTTTAAATTTTTCCCAACTGGCCTGAAAGGTCTCATCAGGTCTCTGATTGAATTGGCTGATTTGCTCTTGCAAAAATTGAGTTCTCTGAAAGGGAAAATTTTTTTGTAAGAATTCACGCTGCATATCAGACCAACTAGAAATAGAGTTGGGTCTTAAAGAGTTAAACCAAATCTTCGCTTTATCCTTTAAAGAGAAAGGAAATAAACGAAGTCTAATGAACTCATCAGTAACAGCCCTAGTGATAAATGTGGCACAAGCCAACTCAAAATCTGTTAAGTGCTGGTACGGACTCTCAGAATCCATCCCGTGGAACTGAGGTATCACTGACATCATGCCATGCTTAATAGAGAAATTGGGTGCATTTTCTGGTAAAATAATGCATGAAGGTGTAGTGGTACGAGTGGGTTGCAAATAGTCCTTAAGAGTGCGTGGTGCAGGTGCAGCCATGTTTTCTGTTTTAATTTCAATTTTGCCACCTGACTCACTCAAAGAAAAGATAGGCGAGCTATCTATCTCCAAGCTGTGTATACTACTCTCAACACTCGATGTGACTCTAAGCAACCTATTTGAACTGTCTCTTACCCATAACATGAAACATCAGTTTAGAGAAGCAAAAAAAAATTAACGAGTTTAAATTTAAACTACTTTCCCCGGCAACGGCGCCAAAAACTTGACTCACTCAAAAATGAGTAGCATTAATGCTATCCCAAGTGTAGGAGGATGTCGTGTAATAATAAGGAATAAATTCCTAGATCGTCTCCTCAGGGAAAATTTACTCAAAATTTAAACTCGTTGAAAAATTGTGAAAAACTTCACAAAGAAAAAAAAAATAAATGGTATGTGCAATGGATGGAAATTTTACTAGTCATGGACTAGATTCATGTTTTTAGATTTGTTTGTCGGATTTGAATGCAGCGATGAAAAGTAAGGAATGAAAATGCATGAAACTAAATTAAAATTGCTGAAATTAATAGACTGAAATTTAAAAGAACAAGAAAAATAAATGACATTAATTTAAATAATAGGAATTAAAGATGCAAGAAAATAAATGACATTAACCTAAATAGAGGAATTACAAGTGCGAGAAAAATAAATGATAGTTAATTTAAATAAACAGAAATTAAAGGTGCAAAAATAAATAAATGACAGTAATTTAAATAGACAGAAATTAAATGTGCACGGAAAATATAAGACATTAAACTGAAATTAAATAAAAATAGGAATTGTAAGGAATAAACTTGATGTTTGGAAATGGAGACTGTGTTCTCCAATCCAAAAATCTGAACTTCCAGATAAAATGATTTCTCAAATAAAATAAACGCTCTAAATAAAATGCATCCTAAAAGAAATTGAACTCTCAATTAAATTAAAATTTCAAATAAATTACACACTCAAATTGAAGTTGAGCTCTAAATAAAATAAACACTAAAAGAAATTATTTCCTAGATGAATACAAAGAAAGCTTGCTTTAACATGGAAAGAAAACTTGCTTCCTTAAGTTTCAAATTAAAGCTGTAAAATAAACTGATGCTGAATGAAAACTAAAACAGAAGCATGAAACTGAAAAATGAATTAAAATGAACAACAACTGCCGAATGAAATGAGAATGAAACTGAAAAATGAAAGCTAAGTTTTAAAGTTCTGTCTTCTCTCCTTCGTCTCCACTGCCTTGATGCCCTTTCTCTTCTGAGCTCTCTCCTATTTATAGGAGAGAGCATCCTACCATTTCNAATTTATGCTTTATTAACTATTTTTTCATCTAAAACCAATAATAATGTCACGAACCAGTTGAAATAAATTGGTTTTAAACAGCTAAAATATGCAATTTTTCAGCTCAAACGCTCCCCCCAACTAGCTTTTTGCTAATCCTTGAGCAAAATAGTGAAAATTAATTGAGATGAACATTGCATAAAGCTCGAAATTCAAACGAAAACAATCAAGCATAATTCTGAATTCTCACAAAAAAAAAAAATTGATTCGTGACTATTCAACATCAGGAGTTGTATCCACAAGAAAAGTCTCAACAATTATTCATATAGAATTGGGGAAAATGTCTTAGAACTCAGATATGTGTGTGTGGCTAAACCTCTGTGTGTTCCTCATTAATAAGCATGATTTATCAAAGGGTTTTTCAACCTTAAGATTAATCATTATTGATTCTAATTACCTCAAAGCCTAAGGGACTAGCAGTTTTCACTCCAGCTCGGTTTTTAAAGGTTGAACACTCAACCCTCAAAGTCTTGGGTAACTGTTTCTAGCCCTTTATTTTAGGAAAACTTACACCATTTTTTTTTCTTTCTTTTTTTTTTTTTTTTTTTTTTAAATATATAGGCTCGGTAGTCCTGCAGTTTACTTCTCCTATTTTAAATCAATGAACATTACTGAGGAACACTATGAGTATAAGCATGTGCAAAATGTTCTTTCAAAACTTGCCCTTCTTTCTATATAAATCCTACTAATTCTCATTTCTGTAAATATTGCATCCGGGTGTTTCAAATCACTCTTCAACAAAATGTGATGCATCATAAGTCATGCTCTATGCTTAGGGTTGAAAATAAATCTTCATAAAATAATCCCGCTCAACTACTCCACCAAGATACTCAAATTTCACAAAAATTCCAGAAGTGTGTGTTAATCATTTATGTTTCAATACACCTCACAATAAAATTTTTTTTTTATTTTATTTTATTTTTTTATTTTTTTATTTTTTAGATAAGGCTAAATTTTAGCAAGCTGTTACACAGTTTGGTATGCTCATGATCTGCAACCACGAATAGAAGAGCTGGAACGAGAAAGGATTTAGATACAGGGTCAACATCGGCAGATAACAGCAGAGGTTCATCGTTTACTAGAGAAATAGGGACAATCTACTGTTAATCTCGCTGGCTTAGTAAGAAAACTTCTGACAAAACGTGTCCAGCATATCTTGTATTTCTTTTGACTAAATAAGATTTGAAGAGATAATAGTTTGTCTTCTTCTTTATGCTATCTCTATAAAATCAGTCTTAAACTTAATCCAATTTGCGTCAAAACTTATTCTCATCTCTATAACTCATCTGCATTCCTTCAACATTCTCGCCTTAAGTTTTCAATTCTTTTCTCAATGGCTCACTCTTCTAACATTTCTCTAGATCCATCCATGAGGTATTCAGCACCTCAACCTCCTGTCCTTTCTGCAGCTGCCATTGGTGCCATGTTGCAGCAAGAAAATAATAGCATGGCTAATAAGTCAGACTCCGATGCTATCTACGACTTGGTGAGTCTCGGAACTCGCTACTCATCCTCTATTGTTGCTTTTTCCCAGCGGGTACAAGCCAAAAACCATGAGGTTGAAAGGCTTAAAGAACAAATTGTTGTACTTCAACGAATTGTTCAAGAGTCTCACACAAGGGAAGGAATCCTTCGGCAGCAGAATAAACAGTTGAAATCTCTATTGGATTCTTCATTCCGCTTGCCAGTTCCCATGAATAGGGATGACATGATTTTGTATGAAGAGAATGAGCGTCTCCAATATGAGGCTAAGAACCTCAAGTTTATGTAAAAGCATTTTTAAATAAAATCTCTCTATTTTTATTTTTATTTTTTATTTTATTTTATTATTATTTTTTTTGTACTAACATATCTTCAACAGAAAACTTCAACAGAAAACTCTCACCCCAACTAAATTTGACATTGTCCTCAATGTTCAGCAAATGAATGTTCGACGATATATGTTATGCAAGCATGAATTGAAATAGGATAAACACTGCCGAACATATAATGACACGAAAAATTAAAGAGAAAAGATGTCACCTGAGATACTCGAGTGCGCACAGGGAGTAGATTTCTATCAAAGTTAGAAGATACAAAAAGCAACAGAAATAAAAACAAAACAAACAAAAACGGTATATACAATGAGGAAAGATGTCCTCAATGATGCAAGAGAAATGAAGGAATTTACACAAAGAGAGCAGTTAAGGGGCAAAACAACTAAAAGAAGAACCGAATATTCAGAGAAAAACTGAAGGAAAGAGGAAAAGGAAGTACCTGAACATCTTTGAAAGGAATGCAATAACAATAAAAATAAAAACTGAAAAACAAAAGAAAACAATGAAAAAAACAGGATAAATCAAGAACCATCAATTAGGATCAAGCAAATGTAGAGTAGATTCCTCAGGTGCAAAGTTAGAAACAAAAGGCTTGAGCCTTTGACCATTAACCTTAAAAAGGTTACCATTGAGAGGATTCATTATCTCTATAGCACCATGGGGAAAAACAATTTGGATCACATAAGGCCCACTCCATCGAGACCTTAACTTACCAGGATCAAAAATCTTACTTTGGATGTGTTTGTTGGCTATACATCTTCGAAACATTTGGTTAGAACAATATTTAAACAAGTAAAGGTCATCATAAAAAAAATTATTCGACCTCAGATTTGAATTTTCGAATGTCCTGAGTGCTCCAATGAGATGGTGTCTGTCATCTGAAGATGGTTTTATGGGTGCTGCCCAAGGTGGTGACTCTTCAAACATTGGTTGCCAAAACACCCCATGCCCGATTCCTACGAAAGAAACATTAGAAGTATCATCAAGTATATTGACATTACTTAGAACACTTTCTAATGACAAATGTAAATCAGTAGAAGGAAGATTCAAGTGAAAGTCCTCATCAAGGATATTTTCCAGCAAATTAACTTCCTTAACTTCTTCTAAATCCTGAGGTTGCCTGCAAGTATTAAAGATATTTAGCTCCAATGTCATGTTTCCAAAACTCAATTTCAAAATTCCACTTCTACAATTAATTAATGCATTAGATGTAGAAAGAAATGGTCTACCAAGAATTATAGGAGCTTGGAAAGTAGATGTATTTGACAAGTTCATATCAAGTACCACAAAATCCACAGGATAGTAAAATTTATCAACTTGAACCAAAACATCCTCAACTATACCCCTAGGCATTTTTATTGATCTATCAGCAAGTTGCAAAATGATAGGTGTGGATTTCAGTTCACCTAAACCAAGCTGTTCGTACACAGTGTAAGGCAATAAATTGACACTTGAACCAAGATCCAACAGATCGTGACCAATTTTTGAATTTCCTATCACACAAGCAATTGTAGGTGCTCCAGGGTCCTTGTATTTAGGTGGTGTATTACTCTGAATGATAGCACTAACCTGCTCAGTAAGGAAAGCTTTCTTATGCACATTTAATTTTCTTTTCACAGTGCATAGATCCTTTAAAAATTTTGCATAGGCAGGAATTTGCTGAATAGCATCTAACAAAGGGATGTTAATCCTAACTTGCCTAAAAACCTCAAGAATTTCAGCGAGATGCTTATCTTTATGCAATGAGACTAATCGCTGAGGAAAAGGAGGAGGTATAGGACAATTAATTTTCTCATGCTCATCGGACACATGCTCTCCATCTTTTTTAGAAGGGTTAGAAAACTTACCAGAATTATATGGCTCATGTGCTGGAATGTCTACCACCTTACCGCTTCTTAAAGTAGTCACCGCTTTGACCGACCTTAAGTTAGGATTGTTGCGCCTAAACTTTAACTCAAATTAATGAACCAAAATTTAGTGCAGTTTTACCTGCAAGTATAGAGGTGTTGTAGTACCTTACAGGATCGAATCCACAGGGATTGACTAATGTGAAAAATTCTCTCAAACAATTGAAAATAAAATACTAAAAGAGATGTGCGATTGAAAATAAAATGAGATTATTGAAATGATGATTTTTGTCGTGACAAACCAAAACTAAAATGATAAGCTGTATTGATATGAAAAAAAAGACTAAGGTTTCGAGGATCCGTTTAATAATTTAAAATATTGTTTCCGACCGAATTACTTCAATTAAACTAGAATAATGATTCCATTTAATTGGAAGATTTAGCATTTAAGATCAAGGAAAAAATAATTACTAATGATTGAACATGAGCGATTGATAATTAAAACATTTATAAATCTATTTGACTATCACAGGGATTTCTCAAGCATTCACTGTATTTGGAAATCACAATAAATCAAGAAAAATATATAGATAATCAAAATATCCAATAATAAAATCATTCAATCGATCAAACTCGCAAAATAAATTTGTCGTCGATCCGAAAACAATTTCCAAATCATTAAACTTCACCTCTAACCTTAGTATGAAAATTTAGCCAAACATATTTATTACAAATACTATAGAAATCACATACATATTCTTTATTAGAAAACTAAAATAAAACATAAGAAATACTAAACAACAATTTAGAAATAACAGAATTTAGAATCCAGTTGATGTTTTTTTTTTTTTGAAAACAACCTATGCTTTTCCTTTGCATTCATGAAACAGTCAATACATAACTAGGTAAATCCGATACAATGGCTGGAAGGACCTCATAAGGTACCTCCTCTACCCACACCCCTTCAATATCTAAGGATGGAGCTAACTTAGCAGCTACATGTGCTGCACTATTGCCCTCCCTCCTAACAAAAGAAACAGACCACCCCGGTTGAGCATGCACTGCAGCTTTGATGTCCTCTATCACCTGTCCATCCCACGATGAGTTGAAAGATCTGGAGTTGATTGCTTCCACTACCACTTTTGCATCACCCTCCAATTGCACCCGAGTGAGTCCAAGCTCATTGCACAGAAGAGTAGCTCTAAGCATGACCAAACCCTCTGCTGCACTAGCATTCTTTGTTAACTGTCTAGGGGCCGCAACTATCACATGCACCTCTCCTCTGGAGTCCCTCACAACAACACCAATTCCCACCTTTCCCCTTTTTGAATCCACTGCTGCATCCACATTCACCTTCAGATAGTCTTGGCTTGGAGGTTTCCATACAATTCTCACTGCCTCTGCTGGCCCCCTTGGATTCTCTCTTGGTTTTACAAGAGCCAATGTGGCTGCCTCTGCATCTTGTACTGCCTGCTGGATCAACATGCACGGCCCTTTGAATTTTCCTTCAAAAACCATGGCATTTCTTCTCCTCCACAGGCCATATAGCACCTCAGCAACCATGTGGAGCTTTTCTTCCTCTAACTTAGACTGGAGCTCAGACCATAGTGTTGTGAAGTCGCCATAGATCCTTCCCCACTTTCTAACTGGACTACATTCCTCGCCCCATACATCTAGTTGAGCTCCAGTTGATGTTGAGAGAATAAAATCCATGCCGTCATTGAACTGTAGAAAATAGAAATTAAATCAGTAGATTGGGTGAAAACTCCCTCCAAATCAATCCCCTTTTCCCCAAACCGACCTCTTCAATTTCCCTCACATCCTCTCACATACTTCCACCTCAATGTCTCTCCACTCCCCACGTAAACCTTTCAATTTCAGCCCCCCAAACTAATTCCAGCCGACTCCCTCCTTCAACTCCAGCAAATCCCCATGACCAACTCCCTTCTCTCCACGTCTTTCCCCTCAATGAATCAAGCACCGACCCCACCTACTTCTCATAATAAATCAGAACCGACTCCCTCAACTCTAGTAAATTCTCTCAGCCTCTCTCAACTCCCCACGTATTCCTTGGTTCCAGCCGACTCCCTTAACACCAGAAAAATTAATCCCAACCAACCTTGCTTTCTCTCATTCACCCAACTCCTTTACACGTACCCCTTTCCTCCAAACTCTCTCTACTCTAATCCAGCTCCCCCTCTCTACCGTATCTCACGTACCAGAATAGAGCTTAGCAAAATAAAATCTGACCGACACTTCACTTAAAAGCACCCACCAACTGCACATGTTTCTCTCTATTCTCTTCTCCTGAAAAATCCTGCACTGAATCACTCTTCTCCAATTAAAAACATCCACCGACTTCCCTCTCTTTTCTACTTCCCTTCACTCAATAATACCTCAATAACCGACTCAATGACAGACTAATCAGCTCCAGAAAATTCAGCAACTCTCAACTCCAACGCCCCACGTACCCCTGCATCGTTCACTACCAAATGTCTTTCCTACCAATCTTTCCTTCCACCTCCTAGCCAAGTCTCACTCCAGCTAGGAGGGGAAACCCCCCTCCCTAAAAGACCAGCCCCAAACTCCTTCTCCTCCTGAACGTAAAAGAGTTTTAAAACTAGCGGAAGACCTCTCAGAAACTTCCCGAACATCAAACTCCACCTCAGTTCATCTCTAAAGCCTCCTTTTTTTTTTCTTCCGTAAATCCCCTTTTTCGAACGTAAACTTCCTAGAAAACTTGCTCACCGTCTCAACTCCTCTCCGCCTAACGTCCCTTTTGTAAGTTTTCTTTTTCTCACCGAACCTCCTGGTCAGACGAAGTGTCCCATCCCTTTTTTCTCTTCTGTTTTTTTTTCTTCATGTTGCCCCCGCCAGCCAGCATACGTCCAGCTGCTTGTGTTTCTTTTTCTTTATTTTCTGCTCCCCTTTCCGTTTATGTTGACAACGTTTGCATCCAATAGCAAGAAGCCTCCACGTCCAGCTAGAATTTCGTAAATGTTGACAAGCCAGCATACATCCAGTTTTATTTTTTCTTCCGTAAAAATCTAAGAGACGTAAACTCTCTAGCTCCTCCGTATACGTCCAGACCAAGTTCCTCAATCAAACTCTCAATCAAACTTTTCATATACGTCCAGTTCCAGGCGCCTAATTTATTCCACCAAATTTATTTTATTCTGCTTGAGTATCACGTACCACGTTTTCAGCACCGGAGAATTACTTCAAGTCCGTTTTAGCTGCACCAAGTTCACACTCCCACCAACCGTCCAAGAGCAAGCAAAAATAAAATAAAGAGCTGCTCCATGATTTTCTTGTTCTTTGCCGACAATTCTTTCAACATTTTCTGTTGCCCAAATCCATGCTTTGAAACTCATATAGCATGCACCGTGGCTCAGAATCGAATCTCCTTCGAACTTTATTTGAACTGAAAAAAAAAAATAATACTCGAAATAAATTAAAAGGAAAATAGATTATTAAATATGTGAGGAAATATTTTCTAATTAAATCATAGTTATAAAATTAAGCATAAACATGATATTAATCAAACAAAAATCACAACTCGAATTTATGCTTATTAACTATTTTTCCATCTAAAACCAATAATAATGTCATGAACCAGTTGAAATAAATTGGTTTTAAACAGCTAAAATATGCAATTTTTCAGCTCAAACAAGGATCCTCACGTACTGCTTGCACTTGATAAGGCTGCCCTTGTGGATTTGGTTGTGATTGTGCAGGAAATGTACCCTTCTCTTGGGTACTTAAAGATGTAGTTAGCCTGATGAGGGAACTCCGTATGTCATTAATTGCCAATGAATTCTGATTGTTGAGTGTTGCTTGACCTTGCATGAACTGTTGAAGTGTCACACTCAGCTGCTGAACCGCATCTTCAAGTCCCTTCTTTTGCATTGGAGGTGCCTGAATTTCAAGTTGAGAGGGTCCCGGAGCCAAGGTTGTTGGAGTTACATGTTGGTCATCCCTCCAACTGAGATTTGGGTGGCTCCTCCATCCTGGATTATAAGAATTAGAGTAAGGACCAGAATATGGTTTATGTATCATGTTTACAGCATTAGATTGGTCCAACAATACTTCTTTGAAAGCAGGGATCGTGGGACATTCATTAGTTGAATGCCCATGATCCTCACATATGCCACACTTCTCAGAAAATTTAGGGATAGCATGCACTTCATTTACTCTCTTCAATTCCATGGCTTCCACTTTTCTAGACAACAAGGTTAATTTAGCACGCAAATCATCATCTTCATTTGAAGTATATTTTCCATGACTAGACTCAATTTTCCTAGACCTATCATGCACATCAGTTGTGTCCCAAGATTGGGCATTTTCAGCAAGATGATCAAAATATTCAAATGCCTCTTCAGGCTCTTTGTCAAAAAATTCTCCATTACACATGGTTTGTACAAATTGGCGCATTTTAGGTGTCAAACTTTCATAAAAAAAACTAATCACACGCCAATGTTCATAACCATGGTGAGGACATGAATCTAATAGATCTTTGAACCTTTCCCAACATTGATAAAAAGTTTCAGAATCCTTTTGAGAAAAATTCATGATCTGTCTTTTCAAAGCATTTGTCCTATGTATTGGGAAGAATTTTTTCAAAAATCCTGCTTGCATCTCTTGCCATGTGCCTATGGTTTTAGGTCTCAATGAATTCAACCATGTTTTAGCTTTATCTTTTAAAGAAAATGGGAACAACTTAAGCCTAATAACCTCCTCAGTGCAAGTCCGGTCCATGAATGTAGAACAAACCTCTTCAAACTCTTTGATATGCAAATAAGGGTTCTCAGATTCCATACCATGAAAGTGCGGTAACAATGGAATCATCCCAGGTTTGAAATTAAAAACATTTGCATTAAGAGGTAAAATGATGCAAGAAGGTGTGCTAGTCCTAACAGGCTGAAGATATTCTCTAAGTGTCCTGTTTGGATTATTCACTTCCCTATCATGATGTTCATTTTCCGCCATGACGCTATCAGTGTCAGCTGATGATTCAACAGAAGATGATGCAGAGCTAAAAGATGTCAATGATTCTGTCCTAAACAGTCTATGTGTGCTATCTCTAGCCCAACCAGACATGCAATTTCAGCACAAAATAAGATTAAAGTAAACAAGTAAAATGAGAGGTAAAGATATCACCCAGGCTGTGAAGAGGTTCACAGCTCCATAAACGTCCTCTCATGAAAAAAATAAAAAAAATAAAAAAAACTCTGATAAACACCAGTTGTCCCCGGCAACGGCGCCAAAAACTTGACTCAGCTTATAATGTTGTCTTCCAAGCGTAGAAGCTGTCAAAGTAATACAAGGGTAAGTCCCAAGATCGAATTCACAGGGACAAAGGGATTATCAAAGCGTTTGTGAGATTTTCTTTGTGTAAAAGATGTATCGATTATGAAAGATGAAAATTGATGTGGATCTATATTTCTAAAATTACCAAAACTAAGAGACTTAGAGAAAGTGTGTAGCAAATGAATTAAACTTGCAAGAAACAATAAAACAAACACTTGGGTTGGGTTTGAGATTCTTTTTATTTCGGATTCTAGATAATTTCTCGATTAACAATCCAGTCAAGGAATTGATATTCGGAAGATAAAAATTAAGCTCAAGTTTTTGCAATATTTTCTCAAGAAATTCTCTAATTTACTAGCCAAATTTATATTCGTAATCAATCGAAAGAGGCCTTGATAAATTCAAGCTTTTGTTGTGCCTTACGTCAACAACAAAACAAGAGCAAGAGCCGCAATCTATTTTCCATTTGAATCCGACTAGTAATTTAGTGAAATCAATATTAAACAAAAAAATATTGCATCAAACTAGAATCTAAAATAAATTAAATCTCATCCCACAACCCAAGCTTTAGAAATTAGTTACACATGATATTTTTAGTGACAAAAATAAATCTAAGTGAAACCATATCAAAAACTAAGAAAATATAAATAAACTTTAGAATGAAATAAAAATAAAAAGTCTATAATATCAGCTCGAAGAAATAAGACAAACTAAATTAAAGAAATAAATAATCTACGAAAACTAAAACGAAACCGCCACGCTAACAAGCATAAAATTAATATTGCGAAAAAAAAGAACTAAAGTTGCCGTGCTCTAAATTAACAAAACTAAGAAGTAAAACTCAACTTCAGATGCCGAAAACGAAAAGAAGAATAAATAAAATAAATGCTAAACAAAAGAACTAAGAAAAAGACCAACTCAAAGAAATCCAAATGCTGAACTAAAAACCAGCAGAAACTTTGAACGAAAAGGAAAAAAAAAAATAATAAACAGCCTAGTTCTTGAAATTAAAATTGTTTGCATTCAAAGGTTGAATTATGCATGAGGGAGTGCTAGTTCCGACATGTTTCAAATAATCTCCAAGTGTAGAAGTGTCAAGTTGTATCAATGATAAGTTCAGGATCGTATTCCACAGGAACAAAAGATTATCAAAGCGTTTGTGAGATTTTTTTTCATGTAAAAGATGTATCGACTATGAGAAATGAAAATAAATATAAATCTATGTTTCTAAAATTACCAAGAACCAAGAGATTTAAGGAAAATGTGTAAAAGTTGAATTAAACTTGTAAGAAGCAATAAAACAAATACTTGGGATACAATTTTTGCTCATTTCTAATTTGAAATTGGATTTACCTCTAATTTCATCTTCTCTCAACCATGCTCCCATTCCTAGAAGTCATGGTCGGATAATTAAACAATAAGCACACTTTTCAATATAATCAATGTACTTGATAGATTTTATAACAAGTGTAAAAGTGAAAGAAAGCCATCAAAATCTTATTACAAGTTCAAGCATCAATCGTGCCTTTATGTCTACGACTGATTAAGTTCAAGAACATAGAACTTTAATCCTTCCCATAGGCAAAATGAAATACAATCTATCAAGTTAATCATTCAAAATTTAATAACCTTAAAGAAAATCCAATTCAAAATAGTCATGAGTTACTCATTGAATCCCAAGCTAAAAATCTAGCCTATCATTATCAAATTAGCAAAATGCCTAAAATAATGAACCCTAACATTTCAAGTTGAATATCCTCTCTAAATTTTTCTGCATCTATTAAAAACTGAAGTAAAAATAATCAAGAGACAAGTAAATAAAATAAATAAAACTGGAAGAAATTATTGTACAAAAAATAACCAAAATGCCGAAATAAAACTCACTGAAGAAATAAAAACCAACCGACGTCCTCTGTATCTCTAACAAGAACCCAAAAAAACTAAAGATAATAAAAACAGCCAACCGAATGAAAACTTAAAAAAAAAAAATTCCCAGCTGCGAGAGGGACAGTGGCGGAGCCACGTTGGGGCAGGGGGGGCCTTGGCACCCCCTACAATTTGAGAAAAAATATATATATATGTGTTAATTTTTTTATTTAATAAATAATATTAATTTATAATGTGTTGGCCCTCCCTCTAAAAATTATTTTGGCTCCTCCATAAAATTTAATCTGATATAAAAATAAAATAAATAAAACACATCTCATNTCAAAATACAAATGAAATAACTTGCAAAATAACTCCCTCGGTTGTCTCCACTGCCTTGATGCCCCTTTCTCTTCTGAGCTCTCTCCTATTTATAGGAGAGAGCATCCTACCATTTCTCAAGAGTGGGTGGCCAAACTTTGAAGAATGGTGGAGTGGGTGGCCTAACTTGGGAGTGGGTGGCCTTTCTATCTTTCTGCATGTGCTGATTTTCTGCTTGCTCCCTTGAGTTCCAGCCGTGAGTTCCATTCTCTTTTAGTATTTTCATAAATGCCCTGCAGTACATAAAAAATATATGTCTTTCAAAGGCAAATATAGAACTTTATGTATATAAAATATTGAAATCAATTAATTTGCATTCAATATTAGAATTTGATGCATAATTAAGTGTTCAATCTTTATTTGATAAAATAAATCACCCATTTAAACAACTTTATTATGCAATTCTAACCTTTTATCATTCATCAGTGGTATTATCATTCTGAGATGGGTGATCATTTTCTTGTTCCCATATATCATTGTGATGATCAATTATAGGAACCATTATATTTTATGAGGATGTAGGTATAGGGACATCTACTCGTACTTCCTCAATGATCACATCTCTAGGTTCCATTTTCCCACTGATTTCGTCAAGTTCAATGAATTTGGCATTTCCTGCTTCCACTATTCTCGAAATGTGATTAGGACAGTAAAACTTATACTCTTTGGATCTCTCTGGGTAGCCAATAAAGTACCCACTTACTGTTCTGGGATCTAATTTCTTTTCATGTGGGTTGTAAAGTCTTGCTTCTGTTGGGCAACCCTAAACATGCATGCTTCTTAAACTTGGTGTCCTACCAGTCTATAGCTCGAGAGGAGTTTTTGGAACTGACTTACTAGGAACCCAGCTTAAGATATAAGTTGCCGTTTTAATGGTTTCACCCCACAATGACTTGGGTATGGTAGAATTGCTTACCATACTTCTGACCATATCCAATAAGGTCCGATTACGCCTTTCAGTAACACCGTTCTGCTGTGGCGTCTCTAGCATCGTGTACTGTGCAACAATGCCAAGCTGTTCAAGAAGTTTGGCGAATGGGCCAGGGTTACAACCCGATTCGTCATACTTTCCATAGTATTCTTCACCTCTATCCAACCTGATGATTTTCACCTTTCTATCTAACTGCCTTTCCACCTCTATGAGAAATACCTCAAGTACGGAAACAACTTGAGATTTCTCATGTAGCAGATAGATATATCCAAACCGTGAAAAATCATCTATAAAGGTGATAAAATACTTTTCTCCACCAAAACACTCAATGGAGAATGGTCCACATATATTTGTGTGAATTATTTCAAGAAGCTCTTTACTTCTTGTGGCACCTTTCTTAGTATGTTTGGTTTGCTTTCCTTTAATGCAATCCACACATACTTCAAGATTAGTGAAATCTAAATGCGGAAGTATCACATCTTTTACTAATCTCTCTAACCTTTCTTTGGAGATGTGCCCCAATCTCTTATGCCACAAGTCATAAAAATGTTCATTCATCATGTTTCTTTTCGTTCCAATACACATTTCATGGTTATGGATATAAGTATTATGAATAAATGAATTATCGAGACAAAGTCGATAAAAACTATCGGAAAGAAACCCAGAACCAATAGATAAAGCGTCTCTAAACAAATTGAAACTACCATTATGAAAAGAAAAGGAATAACCATCAGTGTCTAATCTAGAAAGGGAAATTAAATTACGCCTCACAGAAGGCACAAAATGTGATGACCCGCTTTTATGTGTATTTTCACTGAAGGAATATTTTAATTTAATTAAATATTTTATAGTGCTTTTATTTTAATTTATCGAGTTTTAAATGGATTTTATTGGCTGTTGGATTTAAATTGTGATTTAATTTATTTTGGCTTGTTTTTGGTTTTAAAAATTTAAATAGTTGGTTTTTACTAGTTATTTATTTTATTTTAGCTTATTGATGTGTTTAAAATATTTTCTTGGTGTTTATTTATTTATTTGATGTAGTGTTTAAATTATTTTAATCGTTTTATGTTTTTATATCGTTTTCGGCTGATCAGTCTTTGGACTTCCGATGTGAGGATTGGATCTCATTGTTTTCTTCCATCTTTTCTTTTCCTCTTCTTTTTCTTTTTTTTTCCTTTTTCTTTTTTCCCTTTTTTCTTTTTTTTCCCTCTCCTCTCTCCCGCTCGGACTCTCTCTCCCCGCGTCTCTCTTTCTCTCTCTCTCTCTCTCTCCCACCCGCTCGCCGGTGGCATAGCCTGCGACACCCACCCAGAAAACTTCCCCTTCCTCCGGCGCACCACCCCACCAAATATCTCCCCCAACCGTGCCGCCGTTTGGCCGGAAAAAATCATCTAAGCCGCACGGTTTTTCACTGTTTCCGGCGACGTCGCACCACCTCTGGCCACCATCTCTTCACCACTTCTTCCCCTACCTCTTGCCGACCTAATCCACCTAATTTCGGCCCCGATCCGTCGTCGGAGCTACTCCCACGAGCTCAACTTCGATTTGACCGTTTTTGCCCTCCACCGCTGTTTCCACCGCCACCCACGGCCAAAACTCACTTCCACTAGGTTCATAAACATCCCTAGACCATTCCCTATCAATTTGGTGTCTTGGTTTGTCCCCGTTCGAAAGTGGGTAATTTATTACCCACGGCCACAGTGTAAAATACACTGTTACGTTGCTTTTCCTCCGCCGTTTGCAACGCCGCGAGCTTTCAAAAAATACCGTACAGCGCTGTAAGTATTTTCCAAACTCTACTTTTAGATTTAAATGTATTTTGCTCTTACAATAATTTATTTGGTTGGTTTGTTGATACCGGACTGAGTCCGAGGAGTTCGGGGGTCGGGAGGATGGAGGACGGAGTTGCTTGATTCGTTGATTTATGCTTGGTTCGTTGTGTCGTGCATTGGGATTGCATTTACACGGTACATGCATGTGCATTTTATTTAAATTGAGAAAATCATGTTTTATTGGCGTAAATGGATTTTAGGGTGCGTGCGTATCACGAGCCCAAGCCGGGATGGGTTATTATCTCGGTGGAGCTCCTCTGGTCACTCGGGAGTGGATAATACTGAGTGACATCCCCTGGGTTGTCGCCGGGCGACGACCGGATCGCACGATACGGTAACGCTGTCGTGTCGACTCCGTGGTCCTTTTAGTGGCGGGGACTAGAGGATGGCCTGGCCAGGTACGCGCGAGTTGGAGGCGCGAGTCTGGGCATCACTCGTGTAGGTGTCACACGCGTAGACGTTACCTGCGGTGTGGCACAGAGCCAGAGTGTGCGGATGATCCCTAGGGGAGATCATGGTGCATGCATAATTGGTTGATTTTCATGGTTTTCGGATATGGACCATTTTCTGGGAAAATGGCGATGGTCTTGTTATCCATTTTCTGGGAAAATGGTGGTTTGGGCCATTATCTGGGATAATGGCGAGGCTTGGTTTTTAAGGTTATGTTTTTAAGCCAAATGGGTTTTTGGCGTGCGTGGAAAAATATGGTATGCGAGTGTTATGCATTGGCATTTATTCATGCATATTGTTTGAGTTTAATATGCTTTTATCTAGTGGTGTTTGGATTTTACTTACCTGCGGCACCATTTTTGGTACCGTAGATTTTGGTGCAGAGTTCGAGGAGGAGGAGGAGGCTGAGCCCGAGGATGCGGCTCCGCCGGAGTTCTGAGTTGAAGTTTATGCTTTGTATTTGGTTTTGAAACAATATTTATGTCTTGTAATATTTTATTATGTACTTTTGAACCGCTTTGTATTTTATTTAAGAAAAAAAAATTCTGGTACTTAATTTTATGACTTTGCTATCCGCTGCGTATTTCCTTGTACACACGTGCCGCTTGCACACACTTGACACTCGTCGATAGGATGGTGACCCGGGTTGTCATCATCCGGACGTCTCGAATTCCCCGTGTTGGTACGTGGGGATTTGGGGGCGTCACACAAAAACTGTGTTATGAAGGTCTAAACAATGATCGGTACTCAAAACTAAACGAAAAGTCCCTATGGTCAAAACTTCAGCCTTATTCTCATTTCCCATAAAAATGAATCATTCACTGGGGCTTGGTGTTTGGCTTGTAAGGTATTCCTGCATGGTTATAGAAACATGAACATTAGCACTTGAATCTAGCCACCAAGAATTAGTAGGAACATTTACAAGATTTGATTCAAAACATACAAGGGCAAGAGACTTACCCTTCTTTTCAAACCAAGCCTTACGTTTCTGACACTCAGATTTCATGTATCAATTTTTTCCACACCAGTAGCATTTGGTACTACTATGTTAAACCTGATTAACTTTTCCAGGTTCTTTCCTCTTGGTGGTCTAATTCGTTTTTTTTTTTACTATAATGGTGCTTTTTCTTTCCAGCTTCTTTGATCACAAAATTAGTAGAGTAATGCCCTTGTTATTTCAGTCTTACTTCCTCCTGAACTACCATACTTGCCAGCTCATTCACATTCCATTTATCCTTAATAGAATTATAAAGCATCTGGAATGGACCATACTGAGGTGGCAATGAGTTCAGGATAAACTGAACAATAAAGGACTCCTCTACTTTCATTCCCAGGGTTTGTAATCCGGTGACAAGATTTGTCATTTCAAGGATATGCTCTTGCATTCCTTTGGCTCCATCATATTTCATGGTGGTAAGTCTAGCCATCAGTGTTCCTGCTAAAGACTTATCTGCAGACTTAAATCTCTCCTCATCATTTTTCAAAAAAATTTGGGCATCCTCAACACTAGGGAGTGAATTTTTAATATTTTCAGATATGATCATTTTCATGAACATTAGGCTCAGCCTATTTGATCTTTTCCACTGTTTAAATGACTCTTTCTCATCCTTGTTACTCTTTTCAGTGAGGGGTGGTGGTTTTGGACTTGTAAGGGATGAGTCCAGGTCTAGGACCCCTAAGGTGAATCTAACTCGCTCAACCCACTCAGAAAAATTAGAGCCATTCAAAACAGGAACTGATGAAGTTTGTGAATGTAATGATGTCGGTACATTTACTACAAGAAAATATTTGTCACATAATGCTTTGAGTTAGACACTTATAAACAATAATCAGAATTTAAATAATTATGAATGAACTAATAGTGTCATCAAGACCCTCCTTTGGGAGTAGATCTTAATACACAAAGTGTTCTCACCAATATTAAATTTTGTGGATGAACTAGGTGTATCATCAGAATTCTCCTTTGGGAGTAAATTCTGACATACAAATTGTTCCCTTCAACTTTTATTTGAGATGAACTAATAGTGTCATCAAAACTCTCCTTTGGGAGTAGATATTGACACACCAAGTGTTCAGTCCAACCTTAATTTGATAGATGAACTAGTAGTGTCATCAAGATTCTCCTTTGGGAGTAGATATTGACACACAAAATTGTCCACTCTATCATATCCACCTTACTATAGAATTTAATGATTTTTCACCAAAATTTAAGAAAATATTGTACCTTTGGGCAACTAAGTTTTTATTTAATTTTGATGTAAATCATTTGTCCATATTGGATAAACAATTATATATAGCATGATAATAAGAGCCAATTCATACATGTATATAAGATTTATGTATGTAATAATAACATGCACACGATATTTAATAAAATTTAATTCATGTATTTAACAATAATAACATGTATGTAACATTTAATAAAATTTAATACATGTATTTAACTATAATAACATGCATATGAATTTAGCAATAATAAAATTTTTATGCATGTAAATAACAATAATAAGATGTATATAAAATTTATGTATGTAATAAAATTTTTATACATGTAAATAACAATAATAACATGTATAAAATTAATAAATGAAAATTTAGATTTTTTTTTAATTTTTAAATATTAAAAAAATAATATTTTAATCTGACCGGTCCGTCTGGTCTGGGTCAGACCCGGTCCGGTTCAACAAACCGGACCGAGACCCAAGCCAACTGGATGTGTTGACTGGGCCGGATGTACTGTACAGGCCTGGTTTCTTTTTTTTGTTCTTATATTGGGCTAGGCCACATCAGTGGCCCATTGGCCCGTTTGCTTCTTTTCCATCTTGGACTAGGCCAAAGCCCACGGCCGAAGCCCAAAACCTATTACACTAAATGAAAACCTAAGCAACAAAAGCTCTTCTTCTTCCTCAGATAAGAACCAGCGCCGCACCACATAATATATACTTTTCTCAACAAGCACGCAACACATCAGGGGTCACGGCATATCACGGTGGTCCTCGCCGACGAGGAGGAGAACGGCAAGGCATCCCCAGCCTCCACCCGCCGCTGAGGTCCACCCCTCCTCTCCGTATATATATATATTTTTATATTTTTTATTAACCAACGAACCTCTGCGGCAGTGGGCTTTTGAGCCCTCTGCTGCCGTTATAGGAATGCTAGCGAGGAGGTTGCACCAACCTCCCCTTTCCTTTTTTTTAAAAAAAAAAAAAAAACTGTTCTTGCCATTAACAGCCGCGGCCAGTGGGCTTGACAGCCCTCTGCCGCTGTTACAGAGGCACCGCGGAGGATTTCCACTCCTCCTCCAAGTGCCGACCTCAAGGCAGCAACCATTCGGGGCGTCACAGACTCACAGCCCCTCATGCTGCACACTGCCGACCCACATAGTGGCCTTTCCTCAACCCCTTCTTTTCCCATCTTAGATACAATACAAACAACAAGTATAGTTCATGAAATCCAAAACATGCATAATATCAATACGAAAGCTTTTCTTGTGAAGAACAATAATTTTATGAACAATGGAAACATTCTCGTAAAGTTCCTAAGCAGCATATGTTCTTGTCTCAAACCGATTTGAAAAAAAAAAAAACCGAGAAAAGCACTTCATATAAAATATGCAAAATCAAGGACGCATATTTTATATGTTTATAATATATTTTATCGAGATCATAAAAAATCTATAACCTAAAGCTCTGATACCACATGTTAAATATTTTAACATGAACATTAATAAACGGATATTTGATTTCATATGATCTACAATAATAAACAATGACAAATAAATACGTACCTTTCTCCATCAGTTCGATGAAGAAATAGATCTAATTATGAGGGAAGGATCACCCTAACAACTTTGTCTCACAAGTGTCTCACGACGGCAAAAGGCACTCTAATGTTGTAGGTGAGAACCCTTTAACTCCTCAGTGCTATTTATAGATTTTTGACCAACAAGAAATCTCAGAATTTGTATATGACTATAATTAGAGATACAGAGTTTTAATCTTATCTCTTAGGAGTTTTCTTATCCCGTTATCAATCATATTTTATCTGATAAGTTTGAGCTATTTCAAATTTTATTAAGATGAGTGTGTGGGACATAGAGTTTAAATAAAAACTCTTACACAAGTCCCCTGAAATGTCTGCCTAAAACTACTGCATCTTCCAATGCTGCACAACCACCTTGTGCAAGGTCTGGTGTCATAGGATGCATGGCATTACCTGCCACTGAAACCTTCCATTTGCTCAGGTTTCTGAATATGATGTCCCATGGGAACCTAAACACCAGCGGAGCCCATGTCAGTGTAGAAAGATCTGGGTGCTGTACGATTCTCAAGTACACTGGAGGAAAGTCCTTGGCAATGTTATCACTAACTTCTCTTTTAATCAACTCAGGGTTTTGTGCCAAGTCTTCACCTGGAATGATAAAAGATTTCCAATGCTTTTAGTAACAGGCTAGTGTTGGTCGGCAAGAAATGATATATACACACAACCCCCACTACCTATTTTGACATGGTCAATCCAATTGAGGTGGTCCAGATGAGCATCACTTTCTTTTGAAACTGTAAAATATTTGAGAGTTGGGTCTGGCATTCTATAGCTTATTAATATGAGTAGAGGTGAGTTTAGATTCGAATTCTAGCTAGTAGGTTTATTTTGCTTAGAAGTGGGCTTAAAGGTGGGTAAGCCTGCTTGCCCTGATTATCCTTCTGTCTTCATTAGGAAAGAAGTCACACTTTCCACAACCACATTGGTTCATAGTTGTTTCATAGGCATGACATTTAACTGTTTTAAATTCTTTAATCTTTACTCAACAAATTTTTTTGAAAAGAAATAAACAAAAAGATCTGGTATGGCAGGGTAGCTCGAATTCAAGTCCCGTCGGGCAGTTGATTCCATTCTTAATTAAGTAGGCTACGTTACTTAAAAAAGAAGAAAGGTTCAGGTAATACCCCCAACAACACGAGTTCAAAATGGAATGAAAACTCGAAAACCTCTGATAAGGTAAGTTGCAAAATGAGAATAAGAGGTTAAAAAGATCAACCTTTGGAGGATAATTTTTAGGTGATAAACCATTAGAACTCCTTATCATTGAGAGGAAGAAACCCGCTCTTTTGCCACTAGTCACAAACTGTTGGAATTCAAGGTTCAGCCCATGGTCTTCAGGAAATAAGGCCAACCCACGCACTGACCATCGGCCAGAATTGACTGGCGCTCTGAGTCCTAACCACTGTGCCACCATTGAGTGCACCCCATCACACCCTATAAGAGCCTGTGATATTGAGTGCACCCCATCGAAACAGGTCAGATACAACTTTTTCAATGTATATATACAAAATAGAAATGCCATGCCGAGAAGTGCGCTTCAACAAGAGCTATATATTTCTTTCATTCCTGTGTAATGTACCTTTGCTTTGATGATAGCTCCATCAGCTAAATGAATGATGGCAAGGGATGAGCCGTTTTGTGCTTGGTTTCCAGTGGACTAGACCTTGGAAGAGAAACGGATGTTGTCAACCGGTAATTCTTCTGCCAGAGCTTCCAGTAAGGCTTTACGATGTATTACTCTAAATACATGTCCACCCCTGCATCACCACGGTAGGTGAAGTTTGATAGATTAAAATAGGGCTGCAACCCGTGAGCCATAGTCGGTTTTGTGCATGTTCTGACCCGATCCGGCTACCCAAAACGAGCCAACCCGACCTGACCCGTCCGTACATGTGGGCCTGTACGGACGGGTCGTTTTTAGGTGAATTCATTTCTGCACCCCCTCTATCTGTTTGGTCTCTTTTCCATTCTTTTCCATACAAATCTCTATTATTTCATTACTAAGAAGTGAGCAAAACACTAGTACAAAGCTATCAAGATAAAAACTACAAAATAAACATTTTTTTTCTAGTACAAAGCCATCTCTCATAGCTTTAACCTCTACCAAACTATTAAAACAAATTCCATAATTTGTTGAGAAGGCAGCAGCACAGGCAATTGAGTTTTCACTTGGGTGCCATGCTAGGTGCAGCAACTTTGTCATAAAATCAAATGAATTTCCATTTGCATCTGCCCCAGGGCTTTCTGCTCCTGTTTCCAACAACAAATTTAAATGTAACGGTTAAGTTTATGAGGGCAAGAAAAACTTCTAGGGAAAAACTTAAATGGCCAAAAATGAGAAAGTTGGGGAATAAAAAGAACAGAAAGCAATGGTGGTAACTGACAACCCTTGTTATACTACTGCTTAGGGATCTGGAAGGCCTTGCAGGGGTCTGTGCTTGGCGCCTAAACATCAAAGTTTATATTTACAATTAGATAAACCATCCTATAAGCCATTCTGATCAATATCTTCCATCAGAATTACCTCATTGGGTTTTTGCTGGCTTCCAAAGTTGTTGCCTCAGTACTTCCTGAGGCACAACCAAACACACGAAATAGATTGCTGCAATATCATCAACAGGAATATGAGAAGCGTGCCAGAGAGCTCGAATAATAGTGAGATTATAAACAGAAATGTGGCATAAAAACACGGACCTATAAGAACCTGTTGCAACTCGTAATCCATCACCACTCAGACAACACTCGAATTTATCAAAGATCGAATCATTTTCATATAAATCACAGAGCTGGATTCATTCAAGAACATGGTGATCAGCATACAGCAAACACAGCAGCACAAATCTTTTTTTTTTTTAATCGATACATAGCAGCACAAATCTTAGGTCCACCTTGTTAAAAAAGTACGGATCTCACCTTTGGTCTTAAATATTCATGAACCTGGAAGGTCGAAACTGGACCCGAATCCATATTGATGTCCCATAACTGACAAACAAGTAAATGGTACTCGAGTTAGTAACCAAGGAGCCAGAACAAAACAAAAACATCAAATACTATAACAACATCATGATAAAACCGATTTTAATAACTACATTATGATAAAATTGTTGCTTACACAAATTGAAGCAAAAGTTCTTTTTTTAAAAAAAAGGGAAACAAAAAAACTAATAGCAGGACAAAAAAGTCTTGAAAATTACAGTCAATTATGCTTCCGTGAACATAAACATCACAAGTAGCCGTTCTAAATTTTCTGCACCATTATTTGTTATTGTAAATAGCAAAAGGTCAAACTTCGATGATGTGTTGCAGATAATGATTCCGTGTGTTTTCTTCTGGGAGGAATATCTATGCAAGTTATTCCAATCATAACTCAACTAGAGGATTCTCTAATTGGTGAGATAAATAAGAACACTTTGCCTCAAACTTAAAACAACTAGATGAAAAAATTCAAGACTTCTCCCTGCCCTTCACTACAGCAACAGCAACAGCATCATCATTTTCTTGATTTTTAAGAGAACATAGAGAGAGTATTCTTAATAGTTAGGATAAGGAAGAACCAACAAACCACAAAGCACCATCTTGAAGAGAACCAACAGAACCAACAAACCCAGCACAAAATCAAAACCCACTTCAACCAAACCCTCATCTTGAAGAGAAATACAAGCATCGTTCATCCTCTAAACAAAGCCCAGCACAAAATCATAAAGATAGATCACATTTTCATTTTTCAGTTTTGGGGGAAATAAGTTAAACAGATGGACTCACTGGCTTGTGAAGACGAACGGTGAAGAAGAACGGTGAAGACGACAGCGATGACGAACGGCGATACCCACGGTAACGACTAACGGCAATGCCCAATAGAGTGGTGCACTGGCGGCTAGGGTTTGCGAAACGGGGGAAGAGATCTGCCTGGGGAGTAAAACGCGTAGACGGTATTCGGTTTCCCCCAATAATTAATTCGTCTAACCCGCAAGTGACGTGGATCCGAATAACCCGGCTTTTTTCGGGTGGGCTTAAGCCGGTTCTTGCGGACGAATCGGCCCACTGCATTTTATGCATAGGCCTAGATTAAAAGGCAGTAAACGGAAAATTAATTAAGAACAAAAGAAAAGTTAATGATCCTATTTTGGGCTCATGCCTAGTGAAATTTGGAAAGAGGGAACCGAAAGAAAAACAAATGAAAACTAAAGGCGTCGTGAAAACATTAAGGACGGTTCAGCCGTTCAAGAATCATACCCTTCCGATTTGGCGAAGGAGAACTTTTGAATAGCTCCCGTATCAACATTTGTAATGCTTCCCCTGTTATTAAAAAGAAAGGAGAGCTTCTTAAGAAGTTGATAGTATGTTGTTTTTATCCATACAAGACCTGTTGACTAAGGTTTAGTCATTAATAAAGAACATATAAACAGAGGTTAATGAGATCTATGCATGCTAAGACAAACATTACTAAATCTCTCTTTCTATCGTTTTAAATTTTTGAGACAAGCAGTAATTTCATATAATATAAAAACAGAAGTTTTGAATTTGAATTTTGACTATACATTTTATTCTATATAATTAAAAATTTCACGTATAAGACCTTCTCATTGAGAGAGAGTTTGACCCTCTTATTATGAATTTGTAAGCATGCCTTTTCTTTTCTAACTTGTCTTTCTAAATTCATGGTCAGGCTAACTTCATACTATTTTTAGGCATAAAGATTAGATATATACGCAAATTGTGCACCAATGAATGAGTATTGATTACCTAATCAATAATTTCATTGTAACATGCCATATAGACTTGGGCCTGTTTTTCTTTTTGAAAAATGCTAATTGCAAGCGGGAGAGGTAGTCGCCGGGCAGTCGGGTCCTACGTGTCCTTAATGAAATGGTGCGTATTGTACAAAATCTTCTTCCTCCTTTCGTCTCCCCTCTTATCTTCTCCATTCATCTTCTTCCTTCCTTCGTCTTCTTCGTCTCCCCTCCTCTTCTCCTCTCTCTGCTCAAACACCATTTCTCTACCATTGAACCCACTGACTTTGCTTCAGTGATGTATGCGACGAAAGTAGAAAAGCATATGTGATTTTGAAGACCCAGTCGCCCCTTTTGCACAAATCACGCTTTTCAATCCTACCCATAACCATGACGGAGGGGGATCAAGAAAATGCAAAGAAATCAGTCAGCTAAGATCTTGGATACATACAAAAACACGTGCAAAGATGCATTACAAAACGTAGATTTAAAGAAAGAAATAATAAAAGATGCAGAGGCCAATGGAGAAAGGAGCAGGAGAGAAGAAACCCAAGTGGATATAAATGAGGGCTGCGTTGTGGGCCAGAAAAATTGCTCAAACAATTTTTTTGTTTTTGGCTACTCTGAGCTCAGACTGCGTAGTTGGTGAATTTCTCTTGGTTGAGCTCCTTAATTTTTTTCAGAAGTGCTTCGAGAAGTTTCATCTACCCACTCGAAGATGAAGACGAGAGACCCACGTGAAGAAGAGAGTGACGAAGAAGACAACCACTGATGCCTTTCTTTATTTTTTTTGTCATTTTTTATTTTTAATTTTTAATTTAATTGATGTGGCCTGCGCGCTTACCCACGCTTGTATTTCCCGACTGACTGTAGCAGCATTGTTTCTTTTTTCCTTTTTAATCAGATAGCTCTACCACAACATAACAGCAATAATCATTCCATCATTTGCAACAAAAGCAGTAGCAGTAACAATGTCACAGATGTTGGGATCGATGTCAAAACACTCCAAATAAAGTTCAGCAATCAAATCAGACAAATCAAAACATGAAAATGCCTAAAATGGAAAAGGGTTGAAAGTGGTCCAACATTACTTGATGCAAGGGGCATAAGTAGCGGTAAGCTTGTGAGCTATGCCGAGGGCATCCAGGGGGAGCCATGCATTTTTGGAGAGACCCAAGGCCGTGCCTGTAGCTCTTAATCCTTCCGATTTCTCTAACACCAAGGCTCGAACTCCTACTCTTTTCAAGGCTACTGCTGTTGCTAAACCTGCTATCCCTGCTCCCACTATCACCACATCTTCTTCTTCCATCTCTGTGATGTTCTGTTCTCTCCCTCAAGCATGTGTGTGTGTGTGTGTGTGTGTGTGTGTATGGGCTGATGGGAGTTTGATCTGGGTATTCCATGTGTAAGTTTTTTATAATCATAGCCGCCTGCACTTGCAAAGTAAATTCAAAAGAGTTGGAGAAATTTATTGTTATCGTCTCCATAAAGCGTACCTGCACAGGTAGAATAGAGCATTTATGGTGTCTTTATGGACAGCCAACGATTCTCACAGGGCGAATATTGGAGCATTCTTTGGTGTCATTAGTCAGATTTTAAAGTTACCTCCAAAATATCCTAAACTTCTTTGACAATCTCGCACGTGGAGATTCTTCTAAACTCATTGGGAGATACAACCATTAAAATAGCATTAAGTCCTTTACTATTCCAGTTGCGGTTGTTGATTTCATCTCTAGTTCAAGCATTAAGGGTTGTCTCGGGCTTAATTCATCCTTGTTCAATTGCATACCACACACGTTCATCTAAAGACTTGAGGAAAGCCCTCATATGAACTTTTCAATAAGGATAGTTTTCCTCATCAAAGTGTGGCAGGGCATATAACAATGATGACATGATCTACAAGGTCATAGATCACACTTGACTGAGTGAACCACGCTTTGATGCCAATTGAAATTAGCCAAATGTCACTATAGAATAACACAAAGATCTACCAATTCACTTATCAAATTAGTTAGTCGCCAATCATGCAATTATTTAATAACCAAACAATAACATAAAATAAATTAATTGCATAACATAAGATTGGTAATGAAGAAAAACCATTTGAAGAACTCTTTAAAGAGAAAACCTTATTGGGCAGGCAAACTTAGAAAAGTTATTTTTATTATTTGAAAATCAAGTACAAGTAAGTTTCAATTATAAAACCTTTGTCAATTGACTCTCTTACTTCATACGACAAACAATCTGTTTGCTTCTACTACAGTAGCAACTAGAACATTTGACGATCTTCAAATATTGGCTGTTCTTCCAGAATTCTAGTGGCAATATCAGGATTATGCTATCTTAATCTTGGATCAACAATCACACTGTTTGAGAGAAACAATATGAAAATTTCCTTAAATTTTCTTACCAAAACAAGCACTAGGAAGTGCTCTAAAAAACTCTTCGGGACTGAATCTTTGTAGATCCCAAGTAGTAGGATAGTTTAAATAGATTTCTTGAAGCAGTTTCCAAATCACAGTGAAACTCTATTGACGGATTTTGTTGACGACTTGCTGGTGCTTGATACTTATCTTCTTAGCATTGACAATTTCACATTCAAACTCTTCTCTTATCTCTTGGAACTCAACTTCTACACTTTTGAATTATTTAAAATATTTCCTAACAACCTCTAGATAAGATCAAAACAACTTTAGATAAACTCAAATTATTTTGCATTTATCCAAAATATAAATCCCAACATAAGATGAAGTCTATCATTTTAATCACCTAGTCATATCCAAATTTATCATCTTAGTTACACAGTTCTAGCCAAACTCTTACTTTTACACTTGAGATTCTTCTCTTCCAAAGCACAGCAGCAGTACCACCATTCTAAAAAAAGAAGTAGAGGTAATCTGAAACTCTGTGCACATCCATTTTTTAGCTAGTTTCAAATAAAAGCTTGACTAATAGTGTCTCGAAGAACCTAACCTAGGTTGGGAAAAACCCTTTCTATCTTATTAGGAAAGCTGATATCATTTATCCTACTTCGACCATCCTACAGGAAAAATAGGGGACTCAGGGTAAAGCCCTTACAACGGAAAGACTCATGCTCGACAGCTCCTGTTCCTTGTGAGGTCCTATTTTTGTAGAAAAATTCAATTTATCGATCATACATCATATACCTATTTTTATTTTTTACCTTTTCTATTTTTTTCCTTAGCAAGTATATGATGTAGGGATGATAAATAGAAAAATTCATTTAGTTTAGTAGAAATAAAAAAAGAAAATCAAGTTTGTAGTACAGTGTAGGCAGCTGGATAAAAGGGCTAATTTTTATATTCATTATTGAGAAATGTTTTAACTTCAAATATATCTAATAAAAATAAACTTATAAATTGATGTGTTTTAATATAGTATGTTAGATTGTAAAAGTACTTTTATTATAAAATAGATCTAGGGGTGGGCAAAAGTTTTGACTTTCTGACTCCGTTTGAACTCCGATGACCCTTTGACTCCGACGAAGTCGTCGGAGTTTTCAAAATTTGGAGTTAGAGTAAGAGTTATCCTGCTCCACTAGTTGATGTTCAGAGTTGAAGTCGGAGTCCACATGGGATCTGAACTCCAAACTCTGAATATATATATATAAAACAACAAGTCAAAACGATAGCGGAATGATTTCTTATCGTTTTGTGAAGAAGGAGGTCCCAAACGTGGGACCTCCTTCTTCCCCCTCACTTTCGCACAACAGTCTCCCTTTGTCTCCAAACAAGTTCACCTCCACCGTCGTCTGCCGTCACCTGAGGCCCCAGCAACTTGCGAGCCATCTTTTGGAGTTCATCACAAATCACATCTAAAAATAATTTGTTGTAACCTTCTTTTAACATGTTGTTCCTCCTCAAAATTGTAGGAATGTAAAATATGATTTGTGAAATGTGTATGATTTGTTGTTCATTTCAATGATTTATTATTTGCATTTTAATGATTTTGGGGTTTAGGCTGTTAAATTTAGGAATTGTGTGATTTAGGTTTTAGAAAAATCGGATGGTTTTGTTCCAAGTGGCGTTCGCTCGAGTGTCACTAGAGTGAACGTCACACAAATTGTTCACTCAAGCCTTCACTCGAGTGTGGCTCAAGTGACATCACACAGTGAGTTCGATCGAGCCAGTTAACATTACACAGATAGTTCGCTTGAGCCTTCGCTTGAGTGTGGCTCGAGCGAACGTTCATTTTTTTGTGTTTTATTTATGTTTAAAATCACAAAACACGAATAGACACATATGTTTTTCCTTTTCAATGTGTTTGCAATTTGTAGATAATTTTCACAAAAATGTTAAATGATGGTAATTTGTTAATTATTTCAGATTGTTTGCTCAAATTATGGATGTTACACCATCTCGCTGCGATTCTTCACAAGAGAATGACACATAACTGTTGGTGTCATTCACAGGTACTTCGGGCCGTAGACCCCTATCTAAAACAGCTACCTCCTATGTAAGTAGTTGAGTCCCAGTAGATCTAGAAGACATTGATATGCTTAATGAGGAGGAGGAGGAGGAGTTTATGAATGTTGAGGCCGATCTACCTACACGACTTAGTAAAAAAAAGGTCATGGACATGGGAACATTTCACCAAAGTTTCCAGTGATCATGAGAACCCATAGGCTCGATGCCACTATTGCTGGCAATTATAAGGTTGTCATTCGAAGAAGCAAGCACATTAGTGTTAATAGCACAACTTACGGGCTGCCAATGGTATAAGATACACAAAGGGTTGGTGGCAACTGATCAGACGAAGCTGAGTTACGAGACTTCTATGGCCATTGATGACACGTAAATTGAGAAGTTATAAATCCTTCAATACAGTAAGAAAATGTTGAGGGTTATTATTGTGGAGATGATCATCATTGATGAGATGCCTTTTACAATGGTTGACAAGGTAGGCTTCTACAAATTTGTGCAAACTTTAGAGCCACAATTTCCCATGCCTTCACGGTATACTATGATACACGATTATTGAAGAGACATGCCAGGGAGAAGGCAACAATGAAGGAAATGTTTGTCACAACTGGTTAGAGAGTGTCAATTATGACTGATGAATGGACCTTCATACAGAATGTGGGCTACATGTGTATTACAACCTACTTTATTGACAGTAAGTGGACATTGCACAAGCAGATTACCTGTTTCAAAGAAAATGTCAGTCACAAGGATTCATCACTTGACAAGGAGATGAATGATTGTATAAATGATTGGGGGATCAGAAAAGTGAGGAAATCACAATTGCAAGTTTGAATTCAAATATTTAAAATACACGAGTAGTTAAGATATATATATGGACTGAAGTTCTTGAAGATTTGAATTTCCTGGTGGCAAAGCATTTTCTTTCGATATTTGTGATGATGACTTGGAGTTTTGCAATCGATCATGTAATAGCTTAACATCCTCCCTTAAGTTACTGGGGAGTTCACGAATTAGTAACTTGTCTCTTAGTAGATGAAACTGAGAACTAGTTAGGGACTTTGTTCCATAAACACCTCCTCCTTCCAAGTCTCCATGTAAAAAGGCATTGGATACATCCAATTGTCTCAATGGCCAATTAGAATGCATAGCCAAAGCAGGAATAAATTTTACAGTAGATGCTTTAACAATAGGGCTAGATGTTTCAGCAAAATCTAGACCTTCTTTTTGTTGAAATCCTTTAGTCACAAGGCGTGCTTTAAACCTCTCAATGGTACCATCAACTCGTTGTTTAACCTTAACTACCCATTTATTTTTAATAACATTTTTATCAATTGGCCGTGGACACAAACACAAGTATTGTTATCCAAGAGCGCCTGAAATTCAGCATTCATAGCTTGTCTCCATTCTGTAAATTTAGATGTTTGAGTGTATCATGAATGCTCTGTTGGGATGGTAGGGGAATCAAATGCACATGTGGTATATTTTGTGGAGTAGAAAGTATAAAAATTAGGATAAGTTTTAGAGTTGGAATGACTAGTCTTACTTCGGGTCAGCATTGGAGGACTTAGAGGAGCTGCAGATGTTGGCATAGAACTAGCTGCATCTGAACTAGGAGATGGCAAAGAGAAACAATAGGTGAGGTCAAAGGAGGACCGGCAAGTGAGGCTAAAGGAGAAGCATATGGCATAGAGACACTAGATGAAGGAAAACGATCCATACGAACAAAATGAATAGAAGACTTGAGACATATTAGATAAAATAGGAGAATTAAACTAGGTACCTAACTTGCATATGGAAAACTTGCAGAAGAGCCATCCATGGTAGCAGACTCAGATACAAAAGATTTCAATACAGATGAAGTGTAGACCTTGGTAGGAATAATGTCTCATCAAAAACCACATGACAATTTAGATACATACACTTTGAGATGGGATCATAACATATATATCCCCAAGAACAAGAATTATAGTCAAGAAAAATGCATTCACTTTGAAAAAAGTAGATAGATTTGGAATTCAAATGAAAAAATTATTTTTTTTAAACTCCGCTTTTTTTTTTAACTGCCTGTATCAAGCATTACTTCTAACAATTAAACACCTTATGCTGATTTACAAGAATTGTTTTGAATATCAATCCAACTGTTTTATTTTATCTAGCACGTCAACGTATACATAACGTACATGACATCCCCTCTTCCACCCCCCCCAAAAAAAAAAAAAAAAAAAAAAACTACAATGGCAAAGCGACTCTTAATCCTAATTTGCACATTGAGGAACAAAAATGGGGATATTTATATGAAGGAACAAAGGGGATACTGACTCAAAATCACTAGAGCTGGGATTCTGTTTACTCAATCTTACTTCGATTCTCCAATTGATCAGGACTGTTTGATGAAACACAGGGCAGCTCCCCACAATCATACTGAATAAAATTAAATATTCTTGTAAAGAGAAGCCTATAGAAAATCACATCCCTGAAGAATTTCATCCACCATCCAGATCCATCTTGTTGTACCCACCCTGATAGATACGAAACCGTGATCAAGGTAGCGACACGCCACCTCCTCTCCTTGGTATATCTTTCCAAGGCTCCTGCCAACGGATCTCCAGCAACAAGTCTTTTGTTTCGGATAATTAAGTTTCCAATGTGTATGCCTAAAACAATTGCATCTTCCAATGCAGCGCAACCACCTTGTCCGAGTTCTGGTGTCATAGGATGCATGGCATCACCTGCCACTGTAACATTCCCTTTGCTCAAGTTTCCGAATATAAGGTCCCATGGAAACCTAAACATCAGTGGGGCCCATGTAAGAGTAGATAGATCTAAATGCTGTACAACCCTCAAGTACAATGGGGGAAGATGGTCCTTCTCTCTACTCCCGGGCGAGAGAGAGTGTAAGGTTATGTTTTCTTTGTACTTTGCTACAAAGAAAGGTGTCTCTTAGCGAGAGCTAAGAGGTTTGTTGTAGTGGAGTGAGCTTATTTACAGGGTGATTTTTGATACTAGTTCTTCTAGGTAGTAAGGAATCCAGTTCTTGAGAGTTATTAGTCCCAGTGTGTGTGAAGAAGTCATCCATGGGAGACGAGGACCTATCAAAGCTATGGGAAGGTCTAACACTGACAGAGGATGAACAAGCCTTTGTCAAAGTCTCGGACAAGGATCTCATGAAGGCGGCCCAAAGGGATCCTCCTGTTTGTTGGCAAAGGTCATCACCGAAAGAATTTTCAATAAGGAGGCCTTTCGGTCAACCATGCTCCAGGTATGGAAGTTGGAAGGAGAAGTAACTTTCACTGAGATAGGGGAGAGCAGCTTTATGATGGAATTTGGGATGAAAACAGACAAGGACAAGATATTAAGAGGAAGACCATGGACCTTTGATCGAAACTTGATAGGAATTCAAGACTTTGATAGCAGTCTACCCCCTAGTGCAGTCAGTTTCTCTCTAGAACCTTTCTGGGTGCAAATCCACAACATCCCCTTTGCATGCATGACAAAAAACTATGGCCACCAACTTGCCTCGGCGATAGGAAGAGTTCTAAAGGTGGAAGTGAACAGAGATGGCCAAGGGTGGGGAAAATGTTTGCGTGTTTTTGTTGAGGTAGATATCACCAAACCTCTGGTTCGTGGGAGATGGGTGGTAGCAGGAGATAGGAAAGTATGGTCTGCCTTCAAATACGAGAGACTCCAAAACTTTTGTTTCAGATGTGGAGTCATTATGCACCAAGGTAAGGGATGCTACAACCAAAGACCTCAAGCTGATCAACCTGCCCAGTTTGGCCCTTGGTTACGTGCCACCCCAAACAAGACCCCTTTCATTACTACCAAGGCTTACGGAGGTAAACCAGACCCAAAAAAATCAGATGAAAAACCTCCTCCCTCAACCATGGATCGAAGAGGCCAACTCTACTGGAACTGTAATGAAGGACAAAAGGAACAAGAAAGGCAGCAAGCCCAGAACCCTACTGTGGAAATTGGTACAGTGGCCCAAGGCTATAAGGAGGAACTACCTACTAAGTCACAAGTCTACAAAAGATCTCTGCAAGAAGGACAGTCAGGTGAGTTCCCATACCTTTCCTCAGAAGTCAATTGCCAGCTTTTATCCACAGAGAAAAGTAGTAAGCCATCCCTTTCGGTACATCCTAATCCATACTCTCATACTCTAGTAAAAGACCTTGTAGTCGAAATGGAACAAGACCCCAATGCCATCAGCCTGGAACCAACCAATACTAACCCCAAGTCCCATCTCAGAAGTTCAAAAAGATTGGTCAAACCCTCTCAAGAGAACCTAGCCCCTACTGCCGTTCCTGTACAAACCAGAAAAGCCACCTGGAAGAGGAAAGCTCGGGAACCCCTCCCAGGTAAACCTGAACTCTCAATCACCCCAGTGGAACTTTTGAAGAAAAGACTTAGTGAAAGAACCTTGAGAGACATATCAAACATCAATGGCAAGAAAACCAAGCTGGACCACATGCTTATCGAGATCAAACAAGAGTGTAATGGTGATCTACATAAACAAATGGCAGAGGCTGCTAGGCAGCCCTGCCAAGAGTAATGAGTTTAATAAGCTGGAACTGCCGAGGGCTTGGGAACCCTCGGACAGTTCAATTCCTTAACCTCATGGTGAAGGACAAGTCTCCCTCCATGATTTTTCTCATGGAAACAAAGTGCTCTAAAACAAGAATCGAAGAAGTTAAAAGAAATTTGTGTTTTGATGCCTGCATCTCTGTTGATAGTAGGGGGAGTAGTGGAGGCCTTGCCTTAATGTGGAAAAAGAATATTGAAGTTTCCATCTACAACTACTCAAGGTGGCATATCAGTGCTAGTGTCTCGAGTCAAACAGGCTCTCTCCCATGGTTCCTCACTGGATTCTATGGACATCCTGAGACTTCTAAGGGGAAAGGCAGTTGGGAGCTTTTAAAAGACCTTAAACCTTTGCCTAACACTCCATGGCTGGTCTGTGGTGATTTCAATGAAATAACCTGTCAAGATGAAAAAATGGGAGGTTCTCCCAGGCCTTATAACCAAATGGAGATTTTCAGAGAAGCTTTAGATTTTTGCGCTTTGAAGATGATTTTGACTGTAGGACCTAAGTACACCTGGTCCAATAACAGAAAAGGTCCAGAATTCACTAAGGAACAGCTAGACCGAGGGTTAGCAAACCCAGCTTGGTCCCAGAGGTTCAAAGAGGCATGTTGTGTTGTATCTCCTGCAGTGAAGTCAGATCATTTACCTCTACATATTGCCCTTTCAAGCAAGAGGCATCAGAGTAGCTCCCCTTCTAAGTTGTTCAGATTCGAAGCAGCCTGGACACTTAAGGAGGGGTGTGATGCTACCATAAAGAAGGCTTGGGGGAGACAAGGTTGGGGAGAGGACCAAGTTCCTCTAGTGGTAAGGAGATTGAGATGTTGCAGCTTAGAATTAAAGAAATGGGATGCTATTGAAAATAGGAGTGCACCTGCTGAGATTAAACAGAAAATGATAACCCTGAGTAAGTTACACGGAGAGGGAGAAGGGGAGCATGTGGACTTAATGCTAAGTTTGCAACATGAGATCGAGCAATCCCTTGAAGAGGAAGATTTAAAGTGGAAGCAGAGGGCTAAGCAGCATTGGCTCAAAATGGGTGATCAGAACACCAAATTTTATCATCAACATGCCACCCAAAGAAGGAAAACAAACAGGATTAACCAAGTAATGGATGGGCAGGGATCACTGATTACTGATAAACAACAGATTGGTTCCATTTTTTCAAACTTCTTCTGTGACCTTTTTACCACATCAAATCCAACAGGCATTGATGAATGCGTTAAGGATGTGCCCCTCAGAATTACTGATGAGATGAATGAACATTTAGGGAAGGAGTTCACAGCAGAAGAAGTCAAGGTGGCTGTATTCCATATGAATGGCCTTGGCTCTCCAGGCCCAGACAGATTTCCAGCCTTATTCTATCAAACAAATTGGAATATAGTGGGAGAAGAGGTTACAAGGTTTGCCCTCAACATTCTGAACAAAGATGGCTCTTTGGAGGGGAGTAATGACACTTTCATCACACTCATCCCTAAGATCAAAGAGGCCAAGAGAGTTTCAGATTTCAGACCAATTAGTTTGTGTAATGTGTTATACAAAATAGTTGCAAAAGTAGTGTCAAATAGACTTAAAACTGTTTTGCCTAACATTATTTCCCAAAGTCAAAGTGCTTTTGTACCAGGTAGAGCCATAACAGACAACATTCTGGTGGCCTATGAAACTCTTCATTCAATGACAACCAGAATGCAAGGGAAATCAGGCTACATGGCCTTCAAACTAGACATGAGCAAGGCATACGATCGTGTGGAATGGATCTTTCTGACAGCAGTAATGAGCAAGTTGGGTTTCAGTAACAGATGGGTCTCCCTGATCATGAAATGTATCTCTTCAGTTTCCTACTCTATCCTACTAAATGGTGAGCCACAAGGCTTCTTCATGCCCTCTCGAGGAATAAGGCAAGGGGACCCCCTCTCCCCTTACCTTTTTATCCTCTGTGCAGAAGCTTTGTCATGCCTCTTACTCAAGGCAGAAAGGGAAGGAAGCATCTCGAGTGTGCCAGTAGGCAGAGGTCCTGTCAAAGTAAACCACCTCTTTTTTGCTGATGATAGCTTAATATTCTGCAAAGCCAACTCCCTTGAGTGGAGTAGACTAATGAGGATTCTAACCCAATATGAACTGGCATCTGGCCAGAAGCTCAACAAGGAAAAGTCCTGAATCTATTTCAGCAAGAACACACCATCTGAGAACAAGGGCACCATCCTGAAGATAGCTGGAGTCAATGCAACAGGCTCCTTTGAGAAGTACCTCGGCCTTCCCACCATAGTGGGGAGAACCAAGATTGCATCATTCCACAACTTAATTGACAGAGTTTGGACACGAGTGACAAATTGGAAAACTAACTCTTTGTCAATAGCTGGGAAAGAGATTCTAGTTAAATCTGTCCTACAAGCTATCCCTACCTACACCATGGGGGTTTTCCTCCTTCCTCAATCTATAACAAATAGACTAGACCAGCTTCTAAGGAAATTTTGGTGGGGGTTTAATGAAGGAAGAGCCAAAATCCAATGGGTCAAATGGGATAAACTCAGCAAGCCTAAACTTCAAGGAGGAATGGGATTTAGGAATTTCAAGAGTTTCAACCTGGCCCTACTTGCTAAACAAGGGTGGAATCTCCTCACAAAACCTGACTCTCTTCCAGCTCAGATCATCAAACAGAAGTATTTTGCAAAAGGAAGCCTGTTGAAAGCTAACATGGGACTCAGACCTTCACTTGCCTGGAGGAGTCTAAAAGCTAGCCTGAACCTTCTGAAGGAAGGTCTCACTTGGAGGGCTGGGAATGGGGCACAAGTCAAAATATGGGAGGATAGGTGGCTGCCAAGACCTCATATTCTGACCTCTAACAATGGCAGGAATCCAGAACAAGATGTCACTTGGGTGGAAGACTTAATCGACCCTACTCTAAGGAGATGGGATGTCAGTTTGCTAGCCAGTCTCTTCTCACAGGAGTGTGTGGAGACTATAAGAACCATCCCCATCAGTCTAGGCCACAGGGAGGATCGATTGAGCTGGGAGTGCACATCAAATGGTATGTTCACTGTCAGGAGTGCATACCACCTCCATCGTGACTTACAACCCAGCCAAGAGAGTGGCCCCTCGACTAGTCTCACCAAGGAGGGTTTTTGGAAATCAATATGGAAGATGCAAGTGCCGAATGGGATAAGGATGTTCCTGTAGAGAGCATGTACTGAGGCACTACCCACTTTCAGTAATCTAAAGAAGAGGAAAATAAAAGAAGTCTCGTTATGCCCGATTTGTCTTCTTGAGGAGGAAACAGCAGGTCATGTGTTATGGAGTTGTGGTGCTGCCCAGGATGTGTGGGGGCAGGCCAGTAGGCCACTACAAAAGCTGTCTTTGTGTGGAAATTCTTTCAAGTCCATCTGGGAGCAAATGATAGAAAAGCTAGCTCAGGAGGAGCTGGAGGCAGCAGGTTCGATAGCCAAACTAATATGGGCTAGGAGGAATGATTTCGTGCATGGGAAGAACCTTAAACACCCAAGCTCCATCATCCAAAGGTCTCAAACAGAATTGAGTTGCTTCAGAGTAGTCAAAGCAAAGGCCCCCCAAAGCCTGGCCAGTCCTGCCTCCTCACCTCAGACTTGGAAGAAACCATCTGAGGGGAATTACAAGATGAACTGGGATGCATTTCTCAATACCACAGAAGGTCTGGTTGGAGTTGGAGCCATTATTAGAGACAGCTGTGGAAGAGTCATGGGAACCCTTAGAGCTTGAAGGAAAGTCACTCTATCTCCCTTTGCTGCAGAGGCGTATGCTTTGATGATGGCTGTCCTGTTTTGTAAAGAAGCTGGGATCAATGAGATTATACTGGAAGGAGACTCTCTTCAGGTAGTTAAAAAACTTAGGGATCAAGAGGAAGATAGGAGCATAGGGGGGCTTATTATTGAGGACACAGCATGTATTTTGAGGTCCTTTGTTGCTTGGAGTGTTTGTCATACCAAAAGGGATGCTAATGAGGCAGCACATGTGTTGGCCAAGAATGCCCTTTTGAGTGAATTTGATCATTATGATCTAGAAGATATTCCTTGTTGTATTAAGCGTGTTGTTGCTAGTAATGCTTGTAACCTATGACTTAATCCAATGAAGTTGTTTCTTCTCAAATAAAAAAAAAAAAGTACAATGGGGGAAAATCCTTGGCTAGATTGTCAGTAATTTCTCTTTTTATCACCTTGGGGTCATGTGCGATGTGATCTTCTCCTGGTATGAAAAATATCTCCACTTCTTTTAGCAACAGACTAGGTGAGAAATCTTGATGTGGTCCATTGGGATTACTTTTTTTCATTTATAAGTGTTAAAGAGCTATAAATCTTGCTGCAATGATAAAATATATTGGTATCCAAGACGTATAGGCTTCTTTCGCTTAAAAGGTGGGGTAGCCTAGGTGAGAACCTTAGCTTGGCCCTTTAAAATTTTTATCTCAAACTCAAAATTCTCATCTCATTATTACAATTTTTTTAAATCTCTATATAAAATATAATAAATAATTTAACTTTTTCTTAACTTTTTCAAATCTTAAAAAATAATAATATTAAAATATAATATTTTAATATTTTATCTTAAAACACAAAATTCTCAATTGAAAATTGTTAGTGGCCAAGCACAAGCGATTGATGCAATAATAAAATATATTGGTATCCAAGACGTACAGGCTTCTTTCACTTAAAAGGTGGTGTATCCTACTTGACTTATACATACATACATGCATACAATATACATATGGTAGGGAAAAAAAGGCAAACCTTTTGAGGAAAATTTGCAGACGAGAAACCAGTAGGTCTCGTTATCATTGACTGGAGCGAAACCAGCCCTTTTGCCGATTGTTACAAATTGTCGGAATTCAAGGTTCAATCCATGGCCATCGGGAAATACGGCCAATCCACGCACTGCCCATCGGCCGGAGTTGACTGGCGCAGTGAGTCCTAACCAACGTGCCACAACCGAGTGTACCCCATCACACCCTATAAGAGCCTGCCATATTCAAAATGGAAAAGTGAAATTTTAACATCAAAGCTTTTCAAAGAAGATATAGAATCAAAATAGGAATATTGTACATATTGAGAAGTGGGGCGCTGCAACATGAGCCTATTACATTTCATTCCTATGTACCTTTGCTTTGATGCTAGCTCCATCCTCCATATGAATGATAGCAAAGGATGAGCCTTCTTGTGTTAGGTTTTCAATGGACTTGAGCTTAGAAGAGAAACGGATGGAGTCAATTGGCACTTCTTCTGCCAGAGCTTCCAGTAAGGCTTTACGTACGATGTACTACTCTAAGTCCATGTTGACCCCTGCATCACCACAGATCATACGTTCAGTATAAAGAAATAGCCTACTGAAGTTGGGGATGTGAGAAGATGGATCTAAGTGAAAAAGAAAACAACAAAATCATGTGTAGCATGAACATTAAAGATAGGGTTCAAGTAGTATACTTGTAAGGATTGGCCGGGTAATAGGACTCTTGAATTGCTCCGGTATCAATATTTGTTATCTTGCGCCTACAATAATTAAAAAAAAAAAGGTGGAAAATTGAAAAGTGGATATATATGTACACAAACTGTACGTGTCTATCTTCATACAGAGCATCCTTAAAGTTGAAACCATTCATTACTTCCATTCTAGCATGCCAGACAGAAAGAATCCCCCAAAATTCCATACAGCTGCCGAAGAATTTACTAAAAGTTCCAGACGAAATAAAATTGAATGACAAATGTTGTTTGAAATGGAAAGAAAAAATTGAAGGCTGTACTCTCGACATTACTTAGTGACGGGGGTACAAGTAGCGGTGAGCTTGGAGGCGACGCCGAGGGCATCAAGGGCAAGCCAGGCATTTGGGGCAAGACCCAGGGACGTGCCTGTTGCTCTTAACCCTTCGGATTTCTCTTACACCAACGCTCCAACCCCTACTCTCTTCAAGGCTACCGCTGTTGCCAAACCCGCTATACCTCCTCCCACTATCACCACGTCCTGTTCTTCCATCTCTCTCTCTCTCAGTGAAGTATGCATGTGGACTTGGATGTTTGGATGCTGTTCTATATATAGATATATGTATTCGATACCAACCCTAAAGCGTAAGAAGATGATGCACGCAATATGGTTTTGTTTTTCGTGAAAACTTGTGGTTAAATTTCATTTTTATTGATTTTTGTTATTGACTTGTCTCGGTCAGCCATCACTTCTAGCAGTGACATCGTGAAATATCAAAAATTGCGTACAGAAAACGGAAATGCATTCTAAATATTTTGAATTCTTAGTAATTATTTAAAGTGAAACATTTTTTTATCTGTTTGAATAATGTGTTGAATTAAGAGAGAGTTAAAAAATAAATGCTGATTTAATAAAACTCGAACGATATAAATATTCGACTTAGCATTTGGTCCAAATAATTTTAAGAAATATTAATCCACAAATACTAACTTATATAAAAATGAAAATTCATGATTGAATTCACCAAATCGAGTGCATGCAGAAGGAAATTAAGTAATTATATATATAAAAAGGCTGTAGGGCCTTATGGCCTTTTGATACACCGTGCCTTTTCAATTAATATTTCTATCTAAATATGAATTTTAACTGAATAAAGTTTTGTTTTTACTTAAATACATTAATTGCGGAAAATGATACTCAAAATATTCTTTTATTTTTATTAGTCAATGAAGTGTGTGCGTTTAGTCAATGTAGTATAACGCACCTTACGTGGGAAAGACTCGCTACCCAAACATAGCCTAAAGGTCGAAAATGACATGCAGAGGTTGCTTTGAAAAGAAGGAAAAGCAAAAGGAAAGAAAAACAAGAACAAAACTGTTAAGTGGCTGCTGAACATTTTGGTCCTAAAAGTTTATTGGTGCGACTTGTCAGATCTATTGGTGTAAAAAAGGAGCACCCATAGTGGATATTTCTTCATCTTCTCTTGGGGGTTATGAAGTGGCTTAAAAGCTACTTCATGAGCCTTGATGGCTGGCCCTTAATGGCCAGCCGGGGGTTACACTTAGAAGGGCTATGTATAGCCCCTTCTCCAAATTAGATGAGACACTTGAATCAACAAGCTATCTCTCTCTCAAATGGTTCTCTCTAGTTCCGGCATCTAAGCTGTGGAATATGTGGGTGTTGTTCTGGTATATTATCACGTAGCACATTCCACCATCGATGGGATGATTTCCAATGATTAACGATGCCGAAAAATCCGTAGAACAACCGCACTAGATCAAAGATATTTCTGACGAGGTAATATCGCTTCCGCTGTATATTCTGATATAGTTTTTCTAACATTGGTATCAGAGTAAGATCGGTTGTTCTCGATTTAATTTTTGCTCGCATTTTTTTTGTTTGATCAAATTTGTTTGAAATGCACTGCATGTTTGACCATACCACCGTGAGAGGTGGTTTGTACTGGTTCATGGTACAATGTGCACCGATGCCTCACTGCCCATGCCGCTCGCTACGAGTAGCACCAGCCACACAAAACGCCGCACGTTGTGCTGCGCGATGAGCAACACCAGATGGTGCTGCGCGACAACAAGATCCATCCGATCTAGGTGTAATGTCGCGCATCGTTTGGATGCTGCCAGGTGCTGAGTCCACCACCACAGCGTTGTGCTATCCAGGCCAAGCTGCAGTTTCTGTCGGCGTGATGTGCGTTGATGGCAAGCTTGCATGGCTGTTCCAGGCAACCCACATGCACGAGGTGCAGCGCACCAGTGGGAGGCGGAGAGAGGACGCACCGCCATGGTGCTGCGAGCACCCTGTGGTGCAGTCCGCAGCGTGGTGCTGCGCTCACCACCTACACACCACAGTGGTGCCGCGCGCTCTACCTGCGCACTGCAGTGGTGCTGCGTAGCGCACTGGTGCCACGCGCTCCACCTGAGCAGCGCAATGGTGTTGCGCGCACCACCTGGGCAGTGCAGAGGTGCTGCGCGCACCACTACTCCCCACGGAGCAGCCGCCAAGGTGTAGCAGCGCACCTGGTGCTGCTGCGCACGAGATGCTGCAACGCACTAGGTGCTGCGCCTGAACGTGCACAATGCAGCGAGCACCAGTGCGGCACCAGTTGTGCCCCACGTAGGCCGTCTGCGATGTAGTGGCACTCTGGCCGCTACAGCGAGCATGGTACTCCGGATGGTGAGCTGTAGGGGACCTTGAATGGTGGTGGCAGTAATTGCAAGAAGAAAAAAAAAAAAAAAAAAAGAGGCACCTGTGCAGTACAGAGGTACTGCGAGCAACACCGCTCCCCATAGAGCAGCCGCATCTTGGGCTGATTTGCGGCAACAAGCCGCTGTCTGCCACGACCTCCGAGGGTGGGTGAGTAGGTGGCGGCGGTTGCTGTAAAAGTTTTTTTTCCTGTGTATACCTGGTGAAGGAGGCGGCGGCTGAGAAGAATTTTTTCTTTCATGTGTATGAAGTGTTGCCCTACGTCTGAAGAAGATGAATGCATATGGACTGGGGGTTTCATAATAAAAAGGCTTGGGTTTTATGGGCCGTTTGTTTTTGATGAAATGGCCTTAAAGTTTTTTTTTTTTTTTAATGGCCCATCTTGACTTGATTTAAATCATGTTGAGAACTTGGTTTTAAGCTGTGGGTTGCAAAACGGGCTTGGCTATTTATTAAAAAATAATAATAAAAAATAAAAAAAATAAAAAAAATTTTGGGTGGTGATTTGAAGCCAAGACCTGAGAATGGGCTCAACCATTGGGTTAAAGTTTATTATTGGTAAGTTTGCTGACTTTATTTATTTATTCAACATGTTATTGTGGCATAGAATATTTATCTGAATTTTTTTTTTTGCATGTTATTATGGTTATTGAATATATGCATGTCATGATATTATGAAATGTTTTTCGTCACGTTTGTTAGGCATTTTATTTTACGTTATAAATTGCCTAGATTATTATTTTTTTGTGAATAATAATTATTTGGATGAAATGTGATGAATTTTGTACATGTATTGTGTTTACATGTAATTGCATGAGCTTGTTTTATCACATGTAAGAGATAGTCATTTTTTTTTAATGTGATAATATACAGGATTAAATAGCCTGAGTTTTATTAGTACATGCTTATGATTGGCTTAAATTGATTTCTTCAATTTAAAAAAGAAATTATTTTTGTATGTCATTAACTCGGTAGATTGCTTATCCTAGTGGGAGTATAGTTGAGATTGATTTGGAATTAATCTCCTATACGATATAAATTTGCGCAAAAATTAAGTTAGAAATTAATAATTAGACATTGAGGCGTAAGAGATGATTAGGAAGCATAGCAAATTTTCGATCTTGTGACGTGTATTAATTATTTTTGTTCTGATTTAGATTAATGCGGCAAATTTTCTAAATGTGTGTGCAATTAGATGCACATAGGTTAGTAACTTTGAGATAACCGAGAAGAAAGCCTCGAGATTATGTATTTGACTTAAATGTTTCATTAATCTCCTTCATGAGCAATATTTTGAAACAGATAAGATTATTAACAGGGTTAAATAATCTTAGATCATCATTATAGTAAAAACCTCTGAAAGGTCTAGAATAAAAATGGAAGTACGCGTGGGATGCATGCACTATTTTTTTTTTTAGAAGTTGATGGGAAGAGCTAAACCACTATTTTGCCTTTGAGAATCTTGTGAGTAATAATAGAAGTTGCGCATTATTTAGGTAATGCAAAGATTAATTGCTCCTATATTTGAGGTTGAGCATTATAATCTTGAAGCAACTCAAATTAACTCATGAATTAAAACATACTCTCTAAAACTTGCTAGTATGTCTGGCAAGTAAGGACATTAAAATTTGAGTGTGCAAGAGTGTTGAGGACATTCTTGATTGGCACATTCATTTTAAAGGTTTTATCAGTGCACCTCCATGTAGTATTAGCACTGGTAATATTGCTCAAATTTTATTTATCTCTAGTGAGAACAAGAAGGTTCTTACATAAATATGAATTTAGGAGCACCTATTGAGAGTAATACTAAGCACCTTTGAGGTTTGCATGGTAATTGTGGTAGTCTGAGTAATTAGGTATGACTTAATGCGATATTAGAGAAGTCTATACCTAATTTGATTTGAGACTTGTTGAAAGTAGTGGTGTTAGTGAGAATTCCTAGAGGTTTAGAAGTTGGATGGTCACTCATTAACTAAGTGATATTATTTCTCGGGTGGGGAAATGATATATTAAAATATGCCGTTGAGGCATAGGATGATGGGTGTAAAGCTTGAGAAATTTAAGATTTTCTCGCTGATGAGAACCCTCTCCTTTATTTTGAAGAGTCAAAGAAAAAAAGACAAATATGAGCATTTCTATATGGAAGTTCCTAGAGATGCACAATAAGGACATGAAATAAAAATATTGTTTTATCATATAAATACGATTTTTTTTAAAGGAAAATATATTTTCGGTTAAATTTTTTTTCAAAATCAAAATCGTATGAGTTATATGATGGGAACTATTGTCTCGCAGTTTAATGACTTGCTGAGAATGAAGTTCTAAATGAATTATGGCGCAAAAGCAGTTGCAGCCTTAAGTTTTGACTTGTTGTCCTTAAATCAAGTTCATTCGTCATTGAGCTGGCTTGAGTGACTATTTTGTGCAAATGTGAATTTTATCTAGAGGATCTATGCTTGACCTTTTTTGGTTGAGTCAAGAAAATTATTCATATTTTCGGCGAGGGTGGGGTATTGTGTTTTTTTTTTTAATATTTTTTTTGGAAAGAACGTTTCATTATATTCCATTCCACATTACCTAGTACCTTAAATTTTTTTTGAAAAAGATCGCCGAACATAGTGGGAGTAATTCAACAACTAGTGGAGTATACCTTTGAGTTAAGGTGTACCATTAGTGATAGTGACTCCTAAAATTCATAGAATATAAAGATCCTCATAAATAGCGTGGAAGCAATATATCAATATTATCTCGTCGTTTAGAGACTAGAAGAGAATATTTGTAATATGGAATTCACATAGTAGGAACATCCACATAGAATTTGAAATTCACTTCACTTATATGATCCAACCCGGGGTTGTTGATCGGTTTGACAAAGAAAAAGTGGAGTTGATAGAGGTATAAATCCATCTCTTGACACTAATTGAGTTGCCTTTAGATAACTAGTTGATCACACATTTATTGGAGTTTTTCTTGAAATAGTCAAATAGCTGATTCTCATAGGAGAATTAGATGGTTATTTTTTTTTTTTTTTTGTGTTGTTTAGGTGCAAGTACTGTGAGCGCATGATTGTTGCTTGTACTATTTTAGTACAAAAAATCAAATGAATGCCGCTAGTACTATTTACATGCGGCCTAAACGAACCATCTACTCAAAGATACCCAATATACCTAGTCGTTTTTATTAACGACCTATTGAATAAAGTAGGGTTCTTTGAAAGCTATTGACGATCTTAGAAAAATGTCTCTACTGAGAGAGATAATGATCTGGTTGTCTTAGATTATTAATTGTCGCCTAATGAGAGGTTTTCCATACTACAAGGTGATGGATGTGGGTTTGTAAAAAGTAGCTAAAACTTTACGTCTTGTGAGACTATGTATGAGAAAAACAGTTTCTATGAGCTCTTGTTCAAAATTCATAGACAATTAATGAGATGGAAAATACTAAAGAATCTAGTTTTGCCTTGTATATAATTTGGTGTTTCCATTTTGGTTTGCTCATGGGAGTTAGAGGTTGAGATCTTGTTAGAGGGTAAATATGGCTTACTTGATTAAGTGAGTTTGTGATGTGATTGTCGTCAAAAGTAATGACTAGACTATTGTGATTGTCTTTGTGGGCAAAGGCCCTAATCTCTTTACCCTTAAAAGAAAAATAAATGATGGTTATCTCACATGTTTTTTTTAGTACAGGAGATTCATATGAAACCTTGAAATCGCAAATTTAGTTTGCTGAATAAACATTTGAGGTCACATTGAAGATTCTTAAAAGTCGCATGTAGGACTTGCTGACTAGAATCTAAGAATTAAAATTGTGAGTTTGACCTCAATGAGATTCGCGATGAGTCTTCGCTGACTTCATGGTTGTGCTAATGACTTATATATATAAAAGTAGAGTCTCTTGGAAGGTGCATGTTTTGGAAAGTTACTATACATGAGAATGCGCAAGGAGAGAAATGGTCCTAAAACTTCACTTGAGAGTTGTGATTATTTTTAGTTGACCATGTGATTTCCCTCCGTCATGGTATTGCTCCTCATGCATGTGACACTGATGTGTTTTAGGATCATGTGGCGTGGCTGGAAGCATTTTTGGTAAGTACACACATTTACCATAATTTTGGTAATTATGGTGAAAAAGGTATGTCGACAGGCTTAGATCGGCTCACTCACACGAGCGATCGCCTTTGGCGCTACAAAGGAGTAGTGAGCAAAGATGAGACAATGTGTCATTTGAAACTTGTTCAGAGAAGGATAAGTTGTAAGACACATAAAATACATCGCCTTAGTGGGAGCTAAGATGAGGTCTAAAGACTGTACATGGTTACCCACAATCCATGTAGCCTGTGGTTTAGCCAGATGCGAGATCCTCTTTGGCGCTTCAGATAGCGAGCAAATGGAGGGACTCAGGTTAGGCGCTGAGATAGCGACTACACTAAGATCTGTACGGTGTATTGAGATAAGATATACGCTCTTTCTTTGGAAAGAGAATTCCACCGTAACATGTATTTCATACTACGTGTGCTTTAGCGACCAACAGTAGAGGTGAGTGAAAGGATCCCTGTTTCCTCATCGTGTGAGTCCTGAAGGTCATAATTGATGACCTTAATTTATTTATGCCCTTAGGAGACCTTTGACTATGTCACAAGGTTGATGTTTTAGTGTCAGCTACTTTAGCATGTTATCTATGGCCATGAATGATGCGGTCTAAAGAGACATTGCTGGGAAAGCGACTGAACTGAAACTGAATGACAAGAGGGCAACGTGAAGACTATTTGGTAACACATCGATAATGGTGTGTACTCACTGCCGGCAAGTTATGTTGCTTCTTGGGAGTTGCGATGTAGCTGTGAGTACATTATGTTTTATGGAGATTGAGTATTGCTCTGAGTTATTTGAACTCAAGAGGGATTAGAGTCTCTTAGTCTGATGTGACCAAATGAGTCAGGGCATGACGAGACACTTTTAGGGATGTTGCTATGCCGGTCTTCTCTCAGAGAGATTTGGTATAGTGCTCCCATTTTTTCTTTTACAGCTGTGCTCGATGGTCGCACGACCTATTTGCCAGTATGAACAAGATTGAGAACATATTGAGAGATGCAGACCTGGGTTCTTGCCCACTATGTGCGAGTGAGAGATGTAAAAAAGGGGCACCCATAGTGGGTACCTCTTCATCTTCTCTTGGGGGTTATGAAGTGGCTTAAAAGCTACTTCATGAGCCTTGATGGCTGGCCCTTAATGGCCAGCCGGGGGTTACACTTAGAAGGGCTATGTATAGCCCCTTCCCCAAATTAGATGAGACACTTGAATCAATAAGCTATCTCTCTCTCAAATGGTTCTCTCTAGTCCCGGCATCTAGGCTGTGGAATATGTGGGTATTTCTCTGGTATATTATCACGTAGCACATTCCAGCATCGACGGGATGATTTCGAATGATTAACGATGCCGAAAAATCCGTGGAACAACCGCACTAGATCCAAGATATTTCTGACGAGGTAATATTGCTTCCGCTGTATATTCTGATATAGTTTTTCTAACAATTGGGTCACATGGGATTCTTCTCTTCCAAAGCACAACATGAAGAGACAAGCCTCCATGAACATCACTGCAGCAACTTCCTCTGTAATCGTTGTGCATGATTCTTGTTTATGTGTTACCTACTGTATCATTGTATAGTTTCCATGTATAGCAGATTGTACAGCTAATAGCTCAACTATAAAAGTTAAGTTTTGATCCTCTGCAATTCTATTTAAATCAATACAAGGCTAAAGTCTAAGGCTAGACTATTTGCTTTACATGGTATCAGAGCCACCAAGGTTGCAAACATGTCTTCATCTTCTTCAACCTCCTCAATCCCACCTATGGAAAATTACGCTTCTCTTGATCTCTCCAGCAAACCCAGTCTCCCTAATATCTCCACAAAATTAGCCTCCACTAACTACCTACTCTAGAAGGCTCAAGTCATACCTGTCCTTCGAGGGTATGGACTTTTTGTTACATCACAAAAGAGCTTCCATGTCCTTCTCCTACCACCTTCAGTGATGACGGTGACATGGTTCCCAACCTAGCAGTAGCACGTTGCTTCTGAATTGATCAATTGATACTTGGGTGGCTTAATAGCTCCCTCTCTTATGCCCCCCTTTCTTAGGTCATCAATTGTGAAACTTCCAATGATGCTTGGGAAGTGTTGGAGACATTGTATGATTAACATACAAGTGATAGTTTCCAACAGATGAAGAATGAACTTCAGTCCCTACTTCCTACTTGGAGGATGATTTGCATAAAAACAAATCTCTGGCTCTCTCTCAGCAAGGTGCAGGGAAGCCTATTGATGATGATGATTTTATCATTTGTATTCTTAGAGGTTTAGGCAGTTTGATCCCATGGTTTTTGCTATCAACCCTCGTGATAGCTTTCCTCTCCTTGAAGTTGTTGTCGGAAAACTTATGGACTTTGAGATGCAAATTTCAGTGGCTCGTGCTGCCTCTTCCACTTTTGCTTTGTACACAAACCGTGTTGATCCTCACTCTTGTTCTCGTGGTAGTCAAGTTGGTTGTGGCCTTAGTTCTACCAATCATCAGTTCTTACAACGTGGTAAAGGATCTTGTGGTGGTGGTCGATCTCAAGGTAGATAGTCCAAAGGTTGTGCTCAGCCTTCTCCATCTCGTGGTGGTGGTCAAAATTCTAGTCGAGGCCTTTCTTGTATTACTTGGTTTCAATGTGGAGGTCCAAACCACAAAGTGGATGGTTGCTGTGCCACCAATGAGGAAGCATAACAATACCAAGCCTTCTTGGTTGTTCAACCAGGTGATTCTGTCAATGACTCTTGCTACCTAGACACATGAGCTAACCATCACATGACCCCCCACCATAACAAATGTCCAAGGTATTAATCCTACTATGGCTCCGATTCAGTCTTAGTTGGTAATGATGATGGCCTTTCGATCTCTGGTGTTGTTCACTCTCATATTTCCCTACACCCTTTAAATTGAACAATGTGCTTGTTGTCCTTGCCATTCAAAAGAAGCTCATTTCTGTCTCACAATTTACCAATGACTATAATTGTTGTTTTATGTTCTACCCATGGGACTTCATTGTCAAGGATTTGAAGACCAACCAAGTGATCCATAAAGGCTCCATGGTGGATGGCTTGTACTCGCTAGGGTTGAAAACAGAGCCGGTCGATTCGGTTTTGGGCCCAAATTGAAACTGACCAACTCACATAAAATAGAGGCAAAAATGGCCAGTTCTAGGTCTGTTTGGGTCATTGTTTTTGGGCCTTTTTTTCTTATACAATTCAACATTTTTTTGGGCTTTTTGTTTTCCTCAATTTATCATCCAGGATCTTTTTGAGGTTTTTTTTCTCAATTCATCATCCAAGTCTCCAAGATCTTGTAAATTCATCATTCATCATATTTAGTAACTACGAACTAGTAGCTATATTACTTAAAAAGAAATAAAAATAACTTCACTAGATGTTTAGTATTACATATTACAAAACAAGCCAATGTTAGTAACATAAATAAAGACTTAAAGACTTAATTAAGCATAGCAAAACACAAGTAAAAAATAAGTTAGCATAAATAAATGAAAACAAATTGTTTTAAAGACTTAAACATAGCAAAAATGCACAAAAAAAAGGTATCGATCTTCATTTTTGCTCATAATCATTGCTACTTCAAACCTTCAATCTTTAATAGTTGTCAAGTTTGATTGTGTGCTCAATTATATAAGAATAAATAAGAATAAAATATCAAATATTAGTGAATTTAGATTATAAAAAATACTAAAATTAAATTACATTGAAAAAAAGAAACATTACCCAATTCTATCATAAAACTCTCCATATTATCCATAGCCTCTCGGATATCAATGACTGTTGACGGATGCCTTAACCAATTTTGATTACAAATAAGTGCCTCAACGGTTCTCGGAGCTAACGAACTCCGAAAAGATCAAGCACACGACATTCCATACTAAATGCTAAGTCAGACGCAATCGTTGAAACAGGCATGACCAATAAGTCTTGTGCATTCCTCGCAAGTATAGGATAGTTAAGCTCATTAATTTTTCAACAAGTCAACAAGTCAAACGATGGGCTAAGTGCCTCACAACCATATGATAAATATTGATCAACTTTTGTTTTGATAATACTAGATCCAATGGCAGAAGATGCCCTATACTACTCGTGGAACCATTTGGTCTCACGTTTTTCATCACCATCATTCATGGATCTAGATGTTGGAGGGGATTGATGAACTTTGGTACTCGTGGTGGAACTGAATGTAGTATTGTACTCCGCATACAAATATGCTAATACCTGTCTCACACTTGAGACCAACCCCTCAGCACGAAACTCGTCATGAATTTTTTTTAGGTGGAAAGAAAGAAGCCCTAACTTGCTTTGTGGATCAAGCACAACTGCAATTAACATAAATAAGTTCATCCTCTCTAACGACCCCCAATACTTATCATATTTTGTTCTCATGTTTATGACCATGCTCCTTAAAAAACTATTAGTACTCTCACTTAGCATAATCAACTCATTTTGGAGATAAAAAATCTCCAAGAAATAGGTGTTGGCTGTCACGTATAAAGACCCATAAAATCGATTAGTGGCATCATAAAATATCTTCAAAAACTTGACAAACACCTGCATTGTCTCTCACTCCCTAGCTTTAAGAGGTTCCATTTGCCTGTCATTAAAGTAAGAGAGGAAATTATAATCCTCACTCTCCATCTTTCTGAAATCCTTCTCAAACTTCTTAGCAGCCTCCCGCATCATATAGGTTGAGTTCCATCGTGTTTGTACCTCAAGACACAACATTTTCTTACAATTAATTTTTTAATTTTTTACAAATATTTTAAACTTGTCTAATCTTACTGGGATAAATGCACATATCTAACTGCATTTCTAAACAATTGTGATGGCATCATTGCACTCCTTCAAACTCTCAATCACAATAAGATTCAATATATAAGCACAACATCTCATGTGCATATACTTACGCCCCAACATATTTCCTGTCAAAAACTGTTTTAAATAGGAAATTGCAATATCATTCGAACTTGCATTATCAACAGTTACAGTAAATATTCTATCAATACCTCAATCAAGCAAGCATGACTCAATATATATCCCAATAGTATCCCCTCAATGATTAGGGATTAAACAAAACTTAATATATATATATTTTTTGCAATTTTCAATACTTATCAATGAAGTGTGTAGTTAGACACATATAATTCAAATTCTGTATTGATGTCCATGTATCGGTTGTCAACAAAATCCTGATGCCACCATTTTTAAACACTTTTTTAAATTTCCCCTTTGCTACTTTATATATTTTCATACAATCTCTTGCAACTGTGACACAATATGGCGCTTTAAACCGAGGTGCAAGAGACCAACACACTTTTCTAAACCCCTATCCTTCAACAACCTTAAATGACATCTCATCAATAATTACTATTTCTGCAATAGCCAACCTCACAGTCTCTTTACTATATTTATGGGTTACAATATTTCTTAATGTACTACCTTCACTCTCTCTAACCCCCTTCTCAGGTGTTGCCTCACCTGTTAATTTTTTTTGATACCTATCCAAAGGCCCACGTTTATGAGGATTTTTAGGACAAGAAGGAAAATGATTTTGCATTGTTGAAGTTCTGTTTCTCTTTGAGTGACAAGCGTACGTCTTGCCACAATAATTACATTTAGCATTTGGATCATCTACAGGACAACTCTCCACTTTCATTAAATGATCACATACAATTGATACATCATTCACTTCCCATTTTTTAGGTAATGGACAAGTATTACTAGTAAGGGCACTAGTGGGTTTTGATGTTTGGACCTCTCTTAAATCATCTTCCAAGTTAATTGTTGGTTGAGGTTCATTTGAATCAACATCAATTGGAGTTGACGAAGAATCCATCTAATTTATAAAACAAAATATAAGTGTTACATGTTTATACAGAGTGCATAATACAAATTATAATTACATAGCAGTTAGTTTGCAACATGGCAAACATCACAAGTCTAAGACTCTAAACTAGGTTTTTGTTCACTCACCTTCCCTCAATTTATATCAACCAACCAATAGCATATTTCCATACACATATAGACAGCACAAACCAACCAATAGCATACAATGTACATGGGCCATCAGTGCATCACAAATTCACTAGCCATTAAGAAAAGACCATACACATTACATGGGCTATCAGTGTATCACAAATTCACTAAAACCTCATGGGCCATCAGACTATCAGTGCATCACAAATTACACGGGCCATCAGTGTATCACAAATTCACAATGAAGATTCTAGACGTTCACAGACTCAGAAGCCAAACCTCACAAATTCACAATAGTTTATACAAATTTACATTTTATGTACATATAAATTCAAATTTACATATATATATAAATTTATAAATTCAAATTAGATGCTCTTTACAATTATATATATAATTTAGAATTGAAAATTTGAGATGAGAGGGAAAGAGATGAGAATGCTCACGAAAGAAGTGAACGGAGTCACGGAGAAAATCCGAATGGGAGGGACGAAGGCGTTACAGCTATTTAGGGTTCGTTGGTGGCTGGGGTTGAATGGGAGGGATGGCTTCACAGAGGAGTTGACGTCATGCTATTGAGGGCGGAGTTATTAGTGGAGATGGAGTCACTTTGAGGCACTAAGGAGGTTTGAGAGTCCTGAGGGTGGGTGAGAGTTTGGCGGACTAGAGATTTGAGAAGAAGAAAGGAAGGGGGGTAACCCTAACCCAGGGGGTGTTATAAATGACACTGTTTGGTCTCAGCCAAATGATGTCGTTCTATTATTTTTTTTCGTGAAATGTTTTAAAACAAAACAACGCTGCTTCATTTGAAATGGCATTGTTTTATGTAAGGGATATAAAAAACATTATAGTATACGGGGTCGGCCGGTTCGGTGGTTTTTCCCTGGTTCAAACTGGCTGATAGGTTCTCCACCGGTTTCGGCTGGTTCCTGAATCCGACAGCCTGTCTCCATTAGCAACGGTTGGTCCGGCAGGTTTTTGTTCACCCTTAATACCTGCTATCTTTCAAACATTCTCAGCACACTCTTTTTGGCTTCATAGTAGCCAAACCATCAGGTAGCTTGTGGCATGCACGTTTAGGCCACCCAAATACTAGAATTCTTCACTTATTGTTACAATGTTTACTAAGTTCTAATAAATTTATTATTTTTTTGTGAAAGTTGTACTTGAAAATCAACAAAGCTACCTGTCCAGATGAGAACCTTTCTTCACACATTGCATACTGATGTTTGGGAACCTGCTTCTATTCCATCCTTTGATGGTTTTTGGTTTTATCTTCTCATAGTTCATGAATACTCTTGGTATGTTGGGCAATTTCCTATGGCACGAAAATCAGATGTGATTCACATTTTTTCTAACTTTGTTACTCTAATAGAAAATTAGTTTTACACATATGTTAAAGAGTTCAGAGTGATGGTGATGGTGAGTACATTAATCACTCTTTAACCGAAATTTTTCTCTTTAGCGGAATTTTGCATTGTCTTTCTTGCCCCGGGACTCCTGAGCAGAATGGCGTAGTTGAGTATTGGCATCACCACATTGTTGAGAAAGGCCTCACCTTCATGGCTCACTCCTCTATGCCAACCAAAATTTGGACTGCTGCATTTCAAACAATAGTTTTTCTCATCAACAAATTGCCCACTCCAATTTTAAATGGAAAGTCACCTCATGAACTTATGTTTCGTCAATCTCCTTCCTATATTCATCTAAGAACCTTTGGTTGTGCATGTTATCCTTAATTAACGCCTTTTGGTCAACCTAAGCTTGAGTTTAAGTCCTGCAAGTGCACCTTTCTTGGCTATTCTTCTTAGCACAAAGGCTATTGGTGTTTTGATATGCAAACTGGTCGAATTTTTTTGTATCTCTAGGCAAGTTCTCTTCGATGAACTTTCTTTTTCTTTCTCCAATACACAGACTACTCCCTTGCCATCTAGCTCTTTAAAATTTGAAATCTCCCACCTGCACTTAAAACGTATGCAATCCAACCTTCTACCTTGCCTTTGGATCCTTGATTAGTAGAGAACCAATCCATTGGTGTACCTTCCAATCCCTTTACATTTGTACCACCTCCTTTACTCCCTTCAGCACCTCCACTTCCAGGTCCCACTCGTACTCCTCACATGGTCACTCGCACTCAAGATGGTACTCGAAAACCCATGGTGTTTTTCTCTACTCGGCATCCTATTCCAACTTGCTTTACAGCAATATTGATTACTCACCCTCGTGAGCCAAAAATCTACTAACAAGCCCTAAAAAATCCTCACTGCCAACAACACGAGTACTGCCATTCTCCAAAAAGTACGTGGAGGCAATATGGAACTCTACGACATCTCCTGTTCCTTGGTGAGTCCTATTTTCATATTTATTATTAACATATATTTTAGTCACAAAAAGATTTAATAACAATAAACTTATAAATTGAAAGTATTTTGATGTGCTACGTTAGATTTTAAAATTATTTTTATTATAAAATAGATCTAATGTTTTATATAAAATCACGTTAGTTTATAAATTTACTTTTATAAATCTCTTTTTAGCTATAGTAGTTGTGATCTTCATTATTATATTCCTATCTAGCTATCTTTTATCTTGGAGCGAACGAGGACTTGTGTTACCAAATGCATTCAGGAAGTCAAGGTTAATTTGGCCACAAGAGCAGTAATAAGCTAGACTAATGGAAATTAGTGAGAGTTTTTATTAGGATGTGGAGTAAATTAAACACGTGTTATCACGTAATGATTTTATTAATTCTAAGAATAATTAACCATATGAAATTAATTTTTTTAAAAAAGAAAAATTTGAAAACTATAAGATATGAACAATAAACTCCTTGTTTTTTTAAAAATACTGATCTCATTATTCAAGGTGCCACTAACAAACCTTCAAACTCTATGGTCCAAAACAACATAGAATATTAAGATTACATCATATTTTGAATCACAATAGACATAATGCAAGGTAGGCATATTTCAATATCATAAACATCTTCTACTTCATCGAAAGCCGCTTTTGCAAGTTGGTGAGCTGCCTTATTTGCCTCTTGGTAGACATGAAAAGCTGCCCACTTTATACTTGAGTTCATCACTCGTCTTGCATCTTCAATTAGGCAGCCCCCCAAACTCCAGTCCAGACCTTGGCTTTGTAACAGGTCCACTACATGCTTAGAGTCTCCCTCTAGACAGACTTGTTGCAGGCCTAGCTCTTTGTAAAAAATAGTAGCAATTAGTAAACCATAATCTTCAGCATCAGAGGGGCTTTCTTTGAGTGACCTTTGGGCTTGAAGAGCATCTATGACTTGGCCTTGGTAGTCTCTGACTATCACACCTATTCCAATTCTCCCCTCCCATTCTTTGACTGCCGCATCCCAGTTTAGTTTAAACTAGCTCATACCTGGTTTTGACCACTTGTGAATAACAGTAGAAGTCTTCTCATTTTCTCCCTTTGATAGCTCATCTGTTGCCAGCTGGAGAACTCTTGTGGGACGCATGAAGTTTTTTCCATGAAAGAAATCATTCCTCCTAGTCCAAATTCCCTTCAATGTGGTAGCAGTCTCCTCAAGCTCGACTTCATCTAAAGACTCTACTAAACTAGACCAGATATAAAAAAATAACTCACTATGGCATGTCATTTTTTGTACCTTCTTGTTGCTTTGATTCCACACATCCTGAGCGGCAGCACAACTCCACAAGGCATGACTTGATGTTTCAGGAGCTTGTTTGCAAATAAAACATGAGCTGACTTCCACAATCTTTCTCCTTTTCAAATTGGCTAGGGTTGGAAGTGCCTCACTACAAGCTCTCCATATGAACATCTTGACATTTGGAGTAGTCTTCATCTTTCAAATACTCTTCCACACCTGCTTGTCCCTGGCTCTGTTGGATGGTTCCCCTTCCAGGTCATCTTCCATTTGTCTATGGAGATGGTATCCACTTTTCACTAAGTATTGCCCATTAGTTGTCTTCTCCGCCTCCAATGCTCACTGGCATTGCTTTGATAACTTCAATCTCCTGTGTTGAGAATAGCTCTTGAAGGAGAGGTTCTTTCCATGTTTTGAGGTTTTCATCAATGAGATCACATACTTGCTCACACCAATAATCAACTGGTCGAGAGGATACTACCTTTTATGAGGGAAGGGAGGGTATCCATCAGTCATTCCATATGTTCACCTTGTTTTCATTTCCTACCCTCCATTGAGTCCTTTCTTGAGCACCTCAAATCTTGCATGGATACCTCTCAATGCAAAAGAAACCCTTGAGTCCAGTTGTGCATCTAACCAACCCACCCTACTAAAGTATTTCTATTTGAGGACAGCTAGAGATGTTGGATTATGTTGAATTCTCCACCATTGTTTTGATAACAAAGCTAAATTAAAGCTCCTGAAATCTCTAAAACCAAGACCTCCAGCTTCTTTGTTATAGCTGATCTGTTTCTAGTTGACCCATTATATCTTTGAGGTGTCCTCATTATAGCCCCACTAAAACTTCCTGATTAACTGATTCAGCCTTTGTGTGATAGAAGTTGATAACAGAAAAATCCCCATGGCATAGGTGGGGATGGCTTGCAACACTGCTTTAAGGAGGACTTCTTTGCTTGCTGTTGATAGGCGCTTTATCTTCCAATTTGCCACTTGAGCCCATGTTCTATCAATAATAGAGTGAAATGCTGCAACTTTCCTTCTACCCACTAGTGCAGGAAACCCTAGATACCTTTCAAAGTTACTAGTTGTGATGCCCCCAATTCCTACGTACGGACACGTGGAAATCGAGGCGTCGGGATGATGACAACACAGGTCACACATCCCATCGCCAAGTGCCAAATGTGTGTACATGCAACATGTGTACAAAATAAGCATCGCAACGGATAATAAAGTCTTATAACTAAGTACCATAATTTTTTTTGTTTAAATACAAACCAGATTAAAACACACGTAATAAAATATTACAAGCTCAACATTGTTTCAAATCCAAGTACATAACATAAGAACCAATAAAGATAATATCCATAGATAAGCAACTCCAAATCAAAACTCTGGCGGAGCTGCCTCCTCGGGCTCAGCCTCCTCTTCCTCAACCTCTGCATCAAAATCTACGGTACCAAAAATGGTGTCGCAGGTAAGTAATAATCCAAACACCACAAGATAAAAAACATATTACACTCAACAATATGCATGAAAAGATGCCAAATGCACGTGTTCTAAAAAATTTACACTTTTACCACACACGCCAAAAGATCCCATTTTGACCCAAAACATTTCTTTTAAATATATCATCGCCATTATCCGAGATAATAACCCAAAAAACCAATCTCACTATTTTTCTAGAAAATGGCCCATTAACCAAACCATCAGAGCACTGTAGGCGAGAATTACAAGTAGGACTCTACCACCATCCCTGCTCACCACCATCCCTACACGTGCACCGTAGGTGGGAATCACAGGCGGGACTCTACCACCATCCCTGCTTACCACCATCCCTACGCCACGTGCACCGTAGGCGGGAATCGCAGGCGAGACTCTACCACCATCCCTACACGTACCTCTGACTCAAACCAATCAATCGAATCGTTCACATATACCAAAAAACATTTCTCGCTTGAAAACCCAGTTTTCAAGTTCCAACACATATAAATGCATGCAATTACACGAAAGCCCCGTTTTCCTTTTCAAACATGAACATGCATGCACTATGCAATGCAAACATCAAGACACAAGATACCCAATAAATCTCAACGTCAACCAAAACATAAATAACTCCATCCTCAAATCCATCTGACCCCCGACTCCTCAGACTCAGTCCGAAATAACCAACCAGTCACAAATATTTATTGTAAAATTAATAATATATTTTAATCATATATTTAATCTATATGATAATTTTTGATGGATCAACGAGCAGCAAACGGCGAAGAGAAAGCAACGTAACCGTGTAAAAACACTGTGGCCGTGGGTTGTAAAATACCCACTTTTGATTGGGGACGAAACAAGACTTGAGATTGGTAGGGAATGACTTAGAGGTGTTTATGAAGCTAGTGGAAGTGAGGGTTAGCTGTGGATGGCGGCGAAAACAGCAGTAGAAGGCCAAAATACCCAAAACAGAAAGTGAGCTAGTGGGGGTTGCTCTGGTGACGGATTGAAGCCGGAAATGGGTAGTTTAGGACGGCAAGGAGTCGGTGATAAAGTGGTGAAGAGATGGTAGCTGGAGGTGGAGCGACGGCGACGAAATGGCACAAAAGCCGTTTGGCTTGAGTGGCGATTCCGGCTTAACGGCGGCTCGGATGGTGGTGGAAATTGGTGGGGAGGTTCACCAGTCGGAGGGGAGTTGAATGGTGGGGGTGGTGCACTGCATGACGGCGGCTGGTCTGGGCGGTATAAAAAAAAAGACGAAGAAGGAGAGAGAGAGAGAGAGAGTTCGCACAGGGAGGGGCCGGAAGAAAGAGAAAGAAAAGAAAGAAAAAGAAGAAAAAGAGAAAGAAGAAAAAGAGAAAAAGAGAAAAGAAAAGATGAGGGAAAAGAAATGAGGCACAATCCTTACCTCTAGAGTCCAAAAACTGATCCAACGAAAACAACTTTATAAACTATAAAACCAAGAAAATAATTTAAATGCAACATAAAACTAAATTATAATAAATAACTAGTAAAAACTAACAAATAAATTTTAAATCCAAAGACAAGCTAAAATAAATTAAACAGCAATTTAAACTCAAACAATAAATAAAATTCAATTTAAATCCGATAATTTAAAATAAAAGAACCAATATTTTAATTAAATTAAAATACTCATTCAGTGAAAATATACGTAAAAACGGGGTATCACACTAGTTGACTTGACCACTGCTAGTTGCATTGTTTGTGACTTATCTTCTTGCTTGGTGTTCTTGCTAAAGAAAATTGTGGACTTCTCTTTTTTTAGTACTTGGCCCAATGCCTTTTCATACATTGCAAGGATGTTGAGAACACAAGAGAGCTCCTGAGAGGTTGCTTGACAGAAGAGTAAGCTATCATACTCAAAGAAGAGATGATTAACTATGGTGGGGCCTCTTCCTATTGGTGTAGGTGTTATTTTACCATATTGTTAAGCTTGATTCAATAATGCAATAAGGGCTTCAACACACATGATGAATATATAAGGGGGACACGGGGTCACCTTGTCTAAGTCTCTTTGAAGGCCTAAACTTCCTCTGTGGTTCCCCATTAACCAAGATTGAGTAGGATACTGAATTAAGGCATGTTTGGATGAACTTGATCCAGTGTATTGGAAATTCCATCTTTGTCATGATTGCTTGCACAAAACTCTACTCTAGCCTATCGTATGCCTTGCTCATGTCTAATTTTAGTGCCAAACATCCTCCTTTGCCTGTCATTCTTGTGTTCATTGAGTGAAGGACTTCATAGGCAACTAGTACATTGTCTGAAATGAGTCTACTAGGCACAAATGCACTTTGATTCAAATATATGAGTTTAGGAAGGATGCCTTTCAGTCTGTTAGCAAGAGTTTTTGAGACAATTTTGTAAATTACATTACCCAAGTTAATGGGTCTATATTCAACAACTTTCTTGGGGTTTTTTACTTTGGGTATGAGGGAGATGTATGTATCATTTACCTCTTTGAGGGAGCCATCATGATTGAGGACTTGGAGAGCATAGCTACATACCTCCTCACTCAACACCTCCCAATACTTCTAGTAAAAATAGGCTGGGAATCCATCAAAACCAGAATAGCCTAATGGGTTCATTTGGAAGACTGTTGCTATGACTTCCTCTCGAGTAAAGGGGTTTAGGAGCCATGATTTCATGTTAGCATTCATAGTGGAGTCAAAAGCATACAAACACTCCTCGAAACTAGAAAGGCTAGAAGTATTAAAAAGGGAGGAGAAGTAACATGTGAAAACCTCACTATTCCTTCCTGCTCAGCCACTATCCTTCGTTGTGGATCCTTAACACTTCTAATAGCATTTGTCTTTCCTCTTTGGGATGCTTACAGGTGAAAGTAATGTGTATTCCTGTCCCCAAATTTCAACCCATGCAACTTTGCTCTCTGGAGCCACTTCATGTCCTCTGCTGCCATAGTGGTCTCCACCTCCTTCTGAAGTTGTTTCATGGTGGTGAAATGAGGACCATTACCAGTTTGTTGGAGATAATTTATCCTATCCAAAGCTTATGTGGTAGCCTTGTGGTTACTCTTCTTATTCTTCTGTTGCCACTTCTGTAGACCCTTTTGACATGATTCCAACTTTTGTCTCACAGAACCGGCTCCACTACCACTCATGTTAAAACCCTTGCAACCTTCTGCCACAATTCTTTTGCATTCTTCATTTACATCCCAGGCAGCTTCATATCTGAAACAGGGTCCCCACCTTCTTCTACTATGAAATATGAAAGGGGGAGTGGTTTGATTTTATGACAGCTAATGCAGTACATGTAGCAAAGCTAAAAAGCTCATTCCATTTCTTATTAGCCATTGCTTTGTCTATATGTTCTTTAGTGAACTCTCTACCACTTCTATTACTGGACCAAGTAAATTGTTGACCCTGTGAGTGAAGGTCATTCAGTCCAAAGACTTATATTGCTTGTTTGAATGCCTCTATTTGGGTGTAGGGTCTTCTGGCTACACCCATTTTTTCCTTATGATGCAAGATCTCATTGAAATCTTTTGCACAAGGCCAAGTCATGGGAGATGGAGGTTTTAACATCTCAAGTAATCTCCAGCTGCTACTCCTTTTGGCAGTTTTAGGATGGCCATAAAAGCCAGTAAACTACCATTTGTGACCCGTATCCTCCTCTTTTATCAATGCACTAATATGCTATTGGGTGTAGTTAAGGATCCTGACCTGCTACTTCTTTCCATAAAAGTGCAATGCCTCCACTAAGACCTAAGTTGTCGACTACAAAGCATCCATCTAGCTTCAAACTCATCCTGACTTCTTCTAACCTTTGTTTTCTGCACTTAGTTTCCACCAAGAAAACTAAGAATGAGCTTTTTTCCTTAGTTAGTTGCCTAAGGATCCTAACTGACCGAGAGTTCCCAAGCTCTCGGCAATTCCAAACTAAGACATTCATTGATGGTGGCAGGGCTGGGGACCAGCCTTTGCCATTGATAATAGATTTTCATTGTTCTCCTTCTTCCTTCTGGGTCTTTTAGGATCATTGCCATTCCCATCGTTACTTCTTTTGAGACTCCTTCTAGTTCAAGTTCTTATGGGACTGTTTGAGATGTCAACCAAGGCCTCACTTCCACTAACTCCAGCACTAAAGTCCCTCCCTCGAGTGAGCCTTTTCCATTTCCTTCCCTTTGGTTCCTCATGATCCTTGGTAGGTTTCCTGCATGTTTCTCTAACAGGAAAACATCTAATAACTAGTCCCTCGCAAGTGACCAGTCCCTCGTGAGCTTCATCTGGTTTGGTTTCTGTTGCCTGTTTTGCAATCTGCGCAAGGGTTGCTGTGTCAGGATCTAGGTCTATACTGTTGAAACATATGGTGTCTTGAGCTTTATGGTTAGTTTCCAAGATAACCACTTCATGTAGGTACGACGTATCCTTCAGTATTGGGAGTTGACCTTCAGTCTGTTTTTTATTGGGAAGCTCAAAAGTAACGTTTGTCCTGTTTTCATTGGTTGATGACCTCCCAGTTTCCTGCTGTTTCTTACCAACTCAAGGGTCTTGTTCCCACTTTTCCGTGGCAATCATGTCTTGCATGTCCAAAGATAAGCCCTGCTTGACAGCCTGGTTCCCTGGCATGGGCTCTTTCCTGTAATCTTTCCCATTTCCTCCTTGTTGCCGTTGGTGGTGGTTTCCACCATGAGCACCACCATACTTACTACTATTAAAGATATTAGTGTGCATGGGTTGAGCTCTAAGCTAAGAGCCAAACTGTTGAGAGGTTTGCTCTAGACCCTGTTGCTTCTAACGTTGCCGCATGCAATTTTTACCTTTATGGTAGATGATACTACATTGGAAGTAAAAACTCTGCAATCTCTCATACTTGAAAGAAACTCGACCATTCATCAAATTAAAGTCTAGTTGACATGCCACGCGGTTTCTTGACCAAATGATCAGAAGAATCCCATGTGTCCCAATATCTAGATCTTTACTCCCCTAGAAGAATCCCATGTGTCCCAATAGATTGACAGGTCGCACCAAACAACTTTTATGACCAAATTGTTACATTTGGACATTTAAAATTGTTACAAGAGAGGCCGAGTACCTGGAAGCTTCTCTTTCCCGTGTAAAATTATTGTTTATACAATAATTCAAAATTTTTAAATTTTATAATAATAATAATAATATTAAAAAATAATATTTTGATAATATTTTTTTTAATTTTTAATTTAATTAATTTTATTTCATCTCACAACTTAAGCGCCACCTAACAATTCAAAATATCTTGAATGCATTTTCGTTTTCCTTAATTTTTTGATTTCCATGATGTACTGGTCAAAATGTCACAGCCAGAAGTCATGGCTGACGTATCCACGGCCAGAGAAGTCAATAACAAATCAGTTCCTCTTCAAAACGGTCATTCCGTTCTTAGGCATTTAACAGCCGCCAATAATAGCTGGCCACGTTAGTAATACTACACCATGTTATGAAACTCTTCACATCCGATAAAATCAACCAAGTGAAGCTCTAGCAAATGGGAGCAGCTACTATTTATTCCTGCACACCACACATCCTATAAAAAATATCTATATATTATATGAAAAACATTTTTACACTATAAAAACAGTCATCAACTTTGGGAACCCGTAGCAAATTCCAGACCACCGCAATGATAGGACGATACCAGTTTTGTCGCCACCACAACCGAACAGTAGCGTCGCCACACAAAGTTCTGTCGCCCACCAAGTAAAGTTCTGTCACCCAACAAGTTTTGTCGCCACAACCGCCATCCATCTGGAGAAAAGAAAGTTTTTCTCGCCGTAGTATCCATGGCATTGAAATCTAAGAAAAATTCCCTCCTTCAACCACCGTCAGAGAAGCTTCATAGTGCTTGAGACTAGTGTTTATATCAAATTAAAACGAAAGGAAAAAAAAAATTAATAAGAATTTTGACTGATAGATTTTCACAAGAAAAATGCAAAGAAAAATTTCGTCACCTATTCCCAACTTTCTTTTATTTTCTTTCCCAAACATAAAAAAAAAAAAATCAGCCTTTTACAAATCTAACCCCATATGTGAATCTACAAATTTAAACCTCTACAAATTGCCCTCACGAAATACCATGAGCATTTACCATCGAAGAGGTTTGGTTGCTTTCGTAGCCCCAGTCTCCAAATAGAAGATTTTGAAATACTTTCTTTTCTCCATTGAAATTAATTAGCAAACCACAAAACAAAACACAGAAATCTTTATTGTGTAGAAACTGCGGCAAGGACTACGGCGAGGGAACTCGGTCATGAATAAATTGAGGGTCTTGGGAATTCCTGGAAGAGAAACTCACTTTTGAAGATGTTCTTGGGCAAGGCCGTGAGCATTTGGGAAGTGGAGGGTCATGTGTAATGCGGTTCAATGTAAGTACCATGGAATGACGATGTGGCAACCATTCATTTGAGGCTGTTTTTAAGGCTTTAACAAAAGCACCGATTAGAAGAAATTCTCTTTCACCTTTAACGGAATCCTAGCTACGTTTATGCGCATCTTTTATTTACAAAAACTTGCAGGAAATCATGAGAGATCCACAGGTTACAGCAGATGGTTATACTTATCATCCAGTACTGCTGTTTGGCTGCATAAAGATTGGATTGTTTTTTTTTTTTTCAATTTTTCATTGCTTTGGTCGATAATATCATAATAGGTCCCCCACAACCGTCTAGCTCTCTCTATTTGTAACAGACATCGCAGCAAAAGAAAAACAGAGATAGATTGTAGAAACAAAAAAGTAGATACTTCGGACAAACTTGTTTCGTGTAGAGGAAAAAAGCGAGTAGAAGAATAAACTAAAAGAAATTTTTAAGCAAACCCAAAAAGAGAAAAGAAAAAGGAAAAAAATTAAGTGTTTTTTAGATCTAAAATTTTCCTCAGTTTTCTCAGCATTAGTGTTATTATCTCTCCTTTTGCCAACTTGACAGCATGTCTATGTGTACACAACACTTGACAGCATGTCAATGGCTACATAACACATCCCCACCATTACCAACTACAATGGCGAAGCAACTCCTAATCCTAATCTATATATTGATTAACAAAAGGGGATAGTTATATGAAGGATCGAAGGGGATACCGACTTAAATTCACTAGAGCTGGGATTCTGTCTACTCAATCTTACTTCGGTTCTCCAATTCAGGACTGTTTGATGAAACACAGGGCAGTTCCCCACAATCATAATGTATAAAATTAAATATTCTAGTGAAGAGAAGCCTATAGAAAATCACATCCCTGAAGAATTTCATCCACCATCCAGATCCATCTTGTTGTACCCACCCTGATAGATACGACCCCGTGATCAACGTAGCGGCACGCCACCTCCTCTCCTTAGTATATCTTTCCAAGGCTCCTGCCAACGGTTCTCCAGCAACAAGTCTTTTGTTTCGGATAATTAAGTTGCCAATGTGTCTGCCCAAAACAACGGCATCTTCCAATGCAGCGCAACCACCTTGTCCTAGGTCTGGTGTCATAGGATGCAAGGCATCACCTGCCACTGTGATATTCCCTTTGCTCAAGCTTCGGAATATCAAGTCCCATGGAAACCTAAACATCAGTGGAGCCCATGTAAGAGTCGAGAGATCTGAATGCTGCACAACTCTCAAGTACGATGGGGGAAAATCCTTGGCAAGATTGTCAGTAACTTCTCTTTTTATCATCTCGGGGTCATGTGCGATGCGATCTTCTCCTGGAATGAAAAAAGATTTCCACATCTTTAAGCAACATATCCCAAGTGAGAAATCTTTCTAGTGGTCCATCGGGATCACTTTTTGTAATTTACAATTGTTAAAGAGCTATAAATCTTCCTGCAATAATAAAATACATTCGTATCCAAGTCGTATAGGCTTCTTTCGCTTAAAAGGTCGGGTAGCCTACTATACTTATACATACATACAAACAACATACATATGGTAGGAAAAAGAGGCAAACCTTTTGAAGAAAATTTGCAGACGAGAAACCAGTAGATCTCGTTATCATTGAGAGGAGCGAAACCAGCTCTTTTGCCGATTGTTACAAATTGTTGGAATTCATGGTTCAATCCATGACCATCGGGAAATACGGCCAATCCACGCACTGCCCATCGGCCGGAGTCAACTGGCGCAGTGAGTCCTAACCAACGTGCCACAACCGAGTGTACCCCATCACACCCTATAAGAGCCTGCCATATTCATAATGGAAAAACGAAGTTTACACATAAAAGCATTTCAAATAAGATGTACAATCGAAATAGGAATATTGTACATAATGAGAAGTGGGCTAGCTTCAACATGAGCCCATTACATTTCACTCCTACGTACCTTTGCTTTGATGCTAGCTCCATCCTCCATATGAATGATAGCAAAGGATGAGCCTTCTTGTGTTTGGTTTTCAATGGACTTGAGCTTAGAAGAGAAACGGATGGAGTCAATTGGCACTTCTTCTGCCAGAGCTTCCAGTAAGGCTTTACGATGTACTACTCTAAGTCCATGTTGACCCCTGCATCACCACAGACTGAACGTTCAGTATAAAGAAAAAGCCTGCTAAAATTGGGGATGTGAGAAGATGGATCTAAAAGAACAAGAAAATAACAAAATCTTGTGTTGAAATAACATTAAAGATAGGGTTCAAGTAGCATACTTGAAAGAATTGGCCGGGAAATAGGACTCTTGAATTGCTCCAGTATCAAGATTTGTTATTTTCGTCCTACAATAAAAAAGAGTGAAAAATTGAAAAGTGGATATATATGTACACAAACTGTACGTGCATGTGTCTCTTCATACAGAGCATCCTTGAAAGTTGAAACCATTCATTACTTCCATTCTAGCATGACAGATTGAAAGAATCCCCCAAAATTCCATACGTCCCCTGAAGAATTTACTAAAAGTTCCAGACGAAATAAAATTGAAATGACAAATATTGTTTGAATTGTTTGAAATGAAAAAATTGAAGGTTGTACGACATTACTTAGTGACAGGGGTAGAAGTTGCGGTGAGCTTGAAGGCTACGCCGAGGGCTTCAAGGGCAAGCCAAGCATTTGGGGCAAGACCCAAGGACGTGCCTGTTGCTCTTAACCCTTCGGATTTCTCTAACACCAACGCTCCAACCCCTACTCTCTTCAAAGCTACCGCTGTTGCCAAACCCGCTATACCTCCTCCCACTATCACCACATCCTGTTCTTCCATCTCTCTCTGCCTGTTTGTCTTTGAATTATGCATGTGGGCTTGGATGTCTGGATGCTGTTCTATATATATAGATACGTGTATTCGATACCGACATCAAGTGTAAGAAGATAATCCAAAAAAAAAAAAAAAAACTCGTTTTGTTTTTTGTGAAAACGTGGGGCCAAATTTCATTTTTATTTGATTTTTGTTATTGACTTCTCTCGGTCTGGATACGTCAGCCTTCACTTCTAGCAGTCACATTTTGACCAGTACATCGTGCAAAATCAAGAGGAAAGATGTAATTATAAGTATAATTGTTTATTAATATATATATTAATATAATGTAATTAGTAAAAAATATATTTTATTAAAAATAATATATATTTAATTTTTAAATATAAAAAAATTAATATTAATATGTAGATTAGTACACGATTTCACTTATATATAGAATAAAAAAATTACATAAAAAAGGGAAATTCATGTTAAATATTTTGAATTCTTAGTAATAATTTGAGTTGTAACATTTTTTTATCTGTTTTAATAATGTGTTGAATTAAGAGAAAGTTAAAAAATAAATGCTGATTAATAAAACTCGGACGATATAAATTAATATTCAAGTTAGCTTTGGGTCCAAAGAATTTTAAGAAATATTAATCCACAAATACCAACTTATATGAAAATGAAAATTCATGATTCAGTGCACCAAATCCGGAAGGAAATGAAGCGATTATGTATATAAAAATAACACTCAAAATATTCTTTTATTTTTATTAAGTATTTGGTCAAAGAGACTCTATGTGATGCCAAATCGAACTCGTGGTGCTTAGAAACCTGAATTGGTCAAGGAACTATGCACTTTACGTGGGAAAGACTCGTAGCGTTTTAGAAACAATTATTTTATACGGGAAAGAGAAGCTTCCAGGTACTCGGCCTTTCTTGTAACAAGGTCCCATGCAGAGGTTGCTTGGAAATGAAGGAAAAGCTAAAGGAAAGACAAAACAAGAAGAACTACCGTGAAGTGGCTGCTGAACATTTGGTCATAAAAATTGTGCGACTTGTCAGATCCATTGGATCACATGGTCAAATTACTCAAATGTTCCCGTAGGAAAATACAAAAATCTATCAATTCACTTAATAAATTGATTAGTCATTAATCACGCAGTTATTTAATAACCAAATGATAATATAAAATAAATCAATTACATAAAACAAGATTGGTAATAAAGGAAAATCAACTTTGATGAATGTAATATAAACTTATCAAAACACAATCAGTAGACTAAGAAACTGAGTAAAATTTTAAGCAAATAATTAAGAATAAAAAATACTGACATAGAATAGTGATTAAGATTAGTACTATCAAAATTCATAAGATTTAAAATCTAATTCAAAATCTAAGTATGTTCAAGTCCAACATCAAACTTATGTCTAGCAAAAATAAACTTAAATGAAATCAACTATCAAGTAAAAGTTTCTATAGAAATTTTTGCAAACCAGAATTTAGTTCTCCACTTTAATATTAAACTATCTTAAACAAAACAACACAAAAAAATTCATTCAACTCTCCCTTAGCAATACACTTACTCAAACTCTCTCTAAATTTAGTTCTCCTTGAAAGCTCCTCTAACTCTCCATTTTTGTCACAAATATGACAAGGCTTACTTCTGCTCATCATCAGAATCAGACTTAAGCTGACCATTGTGTGTGAAATAAGGATACAACTTTTGAGAAGCCCAACCAACACACATTAAGAACCTCAACTCTATAATGCACTGTGATTTAAGTGATGAATGAACATGAATGCATGTAGACAAATTAAAAAAAAAGTTAAAAAATTTTAGTTGAGCAAACCAGCAAACACTTGGTGGGCAACATATAGAAACCAAATGGTAAAACGCAAGAACACACCAAAAATCAGCCTAAAAACAACCCAAAAATCCAAACTGAAGGCTCCGAAGTAACACAAGATACAGAAAATCCCAAATGGGTGATTTCTTATCGTGTAGGAAAAATGAAAAGATGATGACCCACGCTCGATTTCTTAACCACAAAGTGCTATAAAACACAAGCAGTGTAAGAAATCATATTTGGCTAGGGCATGAAGAGACGTGAGGGGCGTGAAGTGAAATGAAGTGAATGAGATAGGTCTTAGAGGTATCAGGCGTGAGTGTGCCATTGTGACTGGGAGTCCCTCTTAAGTGGGGCTGGGTAAAAGACTTAGTAAAATAATGGGATTGAGTTATTTACCACATTAAGCCTTAGAGCTCCACCAGGACTTAAGTTACCTCTGCAAAAAACTCACAGACCCCTTATGAAACATGCTCTCTTGCAAAAAAAATGCCCATATAAAAACCAAAAAATCTGTGCATATTATATTAAGACTCAAAAACAAGACAATTTGATACTGACCTGGTACAAAATTAAGGCCCATATGCTAAAAAATCTGACCCAACACTTTGTTTTGCAATGGGCCGTAAATGTTTTATTTTTATTTTTTTAAAGCAACTTAACTCTTTTGAAGTCAAATCACTTGCCTAAATGTACCAAGTGTCAAAGCACAATATACCAATCACACAACCAACCTTGAATGAGGTTCATACTCTCTTATTTGAAATAACGAGCCAAAAAAAAAAAAAAAAAAACTAATGACACCCCACAAATTCATCATGGCCAAAGTCTATGTGAGTATGTGAGTGAGACAACTTACTACCACCATCAAATATTTAATTATATATATTTTTTAATTTATTTTTATTTTTGCCCTTTTTTTTTTGTCTTTTACATAGGTTCAGTCCCAAATGTTTTTTTTTTCTTTTACATAGTTATAGTCACAAATGGGTTATCATTGACTTCAAAAGTCAAACTTTATGTTAGGGCCTTAAGAGTATCTCCTCCGAACATAAGGTTGCTCAACTCTTGGTATGTCCATTTTATTGCTCTTCTTTTTTCATAATGAGTAGAGCAATGATTTTTTCTATAAGGACTCAAAGAATAAGATCCGTATAAGGTGTTTGCATTTTTCTGCAATGAAGAAATACCGACTTTTTCTATATAGATCAAACCTTTATGTCCAGCAAGAAGAGACCTATTGACTTTTAGGACTAGGTTCAACTAGTATTAGTCAATTTAAGGTGTAGACTCCCCATTTGGACAACATCTATGAGATTTTATGTAACATACATAATGAATAAAAAGTGAAAAATAAGTTCGTCACAATGCACTAGAATTTGATTTTGGAAAAATGAGCCATGGGGTCTACACTCACATTGTAGACTATAAAAAAATAGAGAGATATTCCAACTCCAAGTATGGGAAGTGTAAGGGTCTGAGTACTCTTGACTTGGCAAGACAAAAATGATCTCTTGCTTTTTCAACATATTTTTGTAATTTTATAGAGCAAAGATGAAAAATAGAAGATAACTCAACCAAACTAAACAAAAATAGAAAAATAGAAGACAACTCAACCAAACCAACTAAAAAGAGATGCAAACAAATAAAAGAAAGTGAAGTGCATGTCCTAACCTAATGATATGTAAGGAATGCAAGAACATGTAAGTGGTCCTATCAATTAATGTTACACAAAATTTTTTTTGACCACCCATTTTGCTTCAAATTTTGAAGTGAGCATTACTTCATCACAACTTTTTGTAGTCTTATCCTTGTTGTCAAGACAAAAATCAGACAACTCACATACCTTAAAGCTTATGGTGTTTATTTGTTAGCTTAACTCTTGTACTTGGTTTTCAAGTGTCTTTACTTTTTTCTATGATTTTCTTTCACCTTCATTTTTCTGTACTTTACTCAAATTAAAATAATATGGCCTTATATGACCATAAATATCACAATAATGATAAGTAAGTATCCTTCAAACTTACCTCGGTTCAACTTCTTTGAAGTTGATGTTTTATGTGGCTTTCCAAGATGATTTGACTTTGAAATGACTTCTTTTGGAGTATACATATATAGCTTGACTTCTTTTGACATAGACAATACTCTTAAAGGTAGTGGCAGCGGATGATGAGGCTTGACTCTTAAAAGTAGTGGTAGCGGATGATGAGGCTTGAGGATATTTGTTTTGGGAAGTTGTGTACCCCAAATTGGTATGATCATAGCTGGATTTTTGAATTGATCTTAATATCTCATCAAATTTCTGAGTTGCTGATTTTTGTTTGCACTTTTGGGAATTCTTCAATTCTTTGACTTGTGCATCCTTTTGAGCATTCAATCTCAATATTTTAACTTCAAAAATTTTTATTGCTTCTGAAATATTGTTCTTTTCATTCTCCATAGTTATGAGTTTGTTGTACAGCTTCTTGTTAAACATTTTTAGCTTGACCATTTCTTCACATAAATCATTATATGCCTCTTGTATGCTTAACTTATAGTCAGTATCAATAAGAGATATATCCGAGTCACTATCATCAAAGTCAATATAAGATTTTATTACCACAATTTCAGGAAAATCATCAACAATAGTAGTAAATGCCATAAAAGAATTTTCAACATTAGACGATGAACTAAAGTTTCAAATTCTGAACTATCACTAAGTGTGACATTCAGTGCTTTTCCTTTATTATTCTTAAAATTTGAACACTCCACTCTAATGTGACTATAGCCAGAGCACTCATGACTTTGTACTTTGTCATTTGTCTCAAATTTTCTTTATTAAATTTTTTTTATCATTTTTCTTTACAGAAAATTCCTTACCTTGTTATTGTTTTTCACTAAATTTCTTGTTAAACAATAATTTTTTGAATTTTCTTGCAATGAAATCTAAGTCCTCATCGTTAAGATTTTCTTCATTAAAAAATTCATCTCGATCTTCTTTCAAAATTTTTAAAGTAATGGACTTACATTTTCTTATTTGAGGAAGTAATGACTCATATGTTTATAAGGAGCCGACTACTTCTTCCACCTTAATAGCATCTAAATCTTTACTTTACTCAATGGCAGTAACTTTTGCGCGAAATCTTTAAGGCAAGGATCTTAAGATCTTTCTCACAACTCTTAACTCTTCCACATTCTTGCCTAGATTAAACATGGAATTCACAATATTATTAAGTTTAGCGTAAAAATCATTCAAATTCTCATCTTCCAGCATTTTAATCTCTTCAAATTTTAAGGTTAGCATCTGCAATTTTGAATTTTTAACTATTCTTGTGCCTTTATGTGTTACCTCCAAAATATCCTAAGCTTCTTTGATAATCTTGCACATGGAGATTCTTTTAAACTCATTGCTTCAAATTTTGAAGCGAGCTTTACTTCATCACAACTTTTTGTGGTCTTATCCTTGTTGTCAAGACAAAAATCAAACAACTCACATACCTTAGAGCTTATGGTGTTTATTTGTTAGCTTAACTCTTGTACTTGGTTTTCAAGTGTCTTTACTTTTTTCTATGATTTTCTTTCACCTTCATTTTTCTGCACTTTACTCAAATTAAAATAATATGGTCTTATATGACCATAAATATCACAATAATGACAAGTAGGTATCCTTCAAACTTACCTCGGTTCAACTTATTTGAAGTTGATGTTTCATGTGGCTTTCTAAGATGATTTGACTTTGAAATGACTTCTTTTGGAGTATACATATATAGCTTGACTTCTTTTGACAAAGACAATACTCTTAGAGATAGTGGTAGCGGATTATGAGGCTTAAAGATATTTGTCTTGGGAAGTTGTGTACCCTAAATTGGTATGATCACAGCTGGATTTTTGAATTGATTTTAATATCTCATCCAATTTCTGAGTTGCTGATTTTTGTTTGCACTTTTGGGAATTCTTCAATTCTTTGACTTGTGCATCCTTTTGAGCATTCAATCTCGATATTTTAACTTTAGAAATTTTTATTGCTTCTGAAAGATTGTTCTTTTCATTCTCCATAGCTGTGAGTTTGTTGTACAGCTTCTTGTTAAACTTTTTTAGCTTGACCACTTCTTCACATAAATCATTATATGCCTCTTGTATGCTTAGCTTATAGTCAGTATCAATAAGAGATATATCCGAGTCACTATCATCAAAGTCAATATCAGATTTTGTTATCACAATTTCAGGAAAATCATCAACAATAGTAGTAAATGCCATAAAAGAATTTTCATCATCAGACGATGAACTAAAAGTTTCAAATTCTGAACTATCACTAAGTGTGACATTCAGTGCTTTTATTTTATTTTTCTTAAAATTTGGGCACTCCACTCTAATGTGACTCTACCCAGAGCACTCATGACTTTGTACTTTGTCATTTGTCTCAAATTTTCTTTATTCAATTTTTTTAATCACTTTTCTTTACAGAAAATTCCTTACCTTGTTATTGTTTTCCACTAACTTTCTTGTTAAACAATAATTTTTTGAATTTTCTTGCAATGAAATCTAAGTCCTCATCGTTAAGATTTTCTTCATTAGAAAAATCATCTTGATCTTCTTTCAAAATTTTTAAAGTAATGGACTTATTAACTCTTCCACATTCTCGCATAGATTAAACATGGAATTCACAATATTATTAAATTCAGCATAAAAATCATTCAAATTCTCATCTTCCAGTATTTTAATCTCTTCAAATTTTAAGATTAACATCTGCAATTTTGAATTTTTAACTATTCTTGCGCGTTTATGTGTTACCTCCAAAATATTCTAAGCTTCTTTGACAATCTCGCATATGGAGATTCTTTTAAACTCATTGGGAGATACAACCATCAAAATAGCGTTAAGTCCTTTACTATTCTAGTTGCAGTTGTTGATTTCATCTCTAGTTTAAGCATCAAGAGTTGTCTCGGGCTTAATTCATCCTCATTCAATTGCATACCACACACGTTCATCTAAAGACTTGAGGAAAGCCCTCATATGAACTTTTTCATAAGGATAGTTTTCCTCATCAAAGTGTGGCAGGACATATAACAATGATGACATGATCTGTAGGGTCATGGATCACACTTGATTGAGTGAGCCACGCTTTGATGCCAATTGAAATTAGACAAATGTCCCTATAGAGTAACACAAAGACCTACCAATTCACTTAACAAATTAGTTAGTCGTCAATCATGCAATTACTTAATAACCAAACAATAACATAAAAAAAATCAATTGCATAACATAAGATTGGTAATGAAGAAAAACCCTTTAAAGAACTCTTTAAAGTTAAAACCTTATTGGACAGTCAAATCTAGAAAAATCATTTTTATTATTTGAAAATCAAGTACAATTAAATTTCAATTACAAAACCTTTGTCAATTGACTCTCTTATTTCATACGAAAAACGACCGGTTTGCCTCTACCGCAGTAGCAATTAGAACATTTGACTATCTTCAAATATTGGCTTTTCGTCTGGAATTCTAGTGGCTATATCAGGATCATGCTATTTCAATCTTGGATCAACAATCACAATGTTTAAGAGAAACAATACGAAAATTTCCTTAAAGTTTCTTACCAAAACAAGCACTAGGAAGTGCTCTAAAAAACAGACCGAGATTGAATCTTTGTAGATCCTAAGTAGTAGGATAGTTTAAATAAATTTCTTGAAGTAGTTTCCAAATCACAGTGAAACTTTATTGACGGATTCTGCTAATGACTTGCTGGTGCCAGATACTTATCTTCTTAGCAATGACAATTTCACATTTAAACTCTTCTCTTATCTCTTGGAACTCGACTTCACACTTTTGAATTATCTAAAATATTTCCTAACAACATCTTGATAAGATCAAAACAACTTTAGATAAACTCAAATTATTTTGCATTTATCCAAAATATAAATCCCAACATATGATGAAGTCTATCATTTTAATCACCAAGTCATATCCAAATTTATCATCTTAGTTACACAGTTCTAGCCAAACTCTTACATCTACACTTGAGATTCTTCTCTTCCAAAGCACAACAGTAGTACCTCCATTCTAAAAAAAGAAGTAGACGTAATCTGAAACTCTGTGCACATCTGTTGTTCAGCTAGTTTCAAATAAAAGCTTGATTAATAGTGTCTCAAAGAACCTAACCTAGGTTGGGAAAAATCCTTTCTATCTTATTAGGAAAGCCGATATCACTTATCCCATTTCGACCATCCTACAGGAAAAATAGGGGACTCAGGGTAAAGCCCTTTCAACTGAAAGACTCGTGCTCGACAGCTCCTGTTCCTTGTGAGGTCCTATTTTTGTAGAAAAATTCAATTTATCGATCATATATCATATACTTATTTTTATTTTTTATTTTTCTTAGCAAGTATATGATGTAGGGATGATAAATAGAAGAATTCATTTAGTTTAGTAGAAATAATAATAATAAAAAAAATAAAGCCTGTAGTACAGTGTAGGCAGCTCGATAAAAGGGCTAATTTTTATATTCATTATTGAGAAATGTTTTAACTACAAATATATCTAATAAAAATAAACTTATAAATTGATGTGTTTTAATATAGCATGTTAGATTGTAAAAGTACTTTTATTATAAAATAGATCTAGGGGTGGGCAAAAGTTTCGACTTTCTAACTCCGTCTGAACTCCGATGACCCATTGACTCTGACGAAGTCGAAGTTTTAAAAATTCGGAGTTGGAGTAGGAGTTATCTTGCTCCACTGCTCGAAGTTTAGAGTTGAAGTCAAAGTCCACATGGGATCTGAACTTCGAACTTTGACTTTATATATATATATATAAAACAACAAATCAAAACAGTAGCGAAATGATGTCCTTTAGTGAAGAAGGGGGTCTAAAATGCTAGACCACATTCTTCCCCCCTCACTTTCGCACAACAGCCTCCCTTTGTCTCCGAACGAGTTCACCTCCCCCACCGTCTGCCATTACCTCAGGCCGTAGCAACTTGTTAGCCATCTTTCGGAGTTCATCACAAATCACCTCTAAGAATGATTTGTTGTAATCATCTTTTAACATGTTGTTCCTCCTCAAAATTGTAGGAATGTGAAATATGATTTGTGAAATGTGTATGATTTGTTGTTCATTTCAATGAATTGTTATTTGCATTTTAATGATTTCGGGGTTTAGGCTATTAAATTTAGGAATTGAGTGATTTAGGTTTTAGAAAAATTGGATGTTTATGTTCCAAGTGGCGTTCGCTCGAGTGTGGCTCAAGCGACATCACATAGTGAGTTTGATCGAGCTCGCTAACATTACACAGATTGTTCGCTCAAGCTTTCGCTTGAGTGTGGCTCGAGCGGACGTTCATTTTTTTTTTTGTGTTTTATTTATGTTTAAAATCACAAAATACGAATAGACACAAGTTTTTCATTTCAATGTGATTTCAATTTGTAGATAATTTTCACTAAAATGTTAAATGACGGTCATTTGTTAATTGTTTCATATTATTTGCTCATATTAGGGATGCTACACCATCTCGTTGTGATTTTCCACAAGAGGATGACACACAGCTGTTGGCATCATCCACAGGTACTTTGGGCCGTAGACCCCTATCTAAAACAATTACCTCCTATGTAAGTAGTTGAGTCTCAATAGATCTAAAAGAGATTGATATGCTTAATGAGTAGGAGGATGAGTTGATGAATGTTGAGGCCGATCCACTTGCACGACCTAGTAAAAAAAGGTCATGGACATGAGAACATTTCACCAAAGTTCTCAGTGATTATGAGAATCCACAGGCTCGATGCCACTACTGTAGGCAACTATAAGACTGTCATTCGAAGAAGCAAGCACATTAGTGTTAATGGCACAACTTACAGGCTGCCAATGGTATAAGATACACAAAGGGTTGGTGGCAATTTATCAGATGAAGCTAAGTTATGAGACTTCTATGGCCATTGACGACACGTAAATTGAGAAGTTATAAATCCCTCAATACGGTAAGAAGATGTTGAAGGCTGTTCTTGCAAAGATGATCATCACTAATGAGATGCCTTTTACCATGGTTGACAAGGTCGGCTTTTGCAAATTTGTGCACACTTTAGAACCACAATTTCCCATGCCTTCACGGTATACTATGATACGCGATTGTTTGAAGAGGCATGCCAGGGAGAAGGCAGTGATGAAGGAAATAATGTTTGTCACCACTAGCTAGAGAGTGTCATTTACGACTGATAAATGGACCTCCATACAGAATGTGGGCTACATGTGTATCACAACCTACTTTATTGACAGTAAGTGGACATTGCACAAGCAGGTTATCTGCTTCAAAGAAATTGTTAGTCACAAATCAATTGACAAGGAGATGGATGATTGTATAAAGGATTGAGGGATTAGAAAAGTGAGGAAATCACAATTGCAAGTTTGAATTCAAATATTTCAAATACATGAGTAGTTAAGATATATATATATATATATAGACTGAAGTTCTTGAAGATTTGAATTTTTTGGGGGCAAAGCATTTTCTTTCGATATTTGTGATGATGACTTGGAGTTCTGCAATCGATCATGTAATAGCTTAACATCCCCCCTTAAGTTATTGGGGAGTTCGTGAATCAATAACTTGTCTCTTAGCGGATGAAACTGAGAACTAGTTAGGGACTTTTGTTCCATAAACACATCCTTCTTCCAAGTCTCCATGTAAAAAGGCATTGGATACATCCAATTGTCTCAATGGCCAATCAGAATGCATAGCCAAAGCAGGAATAAGTTTCACAGTAAATGCTTTAACAATAGGGCTAGATGTTTCAGCAAAATCTAGACCTTCTTTTTGTTGAAATCCTTTAGTCACAAGGCGTGCTTTGAACCTCTTAATGGTACCATCAACTCGTTGCTTAACCTTAATTACTCATTTTATTTTTAATAACATTTTTATCAATTGGCCGTGGACACAAACACAAGTATTGTTATCCAAGAGAGCCTGAAATTCAGCATTCATAGCTTGTTTCCATTCTGTAAACTTAGATGTTTGAGTGTATCATGAATGCTCTATTGGGATGGCAGGGGAATCCAATGCACACGGTGGATATTTTGTAGAGTAGAAAGTATAAAAATCAAGATAAGTTTTAGAGTTGGAATGGCCAGTCTTACATCAGGTCAGCATTGGATGACTTGGAGGAGCTGCAGATGTTGGCATAGAACTAGCTACATCAAAACTTGGTGATGGCAAAGAAAAACAATAGGTGAGGTCAAAGGAGGACTAGCAGGTGAGGCTAAAGGAGAAGCATATGGCATAGACACACTAGATGAAGGAAAATTACCCATACGAACAAAATGAATAGAAGACTGAGACATAATAGATAAAATTGGAGAATTTGAACTAGGTACCCAAATTGCATATAGAAAACTTGCAGAAGAGCCATCCTTGGTAGCAGACTCTTATACACAAGGTTTCAATACAGCTGAAGTGTAGACCTTGGCTGGGAATAATGTCTCATCAAAAACGACATGACAATTTAGATACATACGCTTTAAGATGGGATCATAACGTCTATTTCCCCGAGAACAAGAATTATAGTCAAGAAAAATGCATTCCCTTTTAAAAAAGTAGATAGATTTAGAATTCAAATGAAAAACTTATTTTTTTAAGCTTCACTTTTGTTCTAACTGACAGTATCTAGCGTTACTTCTAACAATTAAACACCTTATGCTGATTTACAAGAATTGTTTAGAATATCAATCCAACTGTTTTATTTTATCTAGCATGTCAATGTATACATAACATGACATCCCCCCCACAACGGCAAAGCGACTCTTAAGCCTAATTTGCATATTGAGGAAAAAAAAGGGGGATATTTATATGAAGGAAGAAAGGGGATACTGAGTCAAAATCACAAGAGCTGGGATTCCGTTTACTTAATCTTACTTCGATTCACCAATTGATCAGGACTGTTTGATGAAACACAGGGCAGCTCCCCACAATCATACTGAATAAAATTAAATATTCTAGTGAAGAGAAGCCTATAGAAAATCACATCCCTGAAGAATTTCATCCACCATCCAGATCCATCTCGTTGTACCCACCCTGATAGATACGAGACCGTGATCAAGGTAGCGACACGCCACCTCCTCTCCTTAGTATATCTTTCCAAGGCTCCTGCCAACGGATCTCCAGCAACAAGTCTTTTGTTTCGGATAATTAAGTTTCCAATATGTCTGCCTAAAACAACCGCATCTTCCAATGCAGCGCAACCACCTTGTCCGAGTACTTCTGGTGTCATAGGATGCATGCATGGCATCACCTGCCACTGTAACATTCCCTTCGCTCAAGTTTCCGAATATAAGGTCCCATGGAAACCTAAACATCAGTGGGGCCCATGTAAGAGTAGAGAGATCTGAATGCTGTACAACCCTCAAGTACAATGGGGGAAAATCCTTGGCTAGATTGTCAGTAATTTCTCTTTTTATCATCTCGGGGTCATGTGCGATGTGATCTTCTCCTGGTATGAAAAAATATCTCCACTTCTTTTAGCAACAGACTAGGTGAGAAATCTTGATGTGGTCCATTGGGATCACTTTTTTTCATTCATAAGTGTTAAAGAGCTATAAATCTTGCTGCAATAATAAAATATATTGGTATCCAAGACATATAGGCTTCTTTCGCCTAAAAGGTGGGGTAGCCTACTTGACTTATACATACATACATGCATACGACATACATATGGTAGGAAAAAAAAAGGCAAACCTTTTGAGGAAAATTTGCCGACGAGAAACCAGTAGATCTCGTTATCATTGACTGGAGCGAAACCAGCCCTTTTACCGATTGTTACAAATTGTCGGAATTCAAGGTTCAATCCATGGCCATCGGGAAATACGGCCAATCCACGCACTGCCCATCGGCCTGAGTTGACTGGCGCAGTGAGTCCTAACCAACGTGCCACAACCGAGTGTACCCCATCACACCCTATAAGAGCCTGCCATATTCAGAAGGGAAAAGTGAAATTTTAACATGAGCCTGCCATAGGAATATTGTGCATATTGAGAAGTGGGGCGCTTCAACATGAGCCTATAACATTTCATTCCTATCTACCTTTGCTTTGATGCTAGCTCCATCGTCCATATGAATGATAGCAAAGGAGGAGCCTTCTTGTGTTAGGTTTTCAATGGACTTGAGCTTAGAAGAGAAACGGATGGAGTCAATTGGCACTTCTTCTGCCAGAGCTTCCAGTAAGGCTTTACGATGTACTACTCTAAGTCCATGTTGACCCCTGCATCACCACAGATCATACGCTCACTATAAAGAAATAGCCTACTGAAGTTGGGGATGTGAGAAGATGGATCTAAGTGAAAAAGAAAACAACAAAATCATGGGTAGCATGAACATTAAAGATAGGGTTCAAGTAGTGTACTTGAAAGAATTGGCCGGGTAATAGGACTCTTGAATTGCTCCGGTATCAATATTTGTTATCTTCCGCCTACAATAATAATAATAAAAAAAAAGTGGAAAATTCAAAAGTGGATATATATGTACACAAACTGTACGTGTCTATCTTCATACAGAGCATCCTCAAAGTTGAAACCATTCATTACTTCCATTCTAGCATGCCAGATAGAAAGAATCCCCCAAAAATCCATACATCTGCCGAAGAATTTACTAAAAGTTCCAGACGAAATAAAATTGAAATGACAAATATTGTTTGAAATGGAAAGAAAAAACTGAAGGTTGTACACGCGACATTACTTAGTGACGGGGGTACGTACAAGTAGCGGTGAGCTTGGGGCCACGCCGAGGGCATCAAGGGCAAGCCAGGCATTTGGGGCAAGACCCAAGGACGTGCCTGTTGCTCTCAACCCTTCGGATTTCTCTAACACCAACGCTCCAACCTCTACTCTCTTCAAGGCTACCGCTGTTGCCAAACCCGCTATACCTCCTCCCACTATCACCACGTCCTGTTCTTCCATCTCTCTCTCTCTCTCTCTCAGTGAAGTATGCATGTGGACTTGGATGTTTGGATGCTGTTCTATATATAGATATATGTATTCGATACCAACCCTAAAGTGTAAGAAGATGATGCACAAAATATGGTTTTGTTTTTCGTGAAAACTTATGGCCAAATTTCATTTTTATTGATTTTTGTTATTGACTTCTCTCGGTCAGCCATCACTTCTAGCAGTGACATTTTGACTAGTACATCGTGAAATATCAAATTGCGTACGGAAAACGGAAATGCGTTCTAAATATTTTGAATTCTTAGTAATTATTTAAAGTGAAACATTTTTTATCTGTTTGAATAATGTGTTGAATTAAGAGAGAGTTAAAAAATAAATGCTGATTTAATAAAACTCGAACGATATAAATATTCGACTTAGCATTTCGTCCAAAGAATTTTAAGAAATATTAATCCACAAATACTAACTTATATAAAAATGAAAATTCATGATTGAATTCACCAAATCGAGTGCATGCAGAAGCAAATTAAGTAATTATATATATAAAAAGGCTGTAGGGCCTTATGGCCTTTTGATACACCGTGCCTTTTCAATTAATATTTCTATCTAAATATGAATTTTAACTGAATAAGGTTTTGTTTTTACTTAAATACATTAATTGCGGAAAATGATACTCAAAATATTCTTTTATTTTTATTAGTCAATGAAGTGTGTGCGTTTAGTCAATGAAGTGAAACGCACCTTACGTGGGAAAGACTCGCTACCCAAACATAGCCTAAAGGTGAAAAATGACATGCAGAGGTTGCTTTGAAAAGAAGGAAAAGCAAAAGGAAAGAAAAAACAAGAACATCTGTGAAGTGGCTGCTGAACATTTTGGTCATAAAAGTTTATTGGTGCGACTTGTTAGATCTATTGGATCACATGGGATTCTTCTCTTCCAAAGCACAACATGAAGAGACAAGCCTCCATGATCACTGCAGCAACTTCCTCTGTAATGTTAGCTGTGCATGATTCTTGTTTATGTGTTACCTAATGTATCGTTGTATATTTTCCATGTATAGTAGATTGTACAGCTAATAGCTCAACTATAAAAGTTAAGTTTTGATCCTCTGCAATTCTATTTAAATCAATACAAGGCTAAAGTCTAAGGCCAGGCTATTTGCTTTACATGGTATCAGAGCCACCAAAGTTGCAAACATGTCTTGTCTCCCTAATATCTCCATAAAATTAGCCTCCACTAACTACCTACTCTGGAAGGCTCAAGTCATACTTATCCTCGGAGGGTATGGACTTATGTCTTACGTCACAAAAGAGCTTCCATGTCCTTCTCCTACCACCTTCAATGATGACAGTGCCATGGTTCCCAACCTAGTAGTAGCACGTTGCTTGTGAATTGATCAATTGATATTTGGGTGGCTTAATAGCTCCCTCTCTGATGCCCCCTTTTCTCAGGTCATCAATTGTGAAACTTCCAATGATGCTTGGGAAGTGTTGGAGACATTGTATGGTCTAGGGCTATGCAAAAAAACACAGATCCGGTCTATCCAAATGGCCCGACCCGACCTAGCTGCTAAATACAGTTTAAACTAATGTTCGGGTCGAATCCGTAAAATGCCGGTTTCAACCTGAGCAACCCGCCTAAAGTCATCTTCTCATTTCTATGAGGAAGAGATCAAAGATTGCGGCCTCCTTCATGTCCGCAGCGACCGATGGGTATAACAGTATGCTTTCGCACAAAGAAGTGTGGGTGTAGACCATTTTGCTAATTCTTTGGTTACAGGCTCGCATGGGACCTTCTGTACCTGTGCAATACCTTAAAATCAAGCACAAATCCAAATGACGATAACACATATTGAAATGCAGCGATCAGCAATTGACGATAACACACCGGCCAGGGTATTCTGTACAGACTTTTCAAGAAATGTTTGCAAAAGAGTTCCCTAAAATTGGCAGCAAGTTGCGAGGTCCATTGTCTTGGATTATGATGCCAGGAACCTCACAACCCAATTGTAGCTTCAGGGCCGGACAAATCCAAAATGTAATACTAACCTAACTTCCGCCCATCGCCGTAGAAGCATTCTGCTAAGCCATGGTATTTCACCCACAATTTAATTCTATTAAAAAAATAAACTATATTGAAATGTCACAAGTACAAAGGTTTTAAACTCCTCACTTCTGATCTAGCCATATCAATCCTATATGGAAGCCAATACTCCCAAGCGACTTCTGTCGCTGCTACCTTCAATGAACACGATCCATCTGCTAGTAACAGAGCTGACACCGGAGGAGAGAAACAACATTTGATGGGCATTTTGGGGGGAAGTCGGGTTGACCCAACCCGAAATGGTCCTAGCCGAATTATTGTTTCTTGTTGATGGGTCGGGTCGGATCGGGTCCAAACCCTGTACGGGTTGACCAGGTTGCAGCCCTAGTATGGTCAACATACAGGTGATAGTGTCCAATAGATGAAGAATGAACTTCAGTCCCTACTTCCTACTTGGAGGATTATTTGCATAAAGCCAAATCTCTGGCTCTCTCTCTACAAGGTGTAGGGAAGCCTATTGATGATGATGACTTTATCATCTGTATTCTCAGAGGTTTAGGTAGTTTGATCCCATGGTTTTCGCTATCAACTCATGATAGCTTTCCTCTCCTTGAAGTTGTTGTCAGAAAACTTATGGACTTTGAGATGCAAATTTCAGTGGCTCATGCTGCCTCTTCCACTGTTGCTTTATACACAAACCATGTTGATCCTCACTCTCGTTCTCGTGGTAGTCAAGGTGGTCGTGGCCATAATTCTACCAATCATTAGTCCTTACAACGTAGTAAAGGATCTCGTGGTGGTGGTTGATCTCAAGGTAGATAGTCCAAAGGTCATGCTCAGTGTTTTCCATCTCATGGTGGTAGTCGAAATTCTAGTCGAGGCCTTTCTCGTATTACTTGTTTTCAATGTGGAGATCCAAATCACAAAGTGGATGGTTGGTATGCTATCGATGAGGAAGCAGAACAATACCAAGCCTTCTTGGTTGTTCAACCCAGTGATTCTGTCAATGACTCTTGGTACCTAGACACATGAGCTAACCATCACATGACCCCCCACCACAGCAAATGTCCAAGGTATTCATCCTACTATGGCTCCGATTCAGTCTTAGTTGGTAAGGATGATGGCCTTTCAATCTCTGGTGTTGGTCACTCTCATATTTCCCTACACCCTTTAAATTGAACAATGTGCTTGTTGTCCTTGCCATTCAAAAGAAGCACATTTTTGTCTTACAATTTATCCATGACTACAATTTTTGTTTTCTGTTCTACCCATGGGGCTTCATTGTCAAGGATCTGAAGACCAACCAAGTGATCTATAAAGGTTCCATGGTGGATGGCTTGTACTCACTAGGGCTGAAAACATAGTCGGTCGGTTCGGTTTTGGGCCCAAACCGAAATCGATCGACTCACATAAAATAGGTGCAAAATTGGCTAGTTCTAAGTCGGTTTCAGCCGGTTTGGGCCATTTCTTTTGGGTCTTTTTTTCTTATCCAATTCAATATATTTTTGGGCGTTTTGTTTTCCTCAATTTATTATGCAAGATGTTTTTTAGCTTTGTTTTTCTCAATTCATCATCCAAGTCTCCAAGATCTTGTAAATTCATCGTTCATCATATTTAGTAACTACGAACTAGTAGCTATATTACTTAAAAATAAATAAAAATAACTTCACTAGATGTTTAGTATTACATATTACAAAACAAGCCAATGTTAATAACATAAATAAAGACTTAAAGACTTAATTAAGCATAGCAAAACACAAGTAAAAATAAATAAATAAATAAATGAAAACAAATTTTCTTAAAGACTTAAACATAGACAAAAAGCAAAAAAAAGAAAAAAAGAAAAGAAAAAAGATATTGATCTACATGTTTGCTCATAGTCATTGCTACTTCAAACCTTCAACCTTCAATCTTCAATAGTTGTCACGTTTGATTGTGTGCCCAATTCTATAAGAATAAAACATCAAATATTAGTGAATTTAGATTATGAAAAATACTAAAATTAAATTACAATGAAAACAACAGAACATTACCCAATTCTACCATGAAACTCTCCACATTATTCATAACCTCCCGGATATCAATAACTGTTGACGGATGCCTTAACCAATTTTGAGTACAAACAAGTGCCTCAATGGTTCTTGGAGCTAACGAACTCCAAAAAGATCAAGTACACGACCTCCCATACTAAATGCTGACTCAGATGCAACTGTTGAAACATGCATGGCCAATAAGTCTCGTGTAATCCTCGCAAGTCTAGAATAGTTAGGCTAATTAATTTTTCACCAAGTCAACAAGTCAAATGATGGGCTGAGTGCCTCACAACCATATGATAAATAGCGATCCACTTTTGTTTTGGTAATACTAAATTAGATGGCAGAAGATGCCCTATACCACTCGTGGAACCATTTGGTCTCTCTTTTTCCATCACCATCATTCATGGATCTAGATGTTGGAGGGGGTTGATGAATTTGGATACTCGTGATGGAACTGAATGTATCATTATACTCCGCATACAAATATGCTAATACCTATCTCACACTCAAGACCAACTTCTCAGCATGAAACTCATCCTAAATTTTCTTCAGGGGAAAGTAAGAAGCTCTAACTTGCTTTGTGGATCAAGCACAACAACAATTAACATGAATAAGTTCATCCTCTCTAACGACCCCCAATACTTATTATATTTTGTTCTCATGTTTATGACCATGCTCCTTAAACAACTATAAGTACTCTCGCTTAGCATAATCAACTCATTTTGAAGATCACAAATCTCCATAAAAAATTGGTGTTGGCTATCACATATAAAGACCCAGAAAATCTATTAGTGACATCATAAAACATCTCCAAAAACTTGACAAACACCCGCACTGCCTCTCACTCCGTAGCTTTAGGAGGTCCCATTTGCCTATTATCAAAGTAAGAGAGGAAATTATAATCCTCACACTAAATCCTTCTGAAATCCTTTTCAAACTTCTCAGCATCCTCCAATATCATATAGGTTGAGTTCCATCGTGTCTGTATCTCAAGACACAACATTTTCTTACAATTAATTTTTTTAATTTTCTGCATATATTTTAAACTTGTCTAATCTTACTAGGATGAACGTACATATATAACTGCATTTCTAAAAATTGTGATGTCGTCATTACACTTCTTCAAACTCTCATTCACAATAAGATTCAATATATAAGCACAACATCTCATGTGCATATACTTACACCCCAGCATATTCCTTGTCAAAAACTGTTTCAAATAGGAAATTGCAATATCATTCGAACTTGCATTATCAATAGTTATGGTAAATATTCTATCAATGCCCCGATCAAGCAAGCATGACTCAATATATCTCCCAATAGTATCCTTTCAATGATTAGGGATTAAACAAAACTTAATGATTTTTGTTGCAATTTCCAATACTTATCAATGAAGTGTGTAGTTAAACACATATAATTCAAATTCTGTATTGATGTCCATGTATCAGTTGTCAACCAAATCTTGATGCCACCATCTTTAAACAATTTTTTAAATTTCCCCTTTTCTACTTCATACAATCTCTTGCAACTGTAACACAATATGACACTTTAAACCGAGGTGTAAGAGACTAACACACTTTTCTAAACCCCTGTCCTTCAACAACCTTAAATGGCATTTCATCAATAATTACCATTTCTGTAATAGCCAACCTCACAGTCTCTTTACTATATTAATGGGTTACAATATTCATTAATGTACTACCATCACTCTCTCAAAATCCCTCCTCAAGTGTTGTCGCACCTGTTAATGTTTTTTGAAACGTATCTAAAGGCCCACGCTTATGAGGATTTTTAGGACAAGAAGGAAAATGATTTTGCATTGTTGAAGTTTCATTTCTCTTGAAGTGGCAAGCGTACGTCTTGCCACAATAATTACATTTAGCATTCGGATCATCTATAGGGCAACTCTCCACTTTCTTAAAATGATCCCATACAATTGATACATCCTTCCCTTTCCATTTTCTAGGTAATGGACAAGTACTACTAGTAAGGACACTAGTGGGTTTTGATGTTTGGACCTCTCTCAAATTGTCTCCCAAGTTAATTGTTGGTTGAGGTTCATTTGAATCAACATCAATCGTAGTCGATGAAGAATCCATCTTATTTATAAAATAAAATATAAATGTTACATGATAAACATAGTGCATAATACAAATTAGAATTACACAGCAGCTAGTTTGGAACATGGCAAATATCACAAGTCTAAGACTCTAAACTAGGTTTTTGTTCACTCACCTTCCCTCAATTTATATCAACCAACCAATAGCATATTGCCACACACATATAGACAACACAAACCAACCAATAGCATACAGTGTACATTAGTTCATCACAATTCACTAGCCATTAAGAAAAGAACATACACATTAGATGGGCCATCAGTGCATCACAAATTCACTTAAACCTCATAGGCCACTAGACTATTAGTGCATCACACATTACACAGGCCATCAGTGTATCACAAATTCACAATCAAGATTCCAGACATTCACAGACTCACAAGCGAAACCTCACAAATTCACAATAGTTTATACAAATTTACATTTTATGTACATATAAATTCAAATTTACATATATACAAATTTACAAATTCAAATTAGATGCTCTTTACAATGATATATATATAATTTAGAATTGAGAATTTGAGATGAGAGGGAAAGAGATGAGAACGCTCACGAAGGGAGTGGACGGAGTCATGGAGAAAATCCGAATGGGAGGGATGAAGGCGTTACAACCTTTGAGGGTTTGTCGGCGGCTGGGGTTGAATGGGAGGGATGGCTTCATGGAGGTGTTGACGTCACGTTGTTGAGGACCGAGTTATCAGTGGAGATGGAGTCACTTTTAGGCACTAAGGAGGTTTGAGAGTCTCTAGGGTGGGTGAGAGTTCGGCGGACTAGAGATTCGAGAAGAAGAAAGGAAGGGGGGTAACCCTAACCCAGGGGGTGTTATAAATGAAACTGTTTGGTCTCAGCCAAAAGACATCGTTCTATTATTGTTTTTTCTTGAAATGTTTTAAAACAAAAAAATGCCTCTTCATTTGAAACGGCATCGTTTTGTGCAAGGGATATATAAGAAAAATTATAGTATATAGGGTCAGCCGGTTTGGTGGTTTTTCCTTGGTTCAAACTGGGATCGAACTGGCCAACGTCGGTTTGGAGTAATTTTTGCCGTCGGCTGATTGGTCCTCCATCGATTTTGGCTGGTTCCTAAATTCGACAGCCTATCTCCGTCGGCGACGGTCGGTTCTGCAGGTTCCTATTCACCCTTAGTACCCACTATCTTTCAAATATTCTTAGCATACTCTTTTTGGCCTCATAGTAACCAAACCATCAGGCAGCTTGTGGCATGCACGTTTAGGCCACCCAAATACTAGAATTGTTCACTTATTGTTACAATGTTTACTAAGTTCTAATAAAATTGTTGTTTTTTGTGAAAGTTGTACTTGAAAATCAACAAAGCTACCTTTCCAATCTCATCTTATCTATGCTCCAACCTTTCTTCACACATTGCATACTGATCTTTGGGGACCTGCTTCTATTCCTTCCTTTGATGGTTTTTAGTTTTATCTTCTCATAGTTGATGAATACTCTTGGTATGTTTAGCAATTTCCTATGGCACAAAGATCAGATGTGGCTCACATTTTTTCTAACTGTCTTTACTCTAATAGAAAATTAGTTTTACACATGTGTTAAAGTAGTTCAGAGTGATGGTGGTGGTGAGTTCATTAATCACTCTTTTAACCAAAAGTTTTCTCTCCAACGGCATTTTGCATTGTCTTTCTTGCCCCTGGACCCCTGAGCAGAATGGCCTAGCTGAGTATCAGCATCACCACATTATTGAGAAAGGCCTCACCTCCATGGCTCACTCCTTTATGCCACCCAAAATCTGGACTGCTGCATTTCAAACAATAGTTTTTCTCATCAACAAATTGCCCGCTCCAATTTTAAATGGAAAGTCACCTCATGAACTTGTGTTTCATCAATCTCCTTCCTACATTCATCTGAGAACCTTTGGTTGTGTGTGTTATCCTTATTTAACCCTTTTTGGTTGCTCTAAGCTTGAGTTTAAGTCCTGCAAGTGCAACTTTCTTGTCTATTCTTCTAAGCACAAAGGCTATCAGTGTTTTGATATGCAAACTGGTAGAATTATTTTTAAATTTTTTTTTTTTTTAATTATCTCTAGGCATGTTCTCTTTGATGAACTTTCTTTTTATTTCTCCAATACACAGACTACTCCCTCGCCATCCAGCTCTTTAAAATCTGAAAGTTCCCACCTGCACTTCAAACTTATGCAATTCAACCTTTTGCCTCGCCTTTGGATCCTTGATTAGTGGAGAACCAATCCATTGGTGTACCTTCCAATCACTCTACATTTGTACACCTCATTTACTCCTTTCAGCACCTCCACTTCCAGGTCCCACTCGTACTCATCACATGGTCACTCACACTCAAGATGTGTTGCGCCTAAACTTTGATTCAACTAGTGAAACAAAAATTTAGAGCAGTCAAGTATACATGTGTTGTAGTATCTAATAGGGTTGAATCCACAGGGATTGACTTATATGATAAGAAAAATAAACTCAAACGATGAAAAGAAATTACTAAAGAATGTGCAATCAAATAGAAGAGAAAATTGTCGAGATGAAGATTCTTAAAGTAACTGAAAAAATTAAAATGATAAAATTAATTGATATGGAGAATGACTAAGATTTCAAGGATCTATCTAATAATTTAGAATATTGTTTCCGTTCGATTTACTTCAATTAAACTAGAATAATGATTTCGTTTAATTGGAAGATTTAGTATTTAAGGCCAATAAAATTAATCACTAAAGATTAAGCATAAATAATTGATGATTAAAACATTTGCAACTCTATTTGAATACTAAAGGGATTCTTCAAGCATCCAATGTATCTAAAAATCATAATAGATCAAGATAAATATATAGATAGTCAAAGTTTCTAATAATAAAACCATTCAATTGATCAAACTCACAATAAAAATACTATTGTTGATTGGAAAGAATATCTAAATCATTAGATTTCACCTCTAACCTTAGTACAAAAGTTTAGCCAACCATGTTCATCACAAGAGTCATGGAAATTAAATAATTTTTCTCAATGATAAAAATAAAATATAACACAAGAAACTATCTTCAAGAAAGTAAAAGTGGAGAGAAGATAGAGCTAAAAAATAATTCCCCAATTGAAGTGTAGCGCGTCCCTTCTATGCGAGAGAGAGCTGTGTCCCTTCCTTTTTCACCCAAAGCCAAAATAATATGAAAACTCCTCTTCTCTCTCTCTCTCAAAATAATTTCCGCTCCCCTCAGTCTGAAACCCAAACTCATCAGACCGAAGCTATCCTGTCAGCCTTTTGTTCCTCCCCTTCCGTCCGTTCCGTTCATTTGCTCAAATGAAAAAAGTCCCAAAATGTAAGGCTTCATCCAGCTCCCCTTGCCCAAGTCAAAGCACTCATTGCGTTCCTCCAGAAGCCCCCTTGTGTCCGTGCCTTCCTAGCTTCCGTAAAAACTAGTCCAACCCCCCGTTGAAGTCCAGCTCTATGTTCCCACTCCTCTAGTCTGTCACCCCCAAACCAAAAAATAAAACTCTCCCCTAAAATAATTTCTGCCCCCTTTTTTTTTCATGAAGTCCAGCCTCTCCTTCCTCTGTTTCTCTGTAAAACACTCCCCAAAATGCTGTCTGTGTAAGTCTATCTTCTGCACATGAAAATGTTAGCCTTTTCTTTTCTCGTTGCAAAGCCTCATGTTTTTGCTCTCATGTAAGTCTCCCTGACCAGTTGCTATAACTCCCTAGAAAAATATTGCTTCCAAAAAAAAAAAATACATCTCCCTACTTTTTCCATTTGTCAAAAGCTGTCCATCTTGGTCCAAAAATTGCTCCAATTGGTCTCCTTCCTTTCTTTCATTTCAGGAAGTCAAAAGGTAAAAGAAAATATTCCCAAAGAAGCCCCTACTGAAGTGCACTTTCCCAGCAAGTCCCTCTGTTCTTCTATTTATTTTTTGTTTGTGTTCCTTGGTTCCAGCTCCAGAAAGTTGCTCTCCAGGCATTCTACTCTAATTTTCCTCTTTAGAGTCCTGCATGTCTTTCTCCTCTCAAAAGTTGAAGTGCAGTTTGATCATTACGACTGATTCCATTATTGAACACCCATGCTTGCAATGCACCTAGGTCCTCGGTTAGTTGGAGAAAGTCAAAGTAACCAAGGCCATCATCCTTCCAGTAGTTCCAGGTGATGTGCCCTGGTCTCTCCTCCTAGGGTCCAATGGTTGCTTTCCAACGAAATGCATTTCTTAACCAGTCATCTAAAACAAAATAGCCACCTGATGCAACATAATTTGGAGGGCACATATCGTTAGTTATGTAGTAACTTCTAAGTTATAAAACATTATTTATGTAATAATGATGTCAACCCTTGCTTAATTAACAGACAGGAAAAGTAAATATCACACAAAATAAAAAAAAAACTTTAAAATAAATTAAAATAAAGAATAGAATATCATCGTTGTGTTGTGCATATAAGGAAATAGTGTCCAATTAAATCACATGTTGTAAAGTTAAGTATAAATTATGATATTAATAAATTTAAATCACAAGTCGGATTTATGCCTATTAAACATTTTTCCATCTAAAACCAATAATAAAGTCATGAAATAGTTAAAATATATTGGTTCTAAATGTATGAAGTATGTAATATTTCAGCTTAATCACATGGTACTCAAAAACCTAAGGTGTTTTTCTCAACTCAGCATCCTATTCCAACTTGCTTTACAGCAAGATTGATTACTCACCCTCTTGAGCCAAAAATCTACTAACAAGCCCTCAAAAATCCTCGCTACCCACAACACGAGTATTGCCATTCTCCAAAAAGTACTTGGAGGCAATATGGAACTCTACAACAGTTCCTGCTCCTTAGTTAGTCCTATTTTCATATTTATTATTAACAAATATTTTAGTCAAAAAAAGATTTAATAAGAATAAACTTATAAATTGAACGTATTTTGATGTGCTACGTTAGATTGTAAAATTATTTTTATTATAAAATAGATGTAATGTTTTATATAAAATCATGTTAGTTTATAGATTTACTTTTATAAATCTCTTTTCAGCTATAGTAGTTGTGATCTTCATTATTATATTCCTATCTAGCTACCTTTTATCTTGGAGCGAACAGGACTCGTGTAACCAAATGCATTTAGGAAGTCAAGATTAATTTGGCCACAAGAGGTGTAATTAAGCTGGACTAATGGAAATTAGTGATAGTTTTTATTAGGATGTGGAGTAAATTAAACACATGTCATCACGTAATGATTTTATTAATTCTAAGAATAATTAACCATATGAAATTAAATTTTTTTAAAAAAGAAAATTTTGAAAACTATAAGATATGAACAATAAACTCTTTTCTTTTTTTTTTGAAATACTTATCTCATTAATCAGGGTGCCACTAACAAACCTTCAAACTCTATGGTCCAAATCAACATAGAGTATTAAGATTACATCATATCTTGAATCACAATAGACATAATGCAGGGTGGGCATATCAATATCATAAACATCTTCTACTTCATTGAAAGCCGCTTTTTCAAGTTGGTGAGCTGCCTTATTTGCCTCTTGTTAGGCATGAGAAGCTGTCCACTTTATACTTGAGTTCATTACTCGTCTTGCATCTTCAATTAGGTAGCCCCCGAAACTCCAGTCCAAACCTTGGCTTTGCAACAGGTCCACTACATGCTTAGAGTCTCCCTCTAGACAGACCTATTGTAGGCCTAGCTCTTTGCAAAATACCATAGCAATTAGTAAACCATAAGCTTAAACATCAAAGGGGCTTCCTTTGAGTGACCTTTGGGCACAAAGAGCACCTATGACTTGGCCTTGTTAGTCTCTGACTATCACACCTATTCCAATTCTCCCCTCCCCTTCTTTGACTACCGCATCCTAGTTGAGTTTAAACTAGTTCATACCTGGTTTTGACCACTTGTGAATAATAGTAGAGGTCTTCTCATTTTCTCCCTTTGATGCTTTAAGTGTGTCTTTATAAGTTGATAGCTCATATATTGCCAGCTGGAGAATTCTTGTGGGATGCATGAAGTTTTTTCCATGAAAGAAATCATTCCTCCTGGTCCAAGTTCCCTTCAAAGTGGTAGCAGTCTCCTCAAGCTCGACTGCATCTAAAGACTCTACTAAACTAGACCAGATATTAAAAAATAACTCACTGTGGCATGTCATTTTTTGTACCTTCTTGTTGCTCTGATTCCACACATCTTGGGTGGCAGCACAACTTCACCAGGCATGACTCGATGTTTTAGGAGCTTGTTTGCAAATAAAACATGAGATGACTTCCACAATCGTTCTCCTTTTCAAATTGACTAGGTTTGGAAGTGCCTTACTACAAGCTCTCCATATGAACCTCTTGACATTTGGAGTAGTCTTCATCTTTCAAATACTCTTCCACACCTGCTTGTCCCTAGCTCTGCTGGATGGTTCCACTTCCAGGTCATCTGCCATTTGTCTATGGAGATGGTATCCACTTTTCACTGAATATTTCCCTTTAGTAGTAAGAGGCCATATCAATCTATCTTCTCTGCCTCCAATGCTCACTGGTATTGCTTTGATAGCTTCAATCTCCTGTGTTGAGAATAGCTCCTGATGGAGAGGTTCCTTCCATGTTTTGAGGTTTTCATCAATGGGATTGCATACTTGCTCACACCAACAATCAACTGGTCAAGAGGATACTACCTTGTATGAGGGAAGGGAGGCTATCTAGCAGTCATTCCATATGTTCACCTTGTTTCCATTTCCTACCCTCCACATGAGGCCTTTCTTGACCACCTCCAATCCTGCATGGATACCTCTCCATGCAAATGAAGGCATTGAGCCCAGTTGTGCATCTAACAAACCCACGTTACTAAAGTATTTCTGTTTGAGGACTCTTGTAGCTAGAGATGTTGGATTCTGTTGAATTCTCCACCCTTATTTTGATAATGAAGCTAAATTAAAGCTCCTGAAATCTTTAAAACCAGGACCTCTAGCTTTTTTGTTATAGCTTATCTGTTTCTATTTGACCCATTATATCTTTGATGCGTCCTCATTATAGGCCCACCAAAACTTCCCGATTAACTGATTCAGCCTTCGTGTGATAGAAGTTGGTAACAGAAAACTCCCCATGGCATATGTGAAGATGGCCTGCAACGCTGCTTTAAGGAGGACTTCTTTGCTTTTTGTTGATAGGTGCTTTGTCTTCAGATTTGCCACTCGAACCCATGTTCTATCAATAATAGAGTGAAATGCTGCAACTTTCCTTCTAACCACTAGTGTAGGCAACCCCAAATACCTTTCGAAGTTACTAGTTGACTTGACCCCTGCCAGTTGCATTGCCTGTGACTTATCTTCTTGCGTGGTGTTCTTGCTAAAGAAAATTGTGGACTTCTCTTTGTTTAGTACCTAGCCCGATACCTTTTCATACACTGCAAGGATGTTGAGTACACAAGAGAGCTCCTGAGAGGTTGCTTGACAGAAGAGTAAGCTATCATCCACAAAGAAGAGATGATTAACTATGGTGGGGCCTCTTCCTGTTGGTGCAGGTGTTATTTTACCAGACTGTTCAGCTTGATTCAATAATTTAGTAAGGGCTTTAGCACACATGATGAATATATAGGGGAACATAGGGTCAACTGGTCTAAGTCCCCTTGAAGGCCTAAACTTCCTCTGTGGTTCCCTATTAACCAATATCGAGTAGGACACAAAATTAAGGTATGTTTGGATGAGCTTGATCCAGTGTAATGGAAATTCCAGCTTTGTCATGATTGCTTGCACAAAACTCCACTCTACCATGTCGTATGCCTTGCTCATGTCTAATTTTAGTGCCAAGCATCCTCTTTTGCCTGTCATTCTTGAGTTCATTGGGTGAAGGACTTCATAGGCAACTAGTACATTGTTTGAAATGAATCTACCAGGCACAAATGCACTTTGATTCAAAGATTGATATGAGTTTAGGAAGGATGCCTTTCAGTCTGTTAGCAAGAGTTTTTGAGACAATTTTGTAAATTACATTACACAAGCTAATGGGTCTATACTCAACAACTATCTTAGGGTCTTTTACTTTAGGTATGAGGGAGATGTAAGTATCATTACCTCTTTGAGGGAGACATCATGATTGAGGACTTGGAGAGCATAGCTACATACCTCCTTACTCACCACCTCCCAATGCTTCTGGTAAAAATAGGTTGGGAACCCATCAGGACTTGGAAAGCCTAATGGGTTCATTTGGAAGACTGCTGCTCTGACTTCCTCTTGAGTAAAGTGGTTCAGAAGCCATGATTTCGTGTTAGCATTCATAGTGGAGTCCAAAGCATACAAACACTCCTTAAAACCAAAAGGGCTATAAGTATTAAAAAGGGAGGAGAAGTAACCTGTGAAAGCCTCACCTATTCCTTCCTGCTCATCCACTATCCTTCCTTGTGGATCCTTAACACTTCTAATAGCATTTGCCTTTCTTCTTTGGGATGCCTGTAGGTGAAAGTAATGTGCATTCTTGTCCCCAAATTTCAACCAATGCTGCTTTGCTCTCTGGCACCACTTCATGTCCTCTGCTGCCGTAGTGGTCTCCACCCCCTTCTTGAAGTTGTTTCATGGTTGTGTACCAATTTGTTTGAGAAGATTTATCCTGTCCAAAGCTTGTGTGGTAGCCTTGTGGTTGCTCTTCTTATTCTTCTATTGCCACTTATGTAGACCCTTTTGACATGATTGCAGCTTTTGTCTCACAGAACCGGCTCCACTATCACTCATGTTAAAACCCTTCCAACCTTTTGCCACAATTCTTTTGCATTCTTCATTTACATCCCAAGCAGCTTCCTAATTGAAACATGGTCCCCACCTTCTTCTACTATAACAAGATTCTGTTTAGAAATATGAAGGCGGAGTGGTTTGATTTTATGGTAGCTAATGCAGTACATGTAGCAAAGCTCAAAAGCTCATTCCATTCCTTATTGGCCATTGCTCTGTCTATATGTTCTTTAGTGAACTCTCTACCACTTCTGTTACTGGACCAAGTAAATTGTTGACCTTGTGAGTGAAGGTCATTCAGTCCAAAGACTTATATTGCTTGTTTGAATGCCTCTATTTGGTTGTAGGGTCTTCTGGCTGCACCCATCTTTTCCATGATGCAAGATCTCGTATCTCCTGCATAAAGGTAAGCCATGGGAGATGGAGGTTTTAACATCTCAAGTAATCTCCAGCTGCTACTCCTTTTGGCAGTTTTAGGATGGCCATAAAAGCCAGTAAACTGCCATTTGTGACTCGTATCCTCCTTTTTTTATCAATGCACTAATATGCCATCGGGTGTAGTTAAGGATCCTGACCTGCCACTCTTCTTTCCATAAAAGTGCAATGCCTCCACTAAGACCTAAGCTGTCGACTGCAAAGCATCCATCCAACTTCCAACTCATCTTGACTTCTTCTAACCTTTGTTTTCTGTACTTATTTTCCACCAAGAAAACTAAGAATGAGCTTTTTTCCTTAGTTAGTTGCCTAAGGTTTCTAACTGACTAAGGGTTCCTAAGCCCTCGACAGTTCCAAACTAAGACACTCATTGATAGTGGCAGGGCTGGGGACCACCCTCTACCATTGATAATAGATTTTCATTGTTCTCCTCCTTCATTTTGGGTTTTTTAAGATCATTGCCATTCCCATCGTTATTTCTTTTGAGACTCCCTCTGGTTCGAGTTCTTATGGGACTGTTTGAGATGTCAACCAAGGCCTCACTTCCACTAATTCTAGCACTAAAGTCCCTCCCTCAAGCGAGCCTTTTCCATTTCCTTCCCTTTGGTTCCTCATGATCCTTGGCAGGTTCCTTGCATGTTCCTCTAACAGGAAAACAACTAGTAATTAGTCCCTCGTGATCTTCATTTGGTTTGGTTTCTATTGCCTATTCTGCAATTTGCCCAAGGGTTGCAGTGTCAGGATCCAGGTTCATACTGTTGAAGCGTATGATGTCTTGAGCTTTTTGGTCAGTTTCCAAGATAACCACCTCATGTAGGTATAACGTATCGTGTAGTATTGGGAGTTGACCTTCAGTTTGTTTTTTATTGGTAAGCTCAAAAGTAACGTTTGTCCTGTTTTCATTGGTCGATGACCTCCCAGTTGCCTACTATTTCATACCAACTTGAGGGTCTTGTTCCCACTTTTCTGCGATAGTCACGTCCTGCATGTCCAAAGAAAAGCCCTAATTGACAGCCTGGTTCCCTAGCATGGGCTCTTCCCTGTCATCTTTCCCATTTCCTCCTTATTGCCATTGGTGGTGGTTTCCACCATGAGCACCACCATACTTACGGCTATTAATGATATTGGTGTGCATGGGTTGAGCTCTAAGCCAAGAGCCAAACTGTTGAGAGGTTTGCTCTACACCCTATTGCTCGTAACGTTGTTGCATGCAATTTTTACCTTTATGGTAAAGGATACTACATTGGAAGCAAAAACTCTGCAATCTCTCATACTTGAAAGAGATCCAATGTTTCCGGTCTTTGAACATCATCCATTCTCCCCTCAACAAGGGTTGTGAAGGTCTATAGCTATTTGAACCCACAAACATTGACCCCATGCATGTCCATTAGCCTCAATTTCCACCCTAATGACATACCCAATGGAGGCCGCTAGATGACTCACTCAAAAATGAGTAGCACAAAGGCTATCCCAAGTGCAGGAGGATGTCGTGTAATAATTAGGAATAAATTCCTAGATCGTCTCCTCAGGGAAAGTTACTCAAAAATTAAACTCGTTGAAAAAGTGTGAAAAACTTCACAAAGAGAAAAACAAGTGGATGGTATGTGCAATGGATGGAGAGGTTACTAGTCATGGACTAGATTCATATTTTTAGATTTGTTTTGATTGTCGGATTGAAATGTAAATGACTAATAGATTAAATTCAGAAATTAATGAAACTAAATTAAGAATTAAACTAGATTAGAAAGTAATTGACAAACATGCACTAAAAATTTAAAATGCTCAAAGAAATGAAAGATTAAATAAGTGAGAAAAATAAATAACACGAAATAAGTAAACAGAAAATAAATTGCCCAAACTTTTAAACCAAAAATCTCAAAAGTATTCTATAAACTTTAAACTGAAGTTAAATAAAAATAGAGAATGAAAAGTCTGGACGAAAATTCCCCTTCACCATTCAATTGAAATTCAAAACAAAAAGAACCAACTTCTCATGTAACACTCTTGAAAATTAATCTCCAAACCTTTAATGAAAACTCTAGAACAATTCTTTATTCCATGAAATTAACTACCACACTTGCAAGAATTTAAAATATTACACATAATGAAATAAAATTCTAGAGTAATTCTTAGCACAATTAATAAAAACTCTAAAACAATTCTTTAATCCATGAAATCACTTAACACACTTGCTAGAATTTAAAGTATTACACTTAATGAAATAAAATTCTAAAGCAATTCTTAGCACACTTAATAAAAACTCTAAAACAACATAGCATTGCAACCAAAAGAAAAAAAAATTCCGAATACTAAGACTTGAATTTTGCATTTCAACACAACTCCATCTTTATTTCATTCACACATCCCCACCTACTAACCAACTTAAAAATCAACTTAGCAACAATTAAATTACAACTTGACAGAAACTTCATGCAAGAATTAAAGTAGCAACAACTTCACTAAAAAAAACTGCTAAGGAACATAAGAACAACACTAAAACAAAGCATAAAAGTTCCCTCCTAAAAGCACACGTTCATCCTCTATTTAAAGAACCAATCCACCACTTCTTGAATGTCCAATTTGGTGGAAAAATAGCAGCACAATTCGGTGGAGATAGCAGCTGAAAAAATTGACTCTTCAATGATCAATTGGTGCAATTAATCCGGTTGAGAAGCAGCACACATTCGGTGGAGGGACAGCAGCAGATTTTCTTGACTTTTTTTGTTGCTCAACTTGTGCAGAATTTTGGTGGAGAAGAGCAGCAAAATTTCTTGGAGATAGCAGCAGATTTTCTTGACTTTTTGTTGCTCAACTTGTTGCAAGAAGTTGGTGGAAATAGCAGCAGAATTTCGGTGAAGATACAACACATGTTCTTGATTTTTTGTTGCTCAATTTATTGCAGGAAATTGGTGCTGTCCGAGTGCTTCAATTTCTGCATGTGTATGTTGTCTGCATGTGCTGCATTGAGGTGCCGTGTGCTGCATGTTTTCCTGCTTGTGTTTTTACTTTCCAGCCGTGATTATTGATTTTCTGTTTTCTGCTTCATGTGCTGTTTTTCTTCTGCATGTGTGAATGTTGTTTTCTGCAGGTGTTGTCCAACTTTTCTGCATGTGTGCTGCTTCCTTTTCTTTTCCGTGGTTTGCTTGTTTTCTGCATCTATTTTTCTGCATTGCTGATTTTCTATTTTTTGCATTGCTGATTTTCTGTTTTCTACATTTCTGATTTTCTGTTTTCTGCATTGCTAATTTTCTGTTTTCTGCATCCGTGGACTGCATGTGCATGTGTGCTTTGCTTCCCTTTTATTTTCTGCATGTGTGTGAGTTCCATTTTCTGCATTGAAGTGCTGCATCATTTTCTGTTTTCTGCATTTCTGCATGTGCTGCTGTTTTTCTTTCATCCATGTGCAAGTGAGCTGTGAGTGATGCTTCCATGTGTTTTCTTTCCTCTTGCTCCCTTTCTTTGACCGATTCTCTCTTTTTATTCTAGCAAATCCTCAGTCACCAAGTGAAAAATAAATCACCACCAACTCCACCACTTTCTCTCTTCAATGAATCAAATACGGAACCTCTCAACTTTCTAGTCCAACAACCCTTTGAATTTTATTCAAGCTGAAAATATGAAGAAAGAAATAACACTTAAAAAAAATAAATATAAAAAATATGTTATATATTTGAAGAGATATTGCCCAATTATATCTTAGTTATAAAATTAAGCATAAACATGATATTAATCAATTAAAAATCACAACTCGTATTTATGCTTATTAACCATTTTTTCATCTAAAACCAATAATAATGTCATGAGGAATTTAAAATACATTGGTTTTAAATAGTTAAAATATGCAATATCTCAGCTCAATCACTAGATCTGTGTCAATTTCTTCTATCATGGTAGCCAGGGGAAGGTTGTGAAGTTGAACCCAAAACGGCTCAAAGCGAAACTGGAGACCATTAATAGACTTTGTGCCATCCAGCTCTTGCAGGGTTAGTAGGCACCTATCAAAAAACCAGGTTCTTCCACTTAGGACCTTCTCTTTGTCCTCGATATGCTGGAATTCGATCAAGAAGCATTGGTCCCCTAGTTCTTTGAATCTAACCCAACCCTCCAACCTCCAAACTTGAGACATGGTGACTCTAAATGCCTCACTATTGAAACTTTTCTTAGTCAGTGCTCTTCCAACAATGTAGTGCTTCCCTTGTTTATCTGCTTTTTTGAAACCGTCTTGCTTAACATGGAAGAAGGAACTCTCTTCTGTTGACAAATGTAGCCTCTCCCAACATTTGGCTAGCTCCTTAGCCTTCATTAACATAGAATAAACAAACCAGATAAGACCCAAACTCACAAAAAGTGAGACCTTAAGCCTTGGGGAAACCAAAGGCATTGAAATCTTACTCAGTCTCACAAGAGAAGAGAAGGCACTCTCTGAGCATCAGTCGAACAATAAACTCTTAAGAACCTTAATATTAATTACTTTTTATACAATTTTTAGTTGACCACTAGCTATTTTGGTCTTCACTTTGAAGTGGCGACTACCACGAGTGCCAAGAGGGTCACTGAATCCAATAGCCGACCGCAAACTTTAATTTTTAAATATATATATATATATATATATATAAATTATAAGTTTTGATTGTGTCATGTATAAGTATTAAGTCATGTATAAATCTATTATGAAATTGTCCATGTGATAACTTTTAATTAATTGAAGGGTGTCACTTGTAGTACCAGACTCATCAACTTTGTGAAATTAGAGCAGTGCTATTTGTAGGTATTTACATTATACATTATCTGTGATGCCCTCAAATTCCGCTTGGGATTGAACGGACATCTAAAGCATCAGGACATGCAACACATGGTTACCTGCCCCCGTTCATGACATATAAGATGCAATGTTTCTAACATGCATCTAGCATTATGCAATATTCACAGCGGATATTTTTTATTCTTTTCTTGAGCAATACTATGCACCAAACTTATAATATCTCAAATAGTTAAATCGTAATCCAAGCATGCTTAACAAAATAAACATCCACGATTTCAGTATTAGTCTTAGAAGACTATAACCTCAAAAACATGGGAGACCAAACTCCATATTTACATTACCATAATACACTATTGAGGAAGTTCGTTGAGTAACTCATGTAACTCGACTAACGAGGCCAGAAAACTATCCAAAAACTAACTATGGAAGTTGTAAGCTCCGCGTCGTGTCTGCGGTGTCTAGTCAACCTCTTTTAGTCTATGAACGTCTGCTCCCTACTGTGATACTGACACATCGCCTACCATTCGGGGGGAATGGTAGTTGGGACTACCATGGTGAGATTTGATTACAAATCTCAGTAAGTTAACAAGAAACTTCTACATAGGTTAAAGATGCATGCATGGCAGTAAAAGCATAAATGCATAAATAAAGTCGTACATAAGTATAGCATAACTTGACATATAGCATGACATAACCTGAACTTAAACGTGAACTGAAATTGAGCTTAAAACATAACATGAACTAACAACATAGCATGAACGTGAAACTTGAAACATAACATGGACTTGAAATATAGCATGAACGTGAACATGCATAACATAAATATGAACTTGAACTTAACATAAACCTGAGCATAACATGACATAAATGTGAACTTGAGACATAATGTGAACGTGAACATAACATAACATGAACGTGAACTTGAAAATCACATGTACGTGAACATAACATGACAGAAATATGAACTTGAAACATAACATGAACATGAACATAACATAACATGAACGTGAGCTTGAACATATCATAAACATGAACATAACATGATATGAACATGAACTTGAAACTTAACGTGAACATGAACATAACTTGTACGTGAGCATAACATAACATAACATAACATGAACTTGATCTGAAACTTGACTTAACATAAACTTGGAATCTTGCTTCTTTACTTAACATGAACTTGGACTTGAATTCTGACAATAAAAAATGATTCCGCCAGTCGTTTCATCAGAAATAGTGAACAATCAGAATGATTCCGCCCAACATATTCCATCAGAGATACTCAGACAATCAGAATGATTCCATCCTGAGTATTTTAAAACACGTACCCTAGCAATCAGAATGATTACACCAGGAGTACCTCATATTACTCTGTCATATTACTCTGACAATCAGAATGATTCCATCAAGAGTATCTTAAAAACACGTACCCTAGCAATCAGAATGATTATACCAGGAGTATCTCATATTACTCTAACAATCAGAATGATTCCATCAAGAGTATCTTAAAAACACGTACCCTAGCAATCAGAATGATTACACCAGGAGTACCTCATATTACTCTGTCATATTACTCTGACAATCAGAATGATTCCATCAAGAGTATCTTAAAAACACGTACCCTAGCAATCAGAATGATTATACCAGGAGTATCTCATATTACTCTAACAATCAGAATGATTCCATCAAGAGTATCTTAAAAACACGTACCCTAGCAATCAGAATGATTACACCAGGAGTACGCTAGACATAACTGACTTAAACGTAACTTGAAAGACATGACTTACTTGAGATGGAAATACTTCGTAACATGACCGAACATGTAACAGATGGCATACTTGACGTGACATACTTGCAACAGTGAGTATCATATGATATGACATACATGTAACATATGGCATACTTAACTTGGCATACTTATAACATACAACATTGCATGATAGAAAAGATTGTGTAACAGGTAAATATTCATGAAAGAATAAATCATGCGTAACTGATAAACATGTAATGACATGACATATAGGATAACATACATACATAAATTGTAGTTCCCTTACCCATCATACATACACAATAAACTAATAGTAAGTTAGAAGCTAACTTACCTCGATCGTCACGTTCTGCGAAAATAAAGCGCGAAACACGAGAAACTGTAAGTAGGTATTTTAAAAGTTAGACATTTAATTACTAACAATTAAAAACATGAAAAAAAGGTAACTTATGGTAAAATTACCATTTTACCCTCTACATGTGGGAAAATGATCATTTTACCCCTACCTTAAGGATTTCACATCTTAACTCTAAAAATTTCTAAAATTTACATTCCTTATATAAATTTTGTCCTAAACTCAAATATCAACTCAGAAAAATTTAAAACAAAACACAATTATGGAAAACACACTATCCCCGAAACATCCATAGGCCATTTTTCTTGATTTTTGTTGCAATTCCTTCCAACTTCAAAACTCATGCTTAAACCAAAATTTGCAACAAATATCTTCCAATCCTAAGTTTAAAACCATACTTAAAACATCCATTTAGGAAAAGTTTATAATCAACACCAAACTTTTTGTAAAAAGATCCAAACACTTAATCACAAGCTTTGACCCTAAATCAAAACATCTCAAAGAATTCCCAAAAATCAAATCTTACTTCCAACATATTCATAACATCATCCTAAGATCAACCATGATTTAAATCATCAAACTAAAGTCACCAAAATCAAAAAATAACACTTGAAGTTTTTGGTTTTACACTTAGCCCAAAAACAAAAACTTTTTCCTCAACTAACTTTGATAAATCTCTTGATCCATGGCTTACAAAGATGAGATCTTCAAACTAAAACATCACATGGTTTAAAAATGTTTCCTAAAGAATATCCAACCATCAAACTTAAAATCACATGGCTATAACTCAATAAAACATGGATCTAACTCAAAAACATCAAATTTTAGGCCTAACCGAAATCCTCTTGCATAAAAAAATCATATTTTTGAAACTAATGCTAAATATCTCCAAAAAAACATCCTAACATGAAAATAAGAGACTTAGGATCATCATATAAAAATATCAAAGCCATTAGAGTAAGATCAAACCTCGAAATATTCAAATTTTCTCCAAATAAAAACTGTTTTGCCACTTCCAGTTTTCAAGTTTCTAGATCTAAGCAAATCTATCATCAAAAGCTTTAGTCATACAACAAAACCTCAATGAACACTCTTAAACACATGCTAAGAACACTCCATAAAATTTTCGGACCAAGATATGTCCATTAGCTTGGTCAAAAACTCCAAAACATAACATACTCTCCAGATTCACGCCCAGAATGACCTTTCCATGGTTAAAAATACTTTTGACCATGGAATGATACGAATAATATATCTACGGAAACTATACTCAAATAGGAACAAATTTTATGAAGGAGTAATCGTGTGAAAATACTTACAAAGGGTCGAAAATCTCCATGCAAAAATACACAGAAATCTGCCCGAGAGAGCGCTTTTGGGTTTCTCTCTAAGAACGGGGTGAAGAAGTGATTAAAGTGAAGTAAGTGTGTCTTGCACGACTCAAGCCTTCTGTAGGGGGAAGATATGGACCTGAATGACCATTGATTGGATGTAGATAAGTGACATAAAGTGGAGAATAGGGAGGGGAAAGGACTGCCTACAGAAGCTATAAGGTATGGAGGTTGATGGGGTGGGTTTCTCCATCTCATTAAGGTACTATTGGGTGCAGCCAAGGGCAGTGAATGGTCTGCCATGTGGGGTAGGAAACTTCTCCAAGAAGCCTTGCCAAAGTGGCCAAATTCGTGGGCCTTGGTGGGCCCCAACTAAGTGGGCTTCAATTTGGGGTTTAAAGAGGGTTTGATTAGGGTTTGAGATGCTATCAAGCCCAAATCTAATTTTTCTTGGCCTAAACAAATTTCCAAAGTTTAAAAAGTTGGATAATGATGTCATAAAAAGGATTTGAGAAATTAATAGCATGTGGAAGTGATTTAATCAAGTGATTAAACACAATGCTAGAAATTGGATCAAAAAGGGTTTGAAGGCTAATTTTAGGGTTTGGGGAAACCGTTTAGGGTTTCAGTTTTAACCAAGTTTTTGGGGTTTCAATTGGATTCCAACCATTTAGGGTTTCACTAGGGTTGAAATCCTCTTTGATCTGGCTCACTTTGGTTGATCAGATGAAAAATGTTTTGCTTAGATGGCATGATCTTACACCTTGATTTCCTTCACAAATCCATCTAATGGTTCCTCTTTATGCCAAGTGTCTAATACTATTCACTATGTTTGGCTAAGATCTTGCCAAGTGTCCAAATAAAACTTTTCTAACCTAATTTGGACATTCCACACTGTGATTTTGAAAACATTGCACTTAGTACGCTTATCGAGATTACTATTCACTCCAAAAAAAGCGTAATAAACTTAGTACTGAAAAATCCTAAATATTCCTATTAACCTACAGTAAAAACCGTTTACCAAAACTCAACTTCGAAGTGCCCCTATAAATAAATTCACAGTTTCGAACAGTCGTTTCGTCCGAAATTATGAAAATGGATTATTGGGCCATAAAATCATAAATATCGAACTGAGTCTAGTGGTGTAGACTATAACGTATTCTGACACTTCTAACTACCTCAAACAATTAAAATCGCATTTCTGGCACTATAATGAGTGATAACACTGACTATGTTGACAGACTAAAACCTGTGCGATTAATCGATTCGTGAAAACTTATGGGGTATTCACAAGGTTTCTAAAGTCTATAGAAATTCCACTGTTGAATTTCTAACGGGCTGTTACATTATCTATATGGTATAATTGGATTTGTAAGATTTAAATTTTAAAATTTATTTTTAAATCAAATTATTTTATATGAATGGTATGTGGTGTACAAAAAATTGTATAGATAGAGTTATCCGTAAAAGGGTAATGCTATATGCAGTCCTAGAGTGAGCAGTCATGGAGTGTGCAATTTCCACATACTATCTTAATAGAAAATAGGAGCCACTGTAAGAGTTTTATTTAAACTCTATGTCCCACACACCCATATCTAATGGGTTTAGATTAGCTCAATCTTATAACTTAATTTAATGAGTTATAGTGAGACTAGAATACCTCTATATGTAGTCATAGTGGTACATAAAATCTCTATATTTCACGAAGGTGGGAAGTCTATAAATAATACTGAGGGATTAAAGGGTTCACACCCACAACATCATTGTGTCACTAGCTATCAGGAGATACTTGTGAGGCTAAGTTGTTAGGGTGATCATTCTCTCATAATCAGGTCAGATTCTTTATCAAATTGTAATGGAGGGAGGTACATTTTCTAACTATTATTATTTATTATCGTGGATCATAGAAAATCGAAAATCTAATTAATAATATTCATGTTAATGTTCATGTTAAAATATTTAACATCCACCATTAAAAATTAATTTTTTATGTAAATTTTAAATTTATCTACATTTTTCAAATGGAATATATAAAAACTATACATTTTCAACATGTAAATATTATTTCCATATTACCCGCGACAGGTCAGAAGCTTCCCGCCTGGACTCGGCCATTCTTCGATTTTTTTTACTTTTCCCAGCCAGCCAGCTCCTTTCCCACATCCATTTTTTGGAATAAAAAATAGAATGAATATACGAAAAATGGATAGATAGTAAGGGTGTTCATCCAGACCGGTTTTTTTTCCGGTCCGGTCCGGAAATCCGGAATCTGGGTGAATTTAGGCGGTTATCCACCCGGATTACACCCGGGCAGTTTAAGAAAATCCCGGATCCGGTTTTATAACCCGGTTATCCATAACCAGATTATACACCCGATTTTTTTTTCAATTTTTTTTTTTAAAGTGCTATATATATTTTTAAAGTTATAATTTTTTTTTTAAAATAAAATATTACAAATCCCGGATTGAATCCAGTTATAACTTGGATCTGGCTTTTATCCTAAAATAAAAACAAACAATCCGGATATTCGGTTAAAATGCGGATATCCAGATTGAATCCAGTTATCCGCCCAGATTGAGTCCGGATTCAATCCGGGCGAAAACTGCCCGGGTTTGAAAATCCGGATCCGAATCCGGTTTTGGCCGGATATCCGGATTCGGATGCACACCCCTAATAGATAATGTGGAGAGGCTGCTGATCATTTGGTCAAGAAGTACATTAAATTAAAATTTTACATGGGAACGAAAGAGCTTGATCATCAAGAAAAATTTTAATTTAATGTACTTCTTGACCAAATGATCGGCAACCAGCTCTCCACATGATCTATCTATTTTTCGTAAATTCTTTATACACTAGATTTTTTATTCCAAAAAGTGCATGTGGGAAAGGAGAAGGCTGGCTGGAAATAAAAAAATAAAAAAATAAAGAATGGCAGAGTCCAAGCAGGAAGCTTCTGATTTGTCACGTGGAAAAGAGAAATAATATTTATAATTTGAGCGTGTATAGTTCTTATATATTCCATTTAAAAAATATAGATAAATTTAAAATTACATAAAAAATTATTTTTTAATAGTGACTCTTTATTTTTATTAAGGTAGTGTACGATAATTGCACACTTCAAGATTGCATATTCTGGATTGTATATAGAGTATTACCTAAACTGAAATATAGTTTTAAAAAATCTTTTCTAAACAAAAGTCAAAAATAGTAATAAATTCATATATCCGATTACAACATAAATATTCGAGTTTACGTTCAATTATCGTATGGATTTTTTGCCTAGTTTTTAAAATATGAATTCAGTTATGGCGGAATATCTAGATCTCTACTACCCTAGAAGAACCCCATGTGTCCCAATAGATTGCCAGGTCGCACCAAACAACTTTTCTGACCAAATTGTTACATTTGGACATTTAAACTCCCAACACTGCATATTATGACAGCATGTCAATGTCTACATAACACATCACCACCATTACCAACTACAATGGCAAAGCAACTCCTAATCCTAATCTATATATTGAGGAACAAAAGGGGATATTTATTTGAAGGAACAAAGGGGATACCGACTCAAATTCACTACAGCTGGGATTCTGTCTACTCAATCTTACTTCGATTCTCCAATTTAGGACTGCTTGGTGAAACACAGGGCAACTCCCCACAATCATACTGAATAAAATTAAATATTCTAGTGAAGAGAAGCCTATAGAAAATCACATCCCTGAAGAATTTCATCCACCATCCAGATCCATCTTGTTGTACCCACCCTGATAGATACGACCCCGTGATCAACGTAGCGGCACGCCACCTCCTCTCCTTAGTATATCTTTCCAAGGCTCCTGCCAACGGATCTCCAGCAATAAGTCTTTTGTTTAGGATAATTAAGTTTCCAATGTGCCTGCCTAAAACAACGGCATCTTCCAATGCAGCGCAGCCACCTTGTCCTAGGTCTGGTGTCATAGGATGCATGGCATCGCCTGCCACTGTAACATTCCCTTTGCTCAAGTTCCCGAATATCAGGTCCCATGGAAACCTAAACATCAATGGAGCCCATGAAAGAGTAGAGAGATCTGAATGCTGTACAACCCTCAAGTACAATGGGGGAAAATCCTTGGCTCTTTCAGTAACTTCTCTTTTTATCATATCGGGGTCACGTGCGATGTGATCTTCTCCTGGAATGATAAAAGATTTCAACTTCTTTTAGCAACAGATCCCAGGTGAGAAATCTTGATGTGGTCCATCGGGATCACTTTTTTTCATTTATAAATGTTAAATAGCTATAAATCTTGTTGCAATAATAAAATATATTGGTATCCATGACGTAGCTTCTTTCGCTTAAAAGGTGGGGTAGCCTACTTGACTTACATATACATACATACAACATATATATGGTAGGAAATATAGGCAAACCTTTTGAGGAAAATTTGCAAACGAGAAACCAGTAGATCTCGTTATCATTGAGAGGAGCGAAACCAGCCCTTTTGTCGATTGTTTCAAATTGTTGGAATTCATGGTTCAATCCATGGCCATCGGGAAATACGGCCAATCCACGCACTGCCCATCGGCCGGAGTTGACTGGCGCAGTGAGTCCTAACCAACGTGCCACAACCGAGTGTACCCCATCACACCCTATAAGAGCCTGCATATTCATAATGGAAAAACGAAGTTTTCACATCAAAACATTCCAAATAAGATGTACGTACAATCGAAATAGGAATATTGTACATAATGAGAAGTGGGCTAGCTTCAACATGAGCCCATTACATTTCATTCCTACGTACCTTTGCTTTGATGCTAGCTCCATCCTCCATATGAATGATAGCAAAGGATGAGCCTTCTTGTGTTTGGTTTTCAATGGACTTGAGCTTAGAAGAGAAACGGATGGTGTCCATTGGCACTTCTTCTGCCAGAGCTTCCAGTAAGGCTTTACGATGTACTACTCTAAGTCCATGTTGACCCCTGCATCACCACAGACTGTACGTTCAGTATGAAGAAAAAGCCTGCTAAAATTGGGGATGTGAGAAGATGGATCTAAAAGAAAAAGAAAATAACAAAATCATGTGTTGAAATAACATTAAAGATAGGGTTCAAGTTGCATACTTGAAAGAATAGGCCGGGTAATAGGCCTCTTGAATTGCTCCAGTATCAAGATTTGTTATTTTCGTCCTACAATAAAAAAGAGTGGAAAATTGAAAAGTGGATATATATGTACACAAACTGTACGTGCATGTATCTCTTCATACAGAGCATACTTGAACGTTGAAACCATTCATTACTTCCATTCTAGCATGCCAGATCGAAAGAATCCCCCAAAATTTCATACGTCCCCCGAAGAATTTACTAAAAGTTCCAGACGAAATAAAATTGAAATGACAAATATTGTTTGGAATGAAAAGAAAAAATTGAAGGTTTTAGGACATTACTTAGTGACGGGGGTAGAAGTAGCAATGAGCTTGGAGGCTACGCCGAGGGCATCAAGGGCAAGCCAAGCATTTGGGGCAAGACCCAAGGACGTGCCTGTTGCTCTTAACGCTTCGGATTTCTCTAACACCAACGCTCCAACCCCTACTCTCTTCAAAGCTACCGCTGTTGCCAAACCCGCTATACCTCCTCCCACTATCACCACATCATGCTCTTCCATCTCTCTCTGTCTGTCTGTTTTTCTGTGAATTATGCACATAGACTTGGATGTCTGGATGCTGTTCTATATATATATAGATATATATCTGGATGTGATATCATAGCCACAAATAAATAAAAAATTGGTTTTGATCTATGAATTTCTTGACCTGAATTTCTTGTGTCTGAATTTCTTGTTTTATTTGATCTTTGTTATTGACTTCTCTTGATCTGTATACGTCAGCGATCACCTTAGCAGTGACATTTTGAGTAGCACAACCTGAAAATAAAAAAATTGCGTACGGAAAACGAAAATGCATTGTAGATATTTTGAATTCTAATTATTTGAAGCGAAACATTTTTTTATCTGTTTGAATAATGTGTTGAATTATGATAATTTAAAAAATAAATATTGGTTTATGGACTGTTTGAATAATAAGATAATAAGAGATAATTTTAGATGAAAGTTATAAAATATTTTTATAATATTATTTTCTAATATTATTATTATTTTAAAAATTAAAAAAATTTAATTTAGGATTTGAAAAAGTTAAAATGTTTATTATATTTTATATAAAAATTTTAAAAAATTATAATGATGATATAAGATGAGATGATTTTTGAATCGAAATCTCTCCTTAATAAAACTCGAACAATATAAATATTTAAGTGAAATTTGGGTCCAAAAACTTTTAAGAAATATTAGTCCACAAATACCAACTTATATATAGAAATGAAAATTCAAGATTGGATGCACCCAATCGAGTGCGAAGCAAATTAAGCAATTATATATATATATAAAAATGATACTCAAAATATTCTTTCATTTTTATTAAGTATTTGGTCAAACACGAAACTGTCGAATGCTCAATTTGATGCCAAATCGAACTCGTAGTCCGTAGAAACCTGTGGAAAGGCTGCTAAGAATAATTGGTCAATGAACAATGCACTTTACGTGGGAAAGACTCAAGTTAGGTCTGAGGTGTGAGATGAAATCTCATCTCATTATTATATATGTTTTAAAATTTTTATATAAAATATAATAAATAATTTAATTTTTAAAATTTTAATTTAAAATAAAAATAAAAATAATATTAAAATATAATATTTTAAACTTTTAATTAAAATTAAAAAAATTTCATTTCATTCTCCAAACCTAACCTCAAAGTGTTGTAGAAACAATAATTTTCCACGGAAAAGAAAAGCTTTCAGGTATTCGGTTTTTTCTGTAACAATTTTAAAGGTCAAAAAATGACATGAAGAGGTTGCTTGGAAAAGAACGAAAAGCAAAAGGAAAAAAAAAAACAATAACAACTGAACATTTGGTGATAAAAGTTGCTTAATTGGTTCAACTTGTCAATTTATTGGGTCACATGGAATTTTCTGGAGGCGTAGAACCGCTTCTGATATCCGACTATAATTAAATTCGAATTTTAAAAATTTGACAATTATTTATCTGGATAAGTTTGAAAAAAAAAATCACATGATAATTGGGTGTAAATTCTAAAACTGGATATTCCGATTTATTACTTTTTTTTTTTTTTTTTGAAAGACTTTTTAAAACCATGTTCCAGCTAGCTTTGCCTTTGCGTTTCCAATTTCATGCACTTGACAATTTTTTCCAGCTTAACATTTTGTTTCCTTTTCCATAAAAAAATATTTTTCATTTTTAATAATATTTTATTAATTATTATAAAATTAATTATTATTTTATTTTATTTTGGGATAATAATTTTATTCTATCACATTAGAAGATAAAAAAATAATAATTAGAATGATGATAAATAAATAAAAAATTTATATTCCATATAATATTTTTCTTTTTTTCGAACTACATAAGATATTAAGATTTGAAAATTTAGACTCAACATTCAAATACAAGAGAAAAAAGGAAAGTAAGATACCCTATTTACCATTACTATAGCTTGCAACATGAGATATGCATTTGTTAGGTAATTTTTGCTCTCGGTCTCTAAGTTGTTATTAGTTAAAAAGACATGAAACGTTAAAAATAGTAAATTATAAAGCTATCTTAAAGAAGAATGAACATCTTAATTTTAGTAACTTACTAGTAGAATTTGAGAATAAGCGTGGCACGAAGAATATGCAGGCTCGTTTGGTTATACAATTTAGATGAGATGAGATGAAATGTTTTGTTGAAAGTTGAATAAAATATTGTTATAATATAATTTTTTAATATTAGTTTTGTCTTAAGATTTGAAAAAGTTAAATTGTTTATTATATTTTATATGAAGATTTGAAAAAGTTATAATAATGAGATGAGATAATTTAGGTTTGGACAAACAAAAAAGAAATTGCTTGTCACTCGTGTCGTGCCTACAACCCTCCAGCCCGTTGGAACGCTTCAATATCTTAATAAATATTTTTATAGAGTTTTGAGAGAGGAGAGATAAAAAGTTGAACACAAATATTATAAAATTAAAATATTATTAGAATATAATTTTTGTATATAATTTTTATTTTGATATTATAAAAACTTGAATTATTTTTTGTGTTTTTTTAAAATAAGACCCAATTATTGATAATTGGTTATATAACTGAATTCGTAACTAGTTCCATACCGAATCTAGGTTCATTTTACCCATCATGGTCTAATCCAAGTGGATAACTACCCAGATTCACCCAAATTTTCGAGTTTCAGACAGGTTCGGGAAAAAATCCAGCTATGTTGCACACCCCTTGATTCTTCTCTTCCAAAGTAGAGCATGAGTATCGCCATTCTCAAAAGAGAAAGTAAAGGCAATATGGAACTCTCGACAGCTCCCATTCCTTGGTGAGGTCCTATTTTCCTAGAAAAATTCAACCATTTTTCATATATCATATACCTACTTTTATTTTTTACCTTTTCTAATTTTTTCTTTAGCAATTATATGATATAAGGATGATAAGTAGAAGAATTACTTTAGTTTAGTAAGAATAAAAAAAATTAAGTCTGGTAGCTAGTTTAGGCAGCTGGATAAAATGGCTAATTTTCATATTCATTATTGAGAAATGTTTTAGATACAAAAAATATCTAATGAAAATAAACTTATAAATTGATGTGTTTTGATTATAAAGTAGATTGTAAAACTATTTTTATTATAAAGTAGATTGAATTTTTTTATAAAATCGCATGAACTTATAGATTTACTTTTATAGATTTTTTTTTTTTAATTTTTATAGTAGTTCTCTTCATTATCATATTCCTATCTAGCTACCTTTAGTCTTGGAGCAAAAGAGTACTTGTCTTATGAAATGCATTAAGGAATTCAAGATTAATTTGGTGACAAGAGGTGAAACTAAGTTGGACTTGGAAGGGATATTCCCCTCCTTGGTCCTAAGCAAGATACAAAAGCCCCTCTCAGACTAGAGCACGTTATGCCCCCAGATTTTGTCTGGGATCGAACGCACATATAAAGTATTGAGACATGCAGCATAAGATTACCTGCCTCTGTTCATGATATATAAGATATTGCAATATTCTTAACATGCATATAGCATTATGCAATATTCGTAACGAATAATTTTTGTTTTCGCAATACTATGCACCAAACTGATATTATCCCAAATACTTAAAATATAATCCATACATATTGAAATACTAAACATTCACGATTACAACACGAGTCTAAAATGATTGTAATCAAAAGAGTAATAGAGATCGAGCCCCTTAAGTACAAATAATAACTAAAGCTACTACTAGCCTATCTATTGAGTAGCTCACGCAACTCATCCCATGATGCCATAATACTATTGATAAATCGGAGCATTAACGCTATAAGATTTGCGTCGTACTATTGTCTTCTAATCGACCGTCTCTAGTTGATCGACCTCTGATGCGCTTTCTGATCATGACACATGGTCTATACCATTTGGAGGGAAAAGCAACAGAGAACTTCCTCACAAGTTAATGATGCATGCATGACAATAAATGCATGAATACATAATCAAAATCATAAGAAAACCTAATATAGCTTGATATATAACATGACATAAATTGACATAACTTGAACTGAAATGTGAACTAAACTTGAAACTTGACATAACATGAACTTGACCTGAGACTTGACTTGACATTACATGAACTTGAACTTGAAACATGACATGAACATGAACTTGAATATAACATGAACGTACACTTGAACATAATGTGAACTTGAAACATGACATGAACGTGAAATATATGAATTTGGAATCTTGTTCGATAAGCTTGATAAACGTGACCATTTGGGTGCTACATAGGTACCCCTGAGCCGTGTGTCCCTACCGATTACCGCATCACAACACATGTATCTGTACCAACTGTGACTGCATTAACATACATGTCAGTTCACAAGTATCTGCACTTGCTGTGAACACATGCATGGTATGTGCCAGTTCACAAGTATCTACAGTTGCTATGGACACACGTATTGTTGTGTCAAGTATTTATCGCTGCACGAGTATGCATAACATAAACTTGAAATATGGCACCATCGGCGTTAGTGCCGGGTGCGCTCCGGTGACCAATTACTTAGGCCTCATTCGCAACTTATTGACTTTACTTTGTCAACTCAGGGAATTTCACACTAATTTAGATACTCCAGCTTGAATAAAGGAGTTCTATAAAAATATTACATCATCCTAGCATCTAGGGTTGTGATAGACATAAACAAACTTGACATTACTTGAAAGGTTGTTCTCGAGATACACAAACTGTATTCAAGACGAGATGTAACATGGAGCAAAAGGATAGAGGTTCTGACATAGCATAACATGACATGAATGTAAGTTGAAAGACGTGATGTACTTCAAGACATAAAATATTTTATAGCATGACATAACATGTAACAGAAAATATTTGATATAATGACATAATAGTGCAACCACAAAATGGAACAAAATGATACCCACAGAAACTTGACTAAAATAAGAATAACTTTAATGAAGGAAACTATGTGAGAAAATATTTACAAAAGCTTAGAAAATGGCGTGCAAAGTGACTCAGAAATACTATCCAAGAGAACCTTTTGGTTTCTTTCCAAGAAAAGTGTGAGAAATGGATGTAATGATTGGAAAATGGGCTGTAAAACTTCTAACACAACTTAGGGGTGATAAGAGGGCTATGTATGACCTTGAGTGATAGATTTTTCAGCTCAAAACAGTGGGAAAATCCAGCCCATGGTATTGCTCTCCAAAGGTGCCGTGTGAGAGGAGAAAAGTGAGGTGGCTCTAGTCTTCACTTCAAGTACACTCTAGGGATAAATGGGTAGACGCTGGTCATCCATGTGGGGGTAGAAAAATTAACCAAGAAGTATTGCGCCCAAGGTGACCAAATTCGTGGGCCTTAATGGGCCTTAACTGAATGGACTTCGATTTGGGGTTTAAATAGGGTTTCGAATGCTATTAAGTCCAAATCTAATTTTTCTTGACCTAATCAAATTTTCAACATTTAAAAGGTTTGACAATAATTAATAGCATGTAAAAGTAATTTAATCAAGTGATTAAACACAATACTACAAATCGAATTAGTTAGGATTTAGAGGTCAACTTTAGGGTTTGGAGAAAATTGTTTCGATTTTCAATTTCAATCAAGCTTTTAGGCTTTCAATTGGGTTCCAAATATTTAGAGTTTTACTAGGGTTGAAACCCTAATTGGTTTGGCACAATTTGGTTGGTTGGATGAAAATAGGGTTTCGCTTAGATGGCATGATCTCACACTTGATTCCTTCATAATCCGTCTAAAGGTTCCTCATGGTGCCAAGTGTCTAATACTATCCATCAAGTGTAGCTAAGATCTTGCCAAATATCCAAATAAAACTTAATTTGGACATTCTACATTTCGATTTTGAAAACACTGTACTTGGTGTTACTATCAAGGTTACTATTCACTCCAGGAAAGTAAACAATAAATTTTTTACACTGTAAAATCTTAAATATTCATACAACCTAAATATTTAATCTCGAAATGCCCCTAAAAATAAAAACACAGTTTCGAATAGGCATTTTGTCCGAAACATTGAAAATGAGATTATTGTGGCATAAAATTCTAAATAATCAATTAAGTCTAATGGTCCAGGCCATAACGCATTTTAAAACTTCTAACTACCTCAAATAAATAAAATTACATTTTTTGTACCATAATGAGTAATAACATTGACTATGTTAATAAACTAAAACTTACAAGATTGGTCAATTCGTAAAAACTTACGGGGTTTTTACAAGATTCTTAAAACTTATAAAAATTTCATTACTAAATTTCTAGCAGGCTATTGTAGAGCCTACCCTCCCACAACCCAATAATCATCAAAGAGGCTCGACCCACAAGCTGTGTTAATAAAAAGGAAATGTACCGCATGGGAAACAAGTTGAAAGGGACAAATGGGACGCACTGACCCTAACACCTGCCCGCAATGACCGGCATTAAAGGATCCATGCCAACAAAATGGGAAGCACGGGCAACCTTTTGTTCTCTGATGATGGGGAGAGGAAGTGACCTCGCCAACTATCGAGATGCCACTAGGGAAGCCACGCTACATTAATGGTGTCACCTCAGGCGCCACACCACATTCAAGGCAATGACTGGGGGAATTGCGAGTGTGCCATAGGCCCCTGACACAAGGTACAAGAATGTTCCTTCCAGAAACCTCGTGTAAAAGCCATGCTCCAAGTACGAATGAATTGCTCTAGACTTGGTGAGTCACCAGCAATTCTCTTAGACGAAATACTAATTTTAGCATCGGAGGCTCCTCGAACCACCATCGAACCTATCTTTGTCCTTGTGAACACATGTAGAAACATCCCAACCTGGGTAATAGGAACTTAGCCCAGGTGTATGAAACACGACCTTAACAGTGGGGCTATCTGTTGGGTCTCTATAGACGCAACACCGAACTTCAAGATGAAGCAAGGCCCAAGTAGGAACAAATAGGGAGAATCATGGAGTGTTGGCAGGGTTGACGCCAACGAAGAAGAAAGAGAAAGATACACCATGAGCTGCGATGCCTTACAGACAAGTACGAGGTGATGGCGAGGAGGCTGGGCACCTCCTCATCAATAGATCAGCTAGTCAACAGCACGAATTTTCCCTACAGTGCTGAGGTAAAGGTTGCACCATTACCACCGAAGTTCAGAGTCCCTCAAATTGATGGAACCAAGGACCCTCTTAAGCACCTAGAAACCTTCAAGGCTCACATGACTTTCCACGGGTTCCCCGAGGACATTGCTTGTAGAGCCTTTCCGCATACTTTGAGGGGGCTCGCGAGGGTGTGGTTCGTGTTGTTGGCGCCCAAATCAATGGACAAATTCGGAGAACTGGCTTGCTTGTTTCTCACATATTTCATGGCCACTAGAAGGAGAAGGCACCCAGTAGCATACCTCCTAACCATCAAACAAAGGGAGGATGAAAGCTTGAAGGCATACCTATCCAGGTTCAATAAGGAGCTGATGACAATGGATGTCTAGGATGAAAAAATCACCTTGGCAGTGATCCTGGGATACGTGTGGCCTCGAAACTAGTTTTTGGTAGAGTTGACCAAAAGAACCACCACCATGCTGTGAGAGTTCATGGATCGAGATGATGGCTTTATCAATGTTGAAGACACACTTCGGGCCTTGACCAAGCCTAGAAAGACAGAGCTGGAATAGGCAAAAAGAAAAGCCAGTGCGTCAGGTAAAGCTAAAGCCCTCGAGAAAGCCAAGGGGAGCCAGTACCATTCACAAAGGGTATAAGTGCCTTCACTTGCCAACAAATTGGATGTACATCTCGCATAATTTCTTCTTTAATGAAAGCTCTTTTCCTTATGCTTCCACAAATTCCCAGTTGATGTCAGCCTCAACTAATTTCCATACCACACATACTCTTTTACCCATATCTTCTTCTATACCTTTTGGCTCATCTACCACTTACCCAATAAACAACCCATCTAACACACACATCCACAACTACTAATCCCTCTCAGTCTTCTTCAACATCAAACACATCAACCAGACCCTCATCTCCAATCCCAATAGATCAACTTTTTCTTTTTGATTCAATAACCTCCCAAATCTCTCAACCCTCTCAACCACCTTGCTCACCCATCATCACACGCTCCAAAACCAACTCCTCTAAACCCAAACAATTTTCTAATGGTCAAATCCCTTACCCTCCACCACGTCACTGCCTAACCTCATCTCTTGCAATACCAAAGGAACCAAGCTGCTGTGATATCTACATTTTATGTGTATTTTTATTGAGTGATTTTATTTAAATTATTATAATTAGTGATTTTCTTATTTTAAATTAAAGGTAATTTTTGCAATATTATTTTATGATTTTTAAGTTGTGAAATTATTTTAACGTGCTTTCTTGCTATTTATTATTATATTATATTTTAATTTCTTTTTAATTTAAATTAGTTAATTTTGGGCTTTAAAATTATTGTGCTTTTAGATTTTATCATTTTATTTTATTTAATCACTGCGCTTGAATTATTTTATTTAACTTGTTATTTTGAAAATAGTTTTCATTGGATCAGTTTCTTGATCCAAGATGTGAGGACTGGATCTCACTTTCTTTTCCTTCCTTTTTCTTTTTCCCTTTTTTTCTTTTTGTCACTTTTTCTTTTCTCCTTATTTCTTTTTCTTCTTTCTTTTTCCCTTTCCCCCCCAGCCCGGGCGACATCCTCTTCTCCCCCCTCCCACCGTTTTCTTTACTCTCCTCCAGCCCCCCGCCGTGCTTCTCACCGCTCCCACCATTTGGTTCCCCTTTGGCTAGTGAACACTGACTTATTCAAAAATGAGTAGCACAAAGACTATCCCAAGTGCAGGAGGATGTCGCGTAATAATTAGGAATAAATTCCTAAATCGTCTCATCAGGGAAAGCTTACTTAAACTCAACTCGTTGAAAATGGTGAAAAACTTCACAAAGAGAAAATAAATATGATAGTATGTGCAATGGATGGAAAAGGGTACTAGTCATGGACTAGATTCATATTTTTAGATTTTGATTGTTGGATTGAAATGTAAAAGACTAAGAGATTAAACTAAGAAATTAATAAAACTAAGATAAGAATTAAATTAGACTAGAAAATAATTGACAAAACATGCACTGAAAATTGAAAAACCCCAAAATCAATGTTCTATGGTTCATCATTGTATTCAAATCACAAATTCTCAAAATTAATCCATAGCAATTGTAATCACTATTAAAATGAAAGCTTAATGAAACGAGAAAAATAAATAACATGAACTAAATGAATAACAAATAAATTATTCAAACTTCTAAATAAAAAATCTCCAAAATAATCCAGAAACTTAAAACTGAAATGAAATGACAAGTAGGGAATGAAAAGATCAAGCCAATTGAATTGAGATGAAAAGTTGAAGCGGTGGAGGAGGCTGAGCTGCAGTAGCAATTGGACCCCTCAAGGAGCTCTTCAATCTGCTGCAGTGTGAGTGAATGCTTCCGAAGAATTCGTGTTGCTGCATGAATGATTGCTTGTATGAATCCCCCTCTCCGAATCTGAGTGAAAATCAATGAAAAAAATAAATTCTAAGTGTTCCTCTAATCAAAACAGTGTTTTCCAGGCCAAAGATCGGCCATAAGATGTGAAAAATCATATATATACCCTAACGGCGGAATAAACCCTATATCTATAAAATACAATGTCCGTTCGAGCGGAGTGTTGAGTGAACATCGAGCGTTCAACTCTGCCTAAATTCGCTCGAGCGGAGTGTCTAGCGAATATCGAGCGTTTAACTCTGTCTGACTTCGCTCGAGCAGCGGCTTTCCCGCAACCCGCTCGAACGAATTGTCGAGCGGCGGTCGAGCGTTTGAATCTGCATGAATTCGCTCGAGAGGCCAAAAGCCGCTACTCGAGCGATATGGATCAAAATTCACAGTAATCAACAGTTGGTAAATTTTAAGCAAAAATTCATGCTTTTAATCAATTAAAATCACAACTTGGATTCATTCATTTTTTCGTATAAAACCAATGATAAAGTAATGAAAGAATTAAGATATATTGGTTCCAAAAGCATTAAAAATGCAATAATTCAGCTCAATTAAGTACCAAGGAGTAACAAAAGTGGTAGGGGTGTAGCCAAAGGAATAGAATTTGAGAGCCTACGAAAGTAAGGCAAGATAGGCCCATCATGTAATAAAAAGATAGTCTATACAATGAGAGTGACGTGGATTGTGAAGAACTATTCAGAAATGAGGCATGTTAGCTGGAGTGTTGTCGACGTTAAGGAGAAAGATGAACGTATTGATCGAGTTTGAATAAGGTTTTCTTTGCTTGAATGATTAAATGTACAAGCTGTTTTTTTATTTTTTTATTTTTTATTTTAATTTTTATCTTGAATGTCTAAATGTAGAAACTAGTTTTTATGGATATTGAATTAATAGAAGATAGAAGCTACTGGTAGACCATGTTAAATTAAATTGAAGCTAGTTTTTATGGATATTGAATGATTAAATGTAGAAGCTGCTAGACCACGTTGAATGATTAAATTTACAAGCTGGTTTTTTATCTTGAATGTCTAAATGTAGAAGCTGGTTTTTATGGATATTTAATTAATAGAAGATAGGAGCTGTTGGTATATCATGTTAAATTAAATTGAAGCTAGTTTTTATGGATATTGAATGATTAAATGTAGAAGCTGCTAGACCATGTTGAATGATTAAATGTACAAGCTGGTTTTTTTTTAATCTTGAATGTCTAAATGTAGAAGTTGGTTTTTATGGATATTGAATTAATAGAAGATAGGAGCTGCTGGTAGACGATGTTAAATTAATTTTAAGCTAGTTTTTGTGGATATTGAATGATTAAATGTAGAAGTTGCTAGACCATGTTGAATGATTAAATGTACAAGCTGTTTTTTATTTTTATTTTTATTTTAAATCTTGAACGTCTAAATGTAGAAGCTGGTTTTTATGGATATTGAATTAATAAAAGATAGGAGCTGCTAGTAGACAATGTTAAATTAAATTCAAGCTAGTTTTTATGGATATTGAATGATTAAATGTAGATGTTGTTAGACCACATTGAATGATTAAATGTACAAGCTGTTTTTTTTTTTAATCTTGAATGTCTAAATGTACAAGCTGGTTTTTATGGATATTGAATTAATAGAATATAGGAGCTGCTCGAAGACCATGTTAAATTAAATCCAAGCTGGTTTTTTTTTTTTTTTTTTCTTGAATGTCTAAATGTAGAATGTGGTTTTTTATCTTGAAGCTGCACATAGTATAATTCCATCTAGATTAGTGTTAACACTAATAATATCACCAATGTCCAATAATGGTGAAGGAAGTAGACACGTGTTTTTAACAAAACTAGAGTAAGCGTGGTTGAAATATGGTAGAAGGTTTTTTAACACAATGGCATTCGTAGGCTAATTTTGTGTTGAATTGGACCAAGAAAAATCATCGTCGGATAGTCACAACTCAGCTATCCCGTGCATACAACTCGTTTCATTACATGTTGCATCGAAAATACAAGGAATATGCAACATATGAGGAGCAGTAGTTAATGGAGGTTCGATGGTAAAGAGGCTAGTTTGGGAGTGGTTATGCAATCGGTGGACTAGTGATGAATTCAAGGTACATATTAATAATATCATATTGAAGGATTGTGATAATATGCCTCGGCAAAAGCTATCTACTCTAAAGACTGTCACCAGTTTAGATAAGATGATGTACAACTTGTGACTCAATTCAATTGAATTAAATTTGTGGGTTTCTATATAGCTAAAACAAATCAACACTAGGGTCTTTTGGCATTAGAAGCTGGTTTTGATGCCTTGTCAGTTGCAATTTGTGTTTTATTGCAAAAAATGTCCACTCAAAACAAAGAGAATAGGCGTAAACAAATGGTCAACCAGACAAGCAGAAGGATGTTGTTTGTTGTACTAATAGAAAGAAGGGTATAAGCTTATTTTGACTCCCAAGTGTGAATTTGCATTTTATTTGAAATGGGATGTGGTCATTTGATTGGTTTGCCTATCTTTGAATATTTAGAAGGATAGGAATCTAATTGATTTCTACAAGGATGCACATTGGTCAAATAAAAAGGGCAGATTCATCACACCAACCACAGAAGAAAATTATGTATGCACTCACAAACTGTTTTTTCAATTCCAAGTTGCCAGTATTTTGAAATTATTAATTGTTCAGTCTATGGTATTCAGCTATATTGTGTTTACTACTCTTAAGTATAAGTTTATTTTTTCAGTTTTAAATATTAGTTAAGAAAGTATCAACTTTATATGCCCAACAAAATAACAGATTATAGTAAGAAACCTGGCAGCTTTTTATGATCAACTAGTTAGGTGATATATAGAATATTGAATGGGAGCTTTAAGCAGATTATAGCAAGAAAATTGATTTGATGGTTGGGTTCTTATAAATACCATAGAATAAGATGGTTGAATTGATGAATGCCAAAGAACTAGCGAATCGCACTGATGAAGCAGCAGCAACCATTTTTAGGGAGGTTCTGGGACATAGGTCTAGCTATTCTAGAGGGCTGGGCCATTCTGTTATGCCTGAATGTACAGTGCTGATTGAACTGAAATATTGCATATTTTTATACATTTAGAATCAATATATTTTAATTCTTTCATTACATTATTATTGGTTTTAGATAGAAAAATTATTATGATGCATAAATCTGAGTTGTGATTTAAATTGATAAATAGTATTGTTTTTGCTTAATATTATAACTTGTGATTTAATTGGACAATGTTCTTTTACATACATAACATATTTTTAACATTCTATTTTTTATTTTTATTTTATTTTATTTCTAATTTTTATTTTTATTTTTTTTATATAGGCTAAAAAATGAAAAGAGATTAAAAAAGACTTTTGGCATTACATGGGAAATTTAAGACTTATACGGCACCCAATAGGATTTCTTGGATGAATTCATTAGAGCCACACGGAATGAATTGCACATGGAGACATTGACCTACACAACACTACTTTCAGACGACACAATTTTATTCTTCTTGGTGCCGCATACTTTATTATATTGAAGAGCATTAGGCGCCGCACATACCAATTAATTCTCTCAAGCATTCATTCAAGCCGCAACATATTTTTGAGCCAGTTTCAATTTTCAGCCGCACACTTTTTATTCACTGAGGCATATATACCTGGTTCTTTAATTCTCACCACCGCACATATATTTTCTCGAGGATTTTTCAGTGCCGTTGAAGAGCTCTTTAATGAGTCCAATTGTTGCTTCAGTCCAACCTCCTCCACTGCTTTTAATCTCCATCTTCGTTCATTTGGTTTGATCTTATTATTCCCTACTTTTTTATTTTATTTCAATTTAAAGTTTACGGTATATTATTGATATTTTTGGATTAAAAGTTGGGCATTTTATTTGCTGTTTATTTTATTTTATGTTAGTTATTTTTTTTATTTTTTAAGCTTTTATTAAATATTCATTATAATTACATTTTAGATTAATTTAAGGATTATTTAATTTTCAAATTAATTAAAATTGTTTAGCATAGTTGAATCTTTAATTGTTAATTTCAATTTGTTAGTCTTTTACGTTCCATTTCGACACTAAAAAAAATCTAAAAGTATGAATCTAGTCTATGACTAGTGTATTTTTTATTTCCGTTGCACTCTTCTATTCATTGTACATACCACCACTTTTATTTGTAAAATTTTGCACCATTTTATACAAGTTTGGATTTAAGCAACTTTCCCCAAGGAGACGATCTAGGAATTTTATTTCTAATTATTACACGACATCCTCCTGCACTTTGGATAGTCTTTATGCTACTCATTTTTGAGTGAGTCAAGTTTTTGGCGCCGTTGCCGAGGAAAGTTGTCTAATTTAAATTTAAACTCGTTATTTTTTATTTTCATTTGTTTTTCACCATCTTATCTCTGATTACATATTTCATTTGCATCTACCACTCAGTTGCTTGAATCTTATTTATGCTATTTAGACTGATGTTTCATGTCATGGGTGGGAGACAGTTCAAATAGGTTGCTTAGAGTTACATTGAGCATTGAGCGTAGTATACATAGCTTAGAGATATATAGCTCTTCTATCTCTTCTATGAGCGAGGATATTGAAATTGAACAAACCATGGTTGCACCTGTACCACGCACTTCTAAGAATTATTTACAACCCACTCGCACCACTACACCTTCATACATTGTTTTACCCGAAGATGCACATAATTTTTCTATTAAGCATGGAATGATGTCAGTGATACCTCAGTTCCACGCTTGACAAACTTTGAGTTGGCTTGCACTACTTTTATTACTAGGGCCATTACTGATGAATTTATCAGATTTCGTTTATTTCCTTTCTCTTTAAAGGATAAAGTGAAGATTTGGTTTTAATTTTTTAAGGCCCAATTCCATCTCTAGTTGGTCTGATATGCAGCATGAATTCTTACAAAAAAAATTTCCTTTTCAGAGAACTCAGTTTTTGCAAGAGCAAATCAGCCAATTCAATCATAAACATGATGAGACCTTTCAGGCCAGTTGGGAAAAATTTAAAGATTTGGTAAACATCTGTCCACATCATGGTTTTGAATCTTAGAGGTTAGTGAGCTATTTTTACACTGGTCTCACTCCAAAATGCAAATAGTTTGTTCAGACGATGTGCAATAAAGAATTCTTTAGTAAGGAACCCGATGAAGCACTATCATTTTTTGACTATCTTGCCGAGAGCGCACAATAGTTGAATATTAGGACTGATCGAGTGTCGTTAACAGCACAGCCACTAAGGGCTGTTTTTGGAGGGGGCAGATATGAGCTTAAGGAAGACACTGATGTTCAAGTCCGAATAGCTGCATTAACTAGAAGACTGGAGGTCATGGAAATGGAAAAAGTGAAGGCTGTGAAAGTAGTAGAGACATGTTCTATATGTGCTGATTTGAACCATAAGACCCAAGACTGCCCGATTATGCCACTATTTTAAAAAAGTGGGTCTGAGCAAATGGAATCAGCTAACTGGGTTAACAGAGCATAAAATTAGCATTTTTCCAACACATATAATTGAGGGTGGAGGAATCACTCAAATTTCTCATGGAGAAATGATTAGCCTTGCCGGTCTCCACCATTTTCGTAGCAACCATTTCATCAGGGTACTCCTCAGCACCAGTATCAACCATATGAAAGTTCTCAGAGCTATCTTTTTGTAGCGCCTCCTGGATTTCAACCTCATATAGCTGCTTAGAGTTCTCAACCTCCATCATCTACAAAGAAGTCTCTAGACGACAGTATGACACAGATGACCAATACACTTCATCAATTCATGCAGATTTAGGCCACCACAAACAATCAGAACACTCAGGCCATAAATGAGTTACATGGCACTATTTATAAGATGAGTACGACCTTGAGCACTCTAGAGAAGCATGGAATGATGTCAGTGATACCTCAGTTCCACGGGATGGATTCTGAGAGTCCTTACCAACACTTGACAGACTTCGAGTTGACTTGCACTACTTTTATTACTAGGGCCATTACTGATGAATTTATCAGATTTCATTTATTTCCTTTCTCTTTAAAGGATAAAGTGAAGATTTGGTTTAATTCTTTAAGGCTTAATTCCATCTCTAGTTGGTCTGATAGCAGCATGAATTCTTACAAATTTTTTTTCCTTTTCAGAGAACTCAGTTTTCGCAAGAGCCAATCAGCCAATTCAATCATAAACCTTATGAGACTTTTCAGGCCAGTTGGGAAAAATTTAAAGATTTGGTAAACATCTGTCCACATCATGGTTTTGAATCTTAGAGGTTAGTGAGCTATTTTTACACTGGTCTCACTCCAAAATGCAAACAGTTTGTTCAGACAATGTGCAATAGAGAATTCTTTAGTAAGGAACCCGATGAAGCACTATCATTTTTTGACTATCTTGCCGAGAGCGCACAATAGTTGAATATTAGGACTGATCGAGTGTCGTTAACAGCACAGCCACTAAGGGCTGTTTTTGGAGGGGGCAGATATGAGCTTAAGGAAGATACTGATGTTCAAGTCCGAATAGCTGCATTAACTAGAAGACTGGAGGTCATGGAAATGGAAAAAGTGAAGGCTGTGAAAGTAGTAGAGACATGTTCTATATGTGCTGATTTGAACCATAAGACCCAAGACTGCCCGATTATGCCAGTATTTTAAGAAAGTGGATCTGAGCAGATGGAATCAGCTAACTGGGTTAACAGAGCATAAAATTAGCCTTTTTCCAACACATATAATTGAGGGTGGAGGAATCACTCAAATTTCTCATGGAGAAATGATTAGCTTTGCTGGTCTCCACCATTTTTGTAGCAACCATTTCATCAGGGTGCTCCTCAGCACCAGTATCAGCCATATCAAAGGTCTCAGAGTTATCATTTTGTAGCGTCTCCTGGATTTCAGCCTCATATAGCTTCTTAGAGTTCTCAGCCTCCATCATCTGCAAAGAAGTCTCTAGAAGACAGTATGACACAGATGGCCAATACACTTCATCAATTCATGCAGATTTAGGCCACCACAAACAATTAGAACACTCAGACCATAAATGAGTTGCGTGGCACCATTAATAAGATGAGTACGACCTTGAGCACTCTAGAGAAAGGGAAATTTCCAGCACAGCCTCAGCCTAATCCTCAAGTATACAGGCAACAACAACAGCAAGTGCATAATGTCTCAGGGGACGTTATTGAGACAGTGAATGCCGTTCTTAGTTTGAGAAGTGGGAAGGAAGTTCCCCAACCTGAGATGACCATGGACAGACAAGTAGTTGGTTCTAAATCTGAAGATGTAATAGAGACAGATGAAGCTAAGAAAGAACCAGAGGAAGTGAGACTAGAGTCAAAGAAGCCTGTGAGTAGAGAGGCTGAAACTAGTAGGGGGTATGGACCTGGGATTCCCTATCCTCAGAGATTGGTAGCTGGCCAAAAGAATAAATATCACACTGAGATTCAAGAGATTTGCAAGCAAGTCAAGATTAATATTCCACTCTTGGATGCTATACAACAAGTGCCTTTGTATGCAAATTGTTTGAAAGACTTGTGTACAGTGAAGAGGAAGCTGAATGTGAAGAAGAAAACCTTCCTAACAGAGCAAGTTAGTGCACTGATATTGAGCGAGACTCCTTAGAATTTTGGAGATCTTGGCTCTCCCCACATTTTTGTTATGATTGATGAGTCACGCATTGGGAGAGCTTTACTTGATTTAGGGAGTAGTGTGAACTTCTACCATTCTCAGTATATAAGCAGTTGAAATTGGGTGAGCTGAAAAAGACCTCCATCATGCTACAGTTGGGTGACAGATCAGTTAAAGTGCCGAGTGGTATAGTTGAAGATGTGCTGGTCTAGGTGGACAAATTTTATTACCCAGTGGATTTTGTAGTTCTTGACATTCAGTAGCTAGTCTCTACTATTCACCATGCACTTGTCATCTTTGGACGCCCATTCTTTGCTACTTCGAATGCACTTATTAATTATCGAAGTGGAGTACTGAATCTCACTTTCGGGAATATGACATTGGAGATGAATGTGTTCAACGCTTGCAAGATGCCTAGTGGATGAGACGATTCAGATGTGCATGCTGTTGCTATATGATTTTGATGTTTCGGAGTTGTTATAAGTATTTGATTTCGAGAGTGCATCTGAGGATGGTTTTCCTAAGTAGTCTGAGGCTCTTTTTGAGACAATTCCTACGTCATTAGAGTTGACATAATCAGATGGGCAGTTGACAAAGACAACTGGGTTTCTTCAGTTATCAAATGTGAATTACACGAGTAATTAGCGTAGGCCAATCTTTGAAATTCTTGATTTACCAGGAGCCATAAAGTCATCAGAAGAAGAAATCTCAATACTAGAGTTGAATCCACTACCCGAAAACTTGAAGTATATTTTTCTGGGCCCAATTGAGGATACATTTTCGGTGGTCATTTCTTCTCAGCTCATTTTGAAGTAGGAAGCAGAATTATTAACAGTGCTGAGACATCATCGAAGAGCATTAGGCATCGCACATACCAATTAATTCTCTCAAGCATTCATTCAAGCCGCAACATATTTTTGACCCAGCTTCAATTTTCAGCCGCACACTTTTTATTCACTGAGGCATATATACCTGGGGCTTTAATTCACACCGAAGCACAAATATTTTCTTGAGGATTTTTCAGCGCCGTTGAAGAGCTCTTTAAGGAGTTCAATTGCTGCTGCAATCCAGCCTCTTTCACTGCTTTCAATCTCCATCTCTGTTCATTTGGCTTGATTTTTTTATTTCCTACTTTTTATTTTATTTCAATTTAAAGTTTATGGTGTAGTCTTGATATTTTTGGATTAAAAGTTGGGCATTTTATTTGTTGTTTATTTTATTTTATATTAGTTATTTTATTTTATATTTCTTTAAGCTTTATTAAATATGCATTACAATTACATTTTAAATTAATTTTAGTTGATTATTTAATTTTCATATTAATTTAAATTGTTTAGCGTAGTTGAATTTTTAATTGTTAATTTCAATTTGTTAGTCTTTTACGTTCCATTTCAATACTAAAAACAATTCAAAAGTATGAATCTAGTCTATGACTAGTGCCTTTTTTTTATTTCCTTTGCACTCTTCCATTCATTATACATACCACCACTTTTATTTGTGAAATTTTTCACCATTTTATACGAGTTTGGATTTAAGCAAATTTATCCAAAGAGACGATTTAGGAATTTTATTCCTAATTATTATATGATATCCTCCTGCATTTGGGATAGCCTTTGTGTTACTTATTTTTAAGTGAGTCAAGTGCCTGGAGTGAGCAATGAGGATTATGAACGGCTTGCCGAGGAAAATCAACAGAATTTGAAAAATGCAGAGTATTACCAAAATCAGATGCTATCAATTGAAGGTGGTTTTGCTGCCATGGAGGACCATATGCGGGAGTATGAGCAACGTGTCAACATTAGAATGTCAGAACTACAGACAAAATTAGAGTCTCAAAGAGAGACTCAATCCACAGATCCTTAGCCACCACATATTTAAGCATTACTCATTTCTTATTTTGACCTACACTTTTGCAACACTTTTGATGAAGGTGTCAAGGGGAGATCAGTAGAAAAAATACATTTGTTCAACATAGATAGGGAATTCTTCTATGGATGGAGAGGGTAAAGAAAGCCTCGAGGTAATTTGCTAATATCTTCATTTGTTATAAGTTCTATATATGATGTCCAGAGAATGACTTGTATTTTCCTTTCCAGAACCAGCTAGTTTATGATCAAAATACAGGTAGAGTGTGGTATCCATTATAGAATATGTGTATAATGCTAGTGTTAATTATATGCTCTGTAAGCTGTGTGAGGTAGGCATGATCTAGTTGCACCATAAATAATTGACATTGCACATTAACATTTATAGTTAGACAATTTTTAGCCTCACATTCCTTATGATCTTGGGGAGATTAAATTTCTGATCATAAATGACATCAAAGTAAGCTTTGTATGCTAAGAATAAAAGTGAGCATCCTGCTCATGTAAATGATGTTCAAATTGTTTGATTAATAAGAGACGTTTTTAATAATTGAATCTGTTAAGATAAGGTACATTAGTGGGATTTTCAGATGAGGCATGTTAACAACATCATTGAATGACTTATGTCAGTAATCCCAATGTTGGATGATATGGATAACTTATTAATGGACAAGAAGAAGTATGATTGCTTGAATATAAAGAGTTATATCATTACAAGAGTTTATGGGTTATTCATGAAAAACCATGCTGGGTGAGATTGAAAGAAGAAGGCTATTGCAAGTTATAGAATCTGACACTAGAATAGAATTTGTGAATCTAATTTGCAGAAAAATACACGCTTGGAATCTATGAATACTAGCATACAATCTGTGAACTTAATCTAAATATATATAGTGAAGATAGAATGAATATACATATATTCAATAGATAAATTACACTGATTGATTGACTTAATCAAATATCTTGGGAAAACACTATTATATATTTTGCATGCTATTCAATTTCATGGGTGGTAGGTAAAATGGCCAATGAATAAACTTAGAAGTTTTTGAACTCACAAGTTTTTCCTCATCTAAACTGACAATTCTATTGGGCGCTATTGGTGAGTGTTTGTTTAGATGGTTTCTTTGAAGTAGCAAGTTTGTTTCTCATTAGCTTCAATGTTCCAGTTGGTAGATATATCGTATAACCTTTTGGCCCATCTATGTTATACTATTATGGAAAAATAACTGTTGTCATATATACACGTACAGGTTTGTTCATGGACCTTATATGTACTCATACTACAGCACAAAGAGCATCTTACCTTGTGTGGAATTTTAGAAATTTTAGAAATAATATGGATAAAGAAAATAGAAAAACTTACTGCTGACTTTATGCATTTGGTTTTTATTGCTACAGGTCAAATCACCTTCCAAAGGTAGTGCTGATTTGTTGTGCTCTAGCCAAGACCCCAACAACTATCAAAACCAAAAGATTCCTCTCATGTACCTGGAGTATGTACATGCATGTAGAAATTTTGACATATATATGAGTACTGTTGGCATGTACGGAAATCAAGTATAGGCATAGAACTAGTGGGAGTGCTAAATTAGCAAGCAATGAATTACTATATTTATAGTAGAAGCTGCTGAGTTTATATATGTGTAGAAGTGCTAGCTCATGTGTCAAGTCTTCATGATGATCAATGCAAACAGGTTATTTTGTATCATTGGCAGAATTGTGATATATATATATATATATATATGCAAAATTCTATAGATATAATAGGGATTAATGATGGCATATCTTTATATGCATATGCAGAAAATATTAATTATATATATAGACCAAATTCATAATGCAAGGGATTATGTTAAAACCCTTTATATATCATGCATGTACATGTAAACCCAATGCAAATCTAGATGGGGCAGATTAATTTCTACCAATTAGGCAAGGGATAATTAACTTCACAAACAACATGCCTTTTTATGGTGCCCTGCAAATTGCAATGTAATGCGTCAATTAGGACCTATGCTACTAACGAATCAATTAGGGAATTATAATGGATCAATTCGGTGTGTAGTAACCCCCCCCCCCCGAGTCCCGGAGGGGGAATTTTATAGCCAAACCCCACTGTAAATGATATGGCAAAAAATGATGCGCCTATTACGTTCGATGGAATATCCCTATGAAGAAAGGGAAATTATGTTTGGCAATGATTATCACCGTAAATACCTTATATTGTGGTGCATTGCAACCTCATTCGCGATTGGATGCTTGCCATAAATTCCCAACCCCCCTAGCAATTCTCTGGGCGTGTATGGAATTGCAGCTAGGTTTCCCCACGTCTCTCAGCTTTTCGTTAAAATCATCTTCTGTGATGAACCAATCCCGCTAGAAACACCATGGATCTTGCGGCGAGAAAGTCGATTGGGAGCATCAATTTTGCGGCAGCATGTGTATTGTTGTTTCTAGCGTCAAAATTGCCAATAACCGCACCTGTCTTTCTGGAGGAGAGTTGTTGTGAAAAAAATTGGCTTATGTTAGGCTCAAATAGAGGCAATTTATCTGTGCTCAATAAAATGCAGTGATATATTGCGATGATTTCTACTCTCACAACGGCGACTTCTGACAGCCGCAAAAAGGCTATATTCTTATAGTGACGGTACCATTTTCCCCGCTCTCTCTGGCACATGATCACAATAGATACGATGTTGCGTCTATTACTACTATTATTTTCGTGATTTATGGAGTACTTTATGTTAGGTTCGAGAGTCATAAGCTTACTTTAATTCATGTTATTCTTCGAATAATCCTTATAGATGATTTATCTTTGGGCAATTTACGTGTGATTTCTATGAGTGTCGTGAATGATATACTTAATTACAACTATTTTATACCACGTTTTATAACTAATCAACATAATTGTACAACTTCATTAAAAATAATTCTAATTTTATATAATGGTTTTATAATTAATCAATATTGTAATTGTACAACTTCATTTTATATAAGTCGTGACTTTATTACTTTCCTATAAATAGTAGACACGCCAAGTACTACTGCCAAGTTTTTTACAACCACTGGTTTACTTCCATATTATTCTTAATTTGCGGCCGGCTTTTAAAGATGAGATATGAATTTCTTCTTTTGTTGATTTATTCTTTGATCATGATATGAATCCACTGTCAAGTACTGCGAAGTTGTTTACATGCAACTACGTACGTACTCAACCATCCATTGAAATTAATCAATATCTGTAGTAGTCATTAACAGTAGTGTCAATATTGGTGAAAAATCAACTTCGATCAACTACTACTTCCACATAATGCCTAATTATTAGCTTTTGTTAATGCATGGTAATGATTAATAAACTAGCATATATATATATATATAATGAATAGTGGTTCTTGAGCATGCAGTCGTATATATATTTACGCTGAGAATTTGAACGGGTCTTGAGGTTCATTTTAATATATTCTTTTGTTAATTTCTTCTTTGATCGTGATATGAATCCACTGTCAAGTACTGCCAAGTTTTTTACAACTACTTCCATATTATTCTTAATTTGCGGGCTGTTAGAGATGAGATTAGAATAGAAAATTAAAACGCGTGTAATTACTTTCTTGCTTTTTGACTTGTATTCTCTGAGAATAATTAAAAGCCCCCTGGCCTCTAAGTAAATATTATAGCTAGATACTTATTAATTTGTATATAATCGGAATATGATCGATCTAGAACGAGGGAAAGAGGATCTTTTCCATCGTTGAACCACCGGAAAAGTTGGAGTTGTACGTACAAAATTGAAACTGTTAAGAATTGACCTCCGTGGGAAAAAACTACAACGTATGAAAAATATATGCATTGAAACGTCTTAGCCTCGTTTGAAAATTGAATTGAATTCAGTCTAGTTTAATTTTAAGTTAAGTCTAATATCTAGATACTTAACTCTAAAATCACTGAACTCATATCAACTCAAAACCTCTTTAAACGTGTGACCTACTATCTTTTACAACTCAACACCTTTTATACACAATACCCATAATCTTTTTCATTTTTCCATAAACACATCTAAACTTATTAACTAGATATTAACATATAAACGCATCTTAGATGGGTCTCACAAAACTCACTTCACCATTTCAATTTAATAATATTCGTAAAGAACGCAAATCATCTCAACATCAAAACGGAGCCTTACACTATTGAGAAAACAGGAGTGCTATTCTACCCTTTTAGCCCACGCACACACTATATATATATATATATATCTATGTGTGTGTGTGTGTATTTATTCATGAAATTCCCAACGTGCCCCTGTAAACTACGAAATTGTCTACCAATTTCCTTGAACAAATAGGTTAGATCTCAATTATCAAGATTATGAAACGAATCAAATACTTTAAAATCAATAATCAACTTTGTAAGACACAACAATTGGATACGAATGGAAACCCTTTAAAGAGTTTAAATCTTTTAAGATAAAACCATACGGAGCAGCCAAACCCAGAAAAATCAATCTTATTATTTGAAAAACAATTACAAGCAATCATTAATTACAAAACCTGTGCAACGACTCTCTTACTTGCTTAGACAAACAATCCGTTTGTCTTCTACCACAATAGCTGCCAGAACCTCTGGCGATCTTCAAATGTTGACTTCCCTCCTGGAACTCCAGAAGCTGAAATCCAATCGATGTTATTTCACATTCAAGCATGATCATACTCCAGAAGATATGAAAAACCAAATGAAAATTCTCAAGTGAATTTTCTCTCACTAATACTCAGAATATACTCTCTAGAATTCGTGACTCAAACTGCTTACTGAAATACAAAACCAAATCCCTTTAAATAGAAAGTCTAGAAAGAGTTCTAGTCACAGTAGGATTCTACTGACGGTTAGCAATAGTCGCCAAGACGTGTTCCGATGGACTGTTAACATTTCGCGATAACATTCTTCTGTCTTGACTAATCTCTATTCAGCTTTCTTCTGGATAAATACAGGTCTACCAGGACTCAATTTTAACTTCAATGACTTATCTAAACAACACCTAAGACTTCTAGATAGACTCAATATTATTTAGAGATAAATCAATACTTATTTTACATTCATCCAATAATTTCAAATATAATGATAAGATAAGCCTTATCATATAGTCATCTAATCCTAGCCTTTATTCAATCTAATCCAAACTCAAAAACTGAGCCTTTATTCAATCACATATTTTCTCTTTGATTACTAAAACTACTACAATTTCTGGCCCTTGCTAATCCGAACATCTCTCCCTTTCTGCCACTGATCTAACTATCCAACCATGGAGGGCCAAACCGCCCCTAGGAGAGGAAGCAGCTTGAAGCGTAAACTGGATCCATGATTCCAAGGCCAAAGCAACCATCAAAAGGTTCTCGTTGTCAAAGACCATATGAGCAAAGACAGTATAATTTTCCCTGCTCTCTCTAGCACGCGATCACAATAGATACGATGTTGTGTCTATTACTACTATTATTTTCATGATTTATGGACTTTATGTTAGGTTCGAGAATCATAAGCTTTCTTTAATTCATGTTATTCCCCGAATAATCTAATTTTATAGATGATTTATCTCTGGGCAATTTATGTACAATTTCTATGAGTGTCGTGAATGATATACTTAATTACAACTATTTTATAACACTCTTTATAATTAATCAACATAATTGTACAACTTCAATAAAAATAATTCTAATTTTATATAAGGGTTTTATAATTAATCAATATTGTAATTGCACAACTTCATTTTATAGTCGTGACTTTATTACTTTCCTATAAATAGTAGACACGCCAATGATTTTGTATCGAGGCATATGTATGCACTTCATTAATTACGGTGATTTTCATTAAGAAAAATTATACTCATCATCTTTCCATCATACACCACATATAATTGTTTAATTTTTTATTTCTTCTCTTACCAAATGTGTGGTGTATGGATGATGAGTAGAAAAAATTAATTAATTTAGGAAGAATAAAACAAAATAAAAAACTAAAAATAAATATAATGTCTAATGTGTGGGAATAATGAGTAGTAAAGTTTGAATTGTAAGCTTTGAGTTTAACTCAAGCTCTTTTAAATATTAATGTGTCCATCCCATCACATCTGTCATGTTTTAGTGTGAAATTATAATTTGCCTCCAAATATGTTTTTTTTCTCATCATTTCCCTATTTACTTAAAGGCTTTATGTAATTTTTCAGTGCGATCATCAACCAACCTTGTTCAAACCACGGGGATTACGATGTTTTCCTAAGTTTTAGAGGCGTAGACACTCGTAAGAATTTTACTAATCACCTCTATTCCGCATTGGTGTGAACCAGAATTCAGACATTTTGCAATGATAATGAGCTTCCGAGAGGGGAGAATATATCCAAGGAACTAATCAATGCGATCCATGGTTCAAGGATTTCCCTTGTAATTTTCTCCAAAGATTATGCCTCTTCTAGTTGGTGCCTCGATGAGCTTGTTTAGATCCTTCAGTGTAAAAATACCATGAACCAAATTTTTATCCTAATATTTTACCATGTGAGTCACTCCGATATGCGAAAGCAAACTGGGACTTTTGCTGAAACATTTGCTAGACTTGAAGAGAGATTTCAGGAAGATATGGAAAGGGTGCAATGATGGAGAGCGGCTTTCATAGAAGTTGCGGATTGTTTTGTCTTCGATCCCCAGAGCAATGCAAATGGGTATATATTATTCTAAGCACTCATGTTTTTCCACGTAGTTTTTTTGGACGTTGACTTTTGTCCTTTAATTTTCTTTGATATCTTAGATGAAAATAATTAACTTGACAAAATTTTTGAAAAAAGACTTATTGCATGTTACTTGGGAGTGCCTAACAATTAATTTCCATGCAAACTAATCTATAAAAACTTATTTGAATGGTATTCCTAATAAAATTAGCTAGAACTTACTTTCCTACCATGGCATATCAATGTTTCAATTTTTTTTTTCTATTCCTAATAAATTGAGAAGATAACACTCATGATAATTTTTTTATTCTTCTTTCTCTCTTCTAATACTTATTTCACTGTTCTTTTTCCCATTTGAATTGATTTGATCAGGTATGAAGCAAGGTTCATTGAGAAGATTGTTGAACAAGTTTTTGTTTAAATTGAACGCCATTCGCTTGAATGTTGTCGAGCACCCAGTAAGAATAGATTTTCATGTCGAAGAGGTGAAAGCTTTATTACAACTTGGAACAAGTACTACAACTAAACTTCTCATCTTGGGCATGTATGGGATGGGTGGAATCAGTAAGACAACCTTAGCTAAAGCTGTCTATAACCATATATGCCTTGGGTGTGAAGGAAGTAGTTGTCTTTTAAATGTTAGAGAAGTTCCAGAACAATCCAATGGTCTAATTCAATTACAAGAACAACTTCTTTTTTATATCTTGAAAGTGAAAATCTTGCTGATTGGTAATGTTGACAAAGGAATCAATTTGATTAAACAAAGACTTCATCAAAAAAGAGTTCTTGTTGTTCTTGATGATGTGGGTCAACTCAATCAAATATATGTGTTAGCCAGAAATGGTGAATGGTTTTTTAGTCCTAGAAAAGAGTCATTATAACTACTTGAGATGAACATTACTGTTTAAACTAGGAGTAAATTACTCCTACAAAGTTGAAAAAATGAATCATTCAGATTCTCTTCAACTTTTTAGCTGGCATGCCTTCAATATGCCCCATCCAGAAGAAGACTTTCGTGAGATTTCCATTGCCGCAGTTGATTATGCCGGTGGGCTTCTATTAGCACTAGAAGTTTTAGGTTCTGATCTACAGGGAAGAAGCATTATTAAATGGAAAACTACATTGGAAAAATTTAGAAAGAATCCAGATGCCCAAATTCATAAAATATTTGGAATAAGTTTCCAGTCACTAGACCATACTACAAGGGAGGTGTTTCCAGATATTGCGTGCTTCTTTATCGATATCAACATAGAATATGTCTTCAAAATATTGGAGGAATGTGGTTTTTTTTCCAAGATATTGCTATCAATATATTCGTTCAGAGGTCTCTCGTGAAAATTGATTATCCAAATTTAAAGATGCATGATCTTATTCGAGACATGGGCAGGGAGATTGTTCGTCAAGAGTCACGCCATCTAGGAAAATGTAGTAGATTGTGGTCTCATGAAGACGTGTTGAAAGTATTAAAAAACCATATGGTATGAGATATTTCCCATATTATATCATATAAGAATGTCCAAATAGTACAGAACCATGATGTAAGTGTTATGTAGGTATGCATTGGAGTTTGGTCATTTTGCGAGCATGCAACATGTGACCCAATCAAGCATGCATCCATTCCAAAGGTGTTATATTCTTTTGAAAAAAAATGATTAATTACATTCCTAATCGAACATTTTTATTCTGTTAGGGATCAGAAGTAGTGGAGGGTCTCAGCCTAAATCCGCCCATACATGATCAAGACAAAGTCATATCTTTGGAATTGGAAGCATTTGCAAACATGAAGAATTTGAGATAGCTTCAAATCAAGGGCATAAAAAAATTTAAAGCTCAAAGGATGCATTGAGCATTTTTCCAAAGAGCTAAGATGGATTTGCTGGCATAGTTGTCCCTGAGATTTCTTCTGCCAAGACTTCATCTTGAAAATCTTGTTGTGCTTGACATGTAGTAGAGCAAAATCAAACAAGTCTAGAAGCTGGAGAATGATGTATGCAAAATCTTACCATGCCTAGCTTTTATGTCTTTTATTCAATAGTACTTGATGTTAAATGTAGAACTCACGAGGTTTTTGTACTCATTTTTTGAATTTTGTTTTGGTAGATACTCAACAAGTTGAAAGTTCTAAATCTCAGTTTTTGTGAAGATCTCACCAAATCACCAAACTTCTTACAAGTCCCAAATCTAGAGGAACTAATACTTGAAGGTTGCACAGGCTTGGTAGAGCTACATGAGTCTATTAGATATCTGAAAGGACTTGTTTTGCTGAACTTGAATGGATGCAAGAGCCTTATGCATCTTCCGGAAAGCATTTCTAACTTAAAATCTCTTAAAAATTTTCACATGGGTCACTGCTTCAATCTGCGGAACTTCGCTGACAGAACTACTACTAACCTACCAAATAGATCTATATGAAATCCCAAAAATTTCCTAAGGGCTTCCCTTCAATCAGTTTTTTAACGTTATAATATTTGTATTTAACTTTTTTTCTTTCATTTTTCAAAACTCAAAAAAGTAACTTAATCAAAACTATTATACTACTATCTATCTTTATATATATTCTAATTATATGCTATATTCAAATGGGCTTTATTGAGCTATGTACGTACTCTCTATATATCCTGATACTGTAAATAAATTTGTTTATTAAAATTGTTTTGTAGAGGAGGAGTACTGTTCAAGGGTGTACAACACCGAAAAGGAAAACAAAAATATAATAGAAGACGATATGATCGATATTCAGCCTGTTACGATGCTTATAAAAGACAAACCTCATAATAAGCCGATGCACAAGGATTATGATGGACTCGTTAGTTATGTGTCCTATTTAGATCGTGTGAAATCAACACCTATTTCATAACCTTAATTAAGTTAATGGGAAGAGATAGATTTTATTATTTAATTTATATTTTAGTTATATTAGATCTCTAATTTGATACCATATATATGAGATCATACTTGTCTCATAAACTTAAACTAATGGAAATTCTACAACATAAAAGGCTTTTTGCAAAAAAATATTTCATTGCAAAAAGTTTTTTTTTTTTTTGCAAATGCCTCTGAGCAACGAACAATGTTCATTGTCCCTACTTTTAGAAATGTCGCATTAGCATTTGACATTCTACAACGAGTTTTATTTTTGTTGCAAATACGTAATTCTAGCAACAAGAATCTTCAATTGCAAATCTATATATTATTGTTGATAAAGTCCATCAAGGGGGATTTAGAAAATTGTTGCAAATATATTTTAGCAATGATTTATTTTTGTTGCAAAATAGTAGTAGCAACGAACTTGATTTGTTGCAAATTTAATTTTGCAATGATTTTAATCATTGCAAACGTAATTTGCAATGATTTTTATGCATTGCAAATATATTGCAACAAATTAATTTCATTGCAAATTTATAACTTGCAACCATTTTTTTGTTGCAATTGAATAGTAGCAACATATTTAACTTGTTGCATTATTGCACATTTGCAACGAAGCTAAATCATTGCTTTTTGACACTTGTAATGAACTCATTCATTATAGAAATACATTTGCAATGAATGCATATTGTTGCAAATGTAATTCACAAAGTTAAAGGACTTTCCAAACGAATGTAATTTGTTGGAAAACATTGTTCGCAAAGATGTCCATTCATTGCAAACGCAAGTAAGCAATGAAATGGATTCATTGCAATTGATTTTTTCTGACAATTTACATTCGTTCCAATCCTAATTACAGCAACAATATATATTTGTTGCAAACCAACATTCTCAACAATGAAATACATTTGTTGTAAAAGTACTGAACATTTTTGCGACAAATTGTTTCCCTTGCAATTTGTAAAGTTCGAACAAATAAAAGTCATTGTAAAAGTATATTTCGACCATATAATTTATATTGCAACGTAAGCAAACAATTGCAAATACACGAACTTTGTCACATTTGTCGTTACAATTATTTTTGTTTGGCTTTGTTAATTTAATTAGTGTTGGGTTCTGAATTGGCTGGCAAATTAAAGGAGTACCAAATGACCAAACTTTCAACGAATTGTCTATATTCCTATTGTCCATTATTTCACAATGCAATTAAACTCACTGGACAACTACTGCATATAATGTCATGGACATATAAAAAAATCATCTGCAACCAGGAATGCACCATTATATTGATCAGATCTCTTACAATCTCATCTCACAAGATCTATTATATAATTAATAAATACAAACATATCAATTTCAAACATATAGTGGACAAGAACATGCATTATTAGTTCTTGTAATAATATTATCATCTCTATATTCCACAATCACATGCCTACAAGAACGTGCATTTCATTAATTTTATAGCATAATAGCTTTCATACAAGCATTCCATATACACCATTTCATTGATGTCCATTACAATATCAAGGAAATTATTCATACTCGGCCACACAAAAACATTAATATGCAACTACCCTATATATAGTCCAAAAAACAGTTGCATACAAATGTAGTTCTTGCCTTAACCTAACTTCCAACACTAATTTTAACATTTATCACCTAATTAATATTAAGTCCAACTATAGTGAAAAAGCAGTAGTTCTACCCAACACAACACCTAGAGGGGGGGTGAATAGGTGTATTTTGAAATTTGTAGTTTAATAAAAATAAAGCCCTGCATAAAAGTCAATCAAGGAAGCACATCACACAAATAATCAACACAGTGATTTTGGTTACGAAGTGGAAAATCATTTAAAGAACATCTTCAAATTTTAAAATCACTCCGAGTGTAAGTCACCACCTAAAATCTACTATAAAACATAAATTTGTTATAACCAATTTAAAGTGACTCACAAAACATTTGAAGTAGCAAAATTTGGCTTGCAACACCTTAAGTGACCCACTCGATCTCTACACGCACGTAGTGCCGGAACTCCGACCTTTCTATAGTTTCCCACGAGAATCTCTTGATCTTTGCATCAACAGCAGCTCCAGAACTCTTTCTAGCCAATGAAAACGTCCACTCCAATGGAGTCAATTAATGTTTGATCTTGAATGTGGTGTGGTGGAGGTATGTTTTTCCAAGAGAGATTCAACTATGTGGGGAGATGTATCTCTCAAAGGTTCTCGGAAGAAACTCAGGTTTTTACTCTATTTCTCCACACAAAGGGTAGATTAAAATGTTCCTTTTATACCTCCCAAGAAACACGGCGCTCAAACCCTAGAGAATTTTAAGTTGTCTAAACATTAGTTTGAGCGAGGTGTTGAGCACGAGTCGAGTTGTACTTTAGAAGCCGCTCAAGCGCCATGTTGAGCGAGGCTTGAGTGAACTCTCTATTTTTGTTGCCGCTCAAGCTCCATGTCAAGTGATGCTTGAGCGAACTCTCTATATGAGTCCTGCTCGAGCGCTGTGTCAAGCGCTTGTCTAGCAAACTCGCTATATGAGTTTCACTCAAGAGCTGTATCGGGCGCAAGTCGAGCGAACTCTTTGTATGAGTTTTGCTGGAGTGCTTTGTCAAGCGCCTATCGAGCAAACTCTCTATATGAGTTCCACTTGAGTGTCGTGTCAAGCACATGTTGAGTATGAATTCTGCTCGAGCCGTGTTGAGCACACTTTGACCCATTTCATGTCACCCCACTTCAACACTTGTAATAACATAATTTTACAAAGGTTTTTACAAAAATATGCCAACCAACTCATTTTATCAACAATCCCCTTTGGCATTTCTGTGACAAAACCTCTAACCTATACATAGGACCTAATCCTAATACACCCCACACAGGATTCCCATATACAGGTACAGTCTTTAACAAGTTGGAAAATTTTTGCAAACACTTAACAAACAAGTAAACATACAAAGAAAAAAACAAATGTAAGAAAAATTCACACATGTAATATGTCTGCTAACAAATCAAGAACCAGAATTCAAGTATAAACATGACAAGTACAGGAATTCAGGTATAGACAAGACAAACACAATTTTCATCAAGAAAAGTTTCATTAAGAATTAATCAGACATTGAGTTTCAATTAAGAAAACAACTGCAGCACAAAAATCGTGTTTCAACTATCCTACTCCATATGCTACTCCCCCTGCATATATACCAAACTCCCCCACAAAATAAAAGTGTTTCACAAAACAAAGCAACTATCCTACTCCATATGTTGCTCCCCTAGCATATATACTGCTCCCTCTTTTTGTCACAAAAAGCCAAATGGCTCAATCACCACCATCATTATGATTTCCACCATCATCATTGTCAGTGAAGGCAATGAGGAGCTCCTCCATGTCATTGAAGCATCGGGTCACAAGTTGTTGAAGGCTATCAACTCTAGTATCAAGGCAGACCAGGTAATCAAGAACCATCTGTAGGATAGGCTTAGTTGAATCTAGTAAAAAATGTGGATGGTGTCGAGCAAGATGGCTGAGAACCGGATGGCCTAGAGCCTGATGGCTAGGAGAAAGCTGAAAGTGGATGCTCAACATCCAATGGGTGAGGGTGAATGTGTGCACGACTGAGGTGAATGGTCTTACGACCAATGGGAGCCTTAAGAGGGACTATAGAATGAGATATAGCAATCCGAGTGAGAAGACAGGCAAACGGCAATCTAGTCTATACTTTGTTGGACTGAAAAACCTCAAGCATATATCAGTTCGACAAAGATGACTCCCAAAATCAATGGAGGCGTCATTGATTAGTGCATATAGTAGAGTGGCTTGGTCAAGACCGACATCACTCTGACCGACATCACTCTGATGACCAATAGGGTATAGATTGGTGAGGACAATCCTACTAAGGAGGAGATAGTTAGGTGGAAATTTAACCATATGAAGTGGTGACCTACCATCCCAATTGAAGTAGTAGCCACACAGGAATTCGACGATGGCTGACTTGCTAGGAGGAGGTGTCTGTATATAAGGATAGGCTAGGTTGGATACATGATGTGCATTTAGCAACTCAGCTAACATGCCCAGAGTCACCCGGAAATGGATGTTCCAAAGACTCACCTCGAAGGAGCCATCTTCAGAGATGGCATGGATATTGTAGTAAAACTCTCAAACCAACTCAACAGAAGGAGTGGGATGATGTAACAGCCCGCTAAAATTATCAGTTTTGGATTCTTTCCCGACAGCAATCACATCTCTCTTGTCTTAACCCTCTATCTTTAGTTATTTATGTTTAACATAATTGTTTTGGTTGGCTGTAGACTGTGTAGTTAGTGTTTGTGGAGTTTGCTGCGTAGTTGTGAAACGAAATGTGGTTGTGAAGTGTTAGGCTTGATTTTGTAGTTTTGTGGACTGTGCTGTGAAGTATAGGCGTGAGATGGATGCCGTAGATGTGATACGGCGGGTTGTGTGAAGAGAATACGCGTGTAGCGTATTCTGTGTAATGCAGCGACGCGCCGCGCGACATGCGCTGTAGTGATGTGGGTCGTAGAAGGAAGGGAGTACGCATGTAGTGTACTCCGTGTGTATGGCGATGCATCGTGTGATGTGCATCGTGTTGATGAGTGTTGTAGCGAAGGAAGTACGCGTAGCGCGTACTCCGTGTCGCGTAGCGATGCACCGTGAGACGTGTATCGCAGTGATGGGTTTGTAGTGTGATGGAAGAGAGTTCACGTGAGTGTACTCTGTATAAGTCGGAACACCGGATGGCGTGTCACGAAGGGTTGATGGCGTACAGAGAAGTGTGAGCGTATGGTGTAATGTTGGGAAACTGTATGACAGTGTCCCGAAGCAGTGTGTATGGATTATAGTCCGGGTGACTGTGTCATCTTGTGGTTGACTATGGCTAAGAGTATATGGATTGAGAAAGGAATTGTTTGTTTGGTTATTATTGATAATTTTAATGAACTTGTTTTAGTGCAAAGGCTTTCTGAAGTCAAATTATCTCTTCTGGTATAGTGAAACCTCAAGTTGCCCGTGGTGTTGCAAGTGCTCATAATATGCAATTGATTCAGAATGAAAATCTTAAGGACTTGAGTGTTCCTCTTCCAGCTGTTGTGCAGTTCCTCGTGTTTCGCGCCTCTATTCTCATAGAACGCGACGATCGAGGTAAGTTAGCCTCTAACTTACTATCAGTTTATTGTGTATGTGTGATGGTAAGGAACTAAATTTATGTATGTATGTTATCGTATATGCCATGTCATGCTATGTCATTACATGTTTATCTGTACGATGATTTAATCTCTCATGAATAATTATCTGTTACAAATCTTTTCTGTCATACAATGTGTATGTTATAAGTATGCCATGTTAAGTATGCCATGAAATGTTATGATTAAATCATATTGTGCCATTTACAAGATACGCCATGTTAGAAAAGTATATGATATTAATAATATCTCATGCATTAAGAAAGATAAGACATGTTATGTTACTATAATACGTGGGGCCACTTAGTACTATACTGTGTGATATACGTACGTATACTATATTTTATGTTACTTATAATGCGTGGGGCCACAACAACTGTAGTCGTATATATTTATGTTACTTATAATGCGTGGGGCCACAACAACTGTAGTACGTATTATATTTATGTTACTTATAATCGTGGGGCCACAACAACTGTGGAGTACGTATTTATTTATGTTACTTATATCTGGGGCCACAACAACTGTGGAGTACGATAATATATGGGGCACAACAACTGTGGAGTACATATAAGACATATCGTGACTGACGATAGTATATATCGTGGGGCCACAACAACTGTGGAGTACGTATATGAATATTGATTATAGTTACTATGTAATACGTGGGGCCACAACAACTGTGGAGTACAAGTATTAACTGACAACGTGTATTAAGTAATTCAGTTACGAAATTATGTATATAATCGTGGGGCCACAACAACTGTGGAGTACGTATTATATTTATGTTATGTAGTATTATACATGTCGTGGGGCCACAACAACTGTGGAGTACGTATTATATTTTATGTTATGTGTATTCATGGGGCCACAACAACTGTGGAGCATGAAGTATGGGGCCACAACAACTGTGGAGCATACACTACATGAGACACAGCAATTGTGACATGTAGAATACGTGGGGCCACAACAACTGTGGAGTACGTATTATGTTTTATGTTACTTGAATACGTGGGGCCACAACAACTGTGGAGTACGTATTAATGCACGTTATTAATCAAGACAATTAATAAGATTCCAAGTTTATGTTAAGTCAAGTTTCAGATCAAGTTCATGTTATGTTATGCTCACGTAATGTTATGTTCATGTTCATGTTATTTCAAGTTCGTTCATTTATTGTTATGCATGTTTACGTTCATGTATATTTCAGTCCATGTTATGTTTCACGTTCATGTTATGTTGTTGTTCATGTTATGTTTTAAGCTTAAGTTCATGCCATGTTAAGTCAAGTTCAGTTCACGTTAAGTTCTGGTTAAGTCATGCTATATGTCAAGTTATCTATGTTATGTAGACTATAATTATGCATTTATGCTTTTACTGCCATGCATGCATTTTTAACCTGTGTGTGAGTTTTATGTTAACTTACTGAGATTTGTAATCAAATCTCACTGTGGTAGTCCCAACTACCATTCCCCCCGAATGGTAGATCTTGTTACAGGACCCAAAGGAGAATTGGAATCTGACCAACTGAATACGGTCGACTAGGCCACGGTGCGATGTTGATGATGGCATAGTATTTAACTTAGGTTACTACTTGTACTTTTGGAGTTGTATCTCAAGTATTCTTTTGATTACAACCATTTTTGGACTAGTGTGGTGATCACGGCTATTTAGTATGCCTTTATGTATGAAATATGTTTCAAGTATTTGGGATATTTTTAGTTTGGTGCATAGTATTGCTAAAGAAAAAGAAAATTTAAAGTATCCGCTGCGAATATTGCATAATGCTATATGCATGTTAGGAACATTGCATCTTATATGTCATGAACGGGGGCAGGTAACCTTGTGTTGCATGTCTCGACACTTCAAATGTCCGTTCAATCCCAAGCGGAATTTGGGGGCGTCACAGAGAGTGTATTTAAGAGGAGGCATTTATGGCACTCAAACACAACCCTAGAGGAGAAACCGAAAGGTCACTTTGTCTCCACCAGATTCTTCTTACACTTTCTCCTCCCCCTTCTCATGCCTAACTCTAAGGAAACCTTAGTTGCTTCTTTCTTTAAGACAATCACTATTCACACCCAACTTGCTCGAAGGTTTGGAGTATAGAAGTCGAGCATCGTGAAGGACTATAACTTGGTAAGGAAACTTTCGTAGGGTGTGAAAATTTTAATTCAAGGTTTTCGAATGGGGATAAGAGAGAGTCCTAAGTGTGTTGAGTTGTTAGTTTTTAAGTCGAGAAAGAGGATGAAGGGAGACACTTGTGCTATGTAAGTCGTGGTTAGGACATGCAAATCTCTTTGATTTAGTTCCTTGTGTTAATATTTTGTTTTAATGACTTTCGAGGACGAATTTGGATGAAGAATGTGACAAACCTATTGTCATTTCACCCATTAGGGTTCTTGTCCGTATAAGTAAAGTTTTGCAATAAACTTATTGTCATTCAGCCTCACTAAGGTTCTTGCCCATGTGTGTGGATATAAGTAAGCCAAGTGTATGATTAAAGGTTGAGGTTGGAAGGGTTTAATGGCCACCATGACCGAATGGATTTAGGAACTTTTAGCAAATGGATTTCAAGATCCACAAAGTACACAAGTTAGTATGATAGTGTAAGCATTTCTTTTCGAATCAAGTTCTAACATTTAGAACATATATTTTTCAACTTGCTTGCTTGTTCATCAGCCTTATCATTAAATCGGAAGTTTGTAAGTTAGCCTCTAACTTACTATTGGATAATGTGCTAATGTTTGCATGTAAACACTACATATATACCATTTGTGTTTAGTTTATCTATAAATGTTGGAGTTATTGTTATGATATATCACATGCTCAATTTTTTTGTCATGATTGAATCATGTGTATACTCGATTTGTCATGCTATGTCCGAATCTTGTGAATACTTGGAATCCTGCTCATGTGATATGCCTGATTGTTGCAAATCATGCTTAAGTGATATATTGTATCGTCATAAGATATTCTCATCGTAATATGTTCTCATCGTTATATTGTCATGCATTTCACATGCTATGTTATGATTACATGTTACTATCTCACGCCATGCAAGTTTATTGGGTTGTGCACTATAGTAAGTTTTGACACGATCCCAATACTAGGATGGAGAATTATCTTAGTGAAATTCCCATATCTATTTTGAAGTGACTAAAGATAGAGTGGTAACCCATGAATTGATGAAGTACAATCAACGAGCTTCGAATGAGTTCACAAGATTTCCGAAGCGAAGTTATGGTGCCTAACGCTAATGGGTGCAAAATGTGTGGTAAGTATGGTGAAAACCTTATGAACTGCCGTATTGACCAAGGGTTTTTGGTGAAAGTGTGTCGATCTTTTAAAGGTTTAAAAGAACTCATGGTGAAAGCGTATCGATCTAACATTACTCATTTTTTACATTCGATCTGTTCACCAGTGATAGAACTATGTTAATGGTTGGGCCCCCAATTTTAAAAAAAAAAAATTCAAAATTTCTCCTAATTTGTTTTTCATAATTCTATATACATAGGAAATGGCCCACTCAAAAAATTTCTAATTCTCATATGCCCTCCAACATTTTCTAAAATTTCTATATACATATAAATATCTTTCCAATTTTTTTTCCTATAGTCCTAACATTTTGTATAATTTTTATATATTATATATTTTCTATGATATTGTCCCTCCAAAATTAAATTAAAGTCAGGTTTATGAGAAATAATAAATTTATTAACTTGTAACCAAAAATTTTTTATTGTACAATACTAGGCTTTTTAATTAGAACCTGCAATAAATTAAATTTAAAAAAATTATTTAGATTTGATGATCTATAGGAAAAACAATTAAGAAGTTTTTATCCCCTACACCGAGCAAGAAAATATTTATTTAAAATCTCAATTATAGTATTATATACTTAATTTAACACCAAATTAATATATCTAGATGTTACTTTAAACTTGATAAACTAGCTTACATACTAAAATAAAAAATAGATTTCTAACTGATCACTTGATAGTTTTTATGAAGAAAATAAATTCTAAATATTTTATTGCAAAAGTAATAATGGATGCATATATATCCATGAAACATTGTCGTCAGAAATCACAAATAGATGTTAAGTATTTTTAGTAACGTTTTTATTATAATATTTATTACAAAATATCTTTTTAAATAGTCTTCTTAAAAGAGTTAAGCCTTGTTTGTAAACCAATCTCTTTCAATCTCATTTTTAAATATTACTCAAATACAAATATTTTTCAATTTCAAATTTTCAAATTTCTCATCTAATCACATTATCTAATCAATACAACTTTTCCAAACTTTTAAACAAAACATAAAAAAAAAAATTCAACTTTTTCAATTTCCAAAATAAAAATAATATTAAAAAATTATATTATAACAATATTTTAAATTTATAATATTTGTATTCACTTGTTCTTTCTCATATCTTAAAACTCAATAAAACATCTTGACACAAACAATTCACCACTATTCCCAAACTATTTCTTTATTATTTACAGATTTCTTAGCTCATCTCATTTTTAAAGTGAAGGCTTGTCACAAAACGTTTGGACATTGTATTTCAAGAAATAAAATAGAAAAAAAAAGAACTGATTTAAGTATATAGCCTTTCAAAATAAATCAAGTCTATAAGTGATGAAGGCAAAATGGCAAAAACAATTATCTTCACATGCATATTGTATTTGTTTTGTAATAAAGATAAGAATCATAAGTTTAGTTTTGTTCATTAAAGTAGCATACATTGACAAGAGTTTGGCTTATATATAGTGAAAAATAACTAGATGTGTTCTAGTAAGTAAATGTTTGAATAATGTTTGTATATCCAAATATTATTCAAATACAAATATTTTTAGGTTGTATTTGGTTATTGAACTCCTCTAAACTCATCTTAAACTAATTATTAATAGGACCCACTACTTTTTCAACTTCTCGTAAAAAATTAAAATCATCTCAATCTACTTCATACATTTCAACCTAAAAAGTTAAACTCATCTCAATCTGAAAAAGTTAAATCTATCTCAATGAGACCAACAACCAACAAAATACTAATATTCACAACTCAACTTATCTCATCTCAATATAAAAAAAAAATTGAACCTTTTCATCTAATCATTAAAAAATTTCCAAACTTTCAAATAAAACACAAAAAATAATTCAACTTTATCAATTCCTAAAATAAAATTATAATAATATTTTAATTTTATTATATTTTTAAAATTTTTTTTCTATTTTTTCTCAAAATTTTATAAAACATCTTAGCTCAAATCATTTAACTATTATTCACATAGTTTTTGTGCCATTTCGTCTTAGGGAAAAGCTCCCTTGCCACCTAAGCAGTACCGACCAAGTGAACCGCTCAGGTAAAACAAAAAAAAAAAATATATATATTTATTTAGTAATTAAGAAAATAATTTTAAGTATATTAGTGTATTTTTTTTTTTTACTTAATGATTAAAAAAATGTAAAAAAAAAAAATTACACTTAACGGTCACACCCAGTGGTAAGGATGGGCCCCATCCTTCATCTTAATATCCATATATATTTCTATAGTATATAAATTAAATGTAATTCACAATTAAACAAAAAATAGTAATTTATTATATTATAAAAACAACAGATAACTTCATCAAATTATTGAATAATTTATAATCATTCTCTCGTATTAATAATAAATTATTATGCTATTAAATTATCAAATATTTCTAATACCCAGTACCAATGATTAAAAAAAATAATAAAAAATAAAAGGATTGAATTTTGTATCACTTTTATTTTTTATTTTATTTTATAGTTTAGTGTGATTTTATCTTCTTTTTGAATATTAGTAAAGAGGAATTTTGATTTTTCTGTTCGGGGGGGAAAAAAAAAAAAAAAGGATGGAAACCGAAATATCGGATAGATATATATGCATCACACTTTTATGAAGTCAGAATCTCGCGAAAATTTCGCTCACATTTGGAGTTCATTTCGGACGCTTGTTCGAAACTCGAAAGCTCCCCAACCCCGAAGAGAGAGAGAGTGCTTCCTGGCCATGAGCAAAGAGCTCGTAAAACCCTCTGACGACACCCTTTGCTAAAACTGGAAGAAATGGCTCAGAAGCTTCAGCAGCAGCTCAAGGAGGTCGGATCCAAGCTCGAGACCCCTCCCTCCACCAAAGACTCTCTCGTCAGGCTCCTGAAGGTATGCATTTTCCTCTAATTTCTGTCATACGTCGGTTCTTCCTGTTCCCTTCCTCCGTTGGTTATTTCCTATGTCTGGTTTCCAAAAAGCCTAAGCAAAACGATGCTAAAGAAAGCACACACATTTGACTCTCACGTAAAAATTATTTTTGTATTATTTTCTTTGGAACATAGTTAGTAAGCTATTTGCTGAGTTTTATGGTATAATAAATTCAGCCAGACTTATATGCTATTTGAGCTAAATAGTGCAAAAGCTTTAAAATTCATGTTTAATTTTCTTTCTTTTTTTTTAGGTTAAATGGAATGCTTACTTGCATTTACACCTCCTAATATTGATATTAATATATTTGATGGAATTTTGGGGAGAAATCAACTGAATAGGGTTAATTCGCACAGTGTTTTGAATCCCTCTGATAAATTAAATGATTGATAGTTACCGTGGAAAACTTTTTGTTTTTGCTCTGGTTTGTTTCGTGTAGCAAGCCAGTGTAAACTAGATAAATTGAGACTTCGAATATTCTATTTTAGGCTTATGAGGACTGAATTACTCCATTCAAAGTAGGCAGCTAGTTATAGTTAGGATCGGTCTGAGTGAAGCTCTTTTTGCTGTCTCTGGGTTAATCTCCTAGAAAATTTGACTTTGTTGAGCTAGAAAGTCATAATTTTGATGGGATTTTGGTCGTATCTGGTCCAAATAAGATTCTTTGTGCTGACTGTTATGGAGTCGGGCTACCCCTGTTTGTGATGGGTAATGAGGTTTCTTGTTTGAGTTAATTTGGAAAAAGATCAGTGACACTCCCTGATAGTTTAGCTTTGAGTTATACTTCTAGTTGTTCTTATGGATTGATTGAGCTAGCCAGTATTCATCTGGGAGAGCATAACAGTCAGCTTTGATCTGTACACTTTATTAAGATCTTACTGCTGTTAGCTGTAAGCTCAATGAGTTCATGTGCATTGGATGATCTTGACATGAAAATCTATTTATTGAGCAATTTCCAGTCTGACATCATGAAGAGGCTGTATATAAACAATCTGATTTGAGGGTACCTGAGACACAGTGTTTTTATTGGCCTGTTTTGTTTTATTATTTGAGAGTTGCAACTGTGCCTTGATGTGTAATACTGATCCCATCAGACCAAAGCTTAAGGAGCTCCTAGATCATTATATAATGACAAAATGTTTGGTCATGACAGTTGGTTGGTTCTTCATTCTATGGTTTCTGCCAACAGCAAATAATGTTAACCTTCGTTCTAGAGCGTATCTTTTCTGATTGAGGAATTGATTGTTTTACAGTTCCAATGACTGTTAAAAGATACTACACGGTGCTATGATGAAAGAAAATGCTACAGGTGGCCAGCACCATTGAGGTCATTATATTGAAAGACATGATGTGATAGCTAAGAAAAAGTAGATGGAAACTGTGATAGAATATAGGTGATGATGTCAAATGGTCATATTTGCAAGTTTCCTCCTGGTTGGAAGTATACAGAATAATCAAAATTACGTTATGTATTTATCCATGGATAGCAATCAGATGGTTACAAGATGTCAATGTTACTGAGATTTCACTTGCTGTTATTGTTATGTGAAATAAACTTCTCATTTTGTACTTATCAAAAAAAAAAAAAAATAAACTTCTCATTTTGTAACTTGAACAGCTGATGTTTCGATCAACTAAAATACTGTTCTGAAGTGCTGTTGATTGGGCTTTTTAAACTGACCTACAGACCTACATGTTGCATACAAACCACATATGTCTAGAATGGCCCATTTCTTCAGCTTACTGATATCATTTTTTCCTGTCTTATTTACTGATCAAAAAAAATTTTTTTTGCTGTCTTATTTGTGCCTGTTAAAACCACTTAATTGTTATTATCTGTCCTATATTATTCTCTAGGTCACCGATAAATATGTTATGTTGAACTCTTAGCATTGACACGCTTCCTAAATATGTATTTTGTTGAGTTTGACAGACAACCAGTGATTTAGGTGTATACTCTTAATGAAATGAAGGAACGAGATCAATCGTGGTGAATAAATAAGTAGATCTTGTCTGTTTTCTTTTTAACAAGATTGAACCTTTGATTTTCTCATTGGAAGTAAGCCGAGCTTGTATCTTATCATTGGCATTGAACATAATTATCCAAAATATTCAATTCAGTCTTGTTAGATGTGCACAATATTTAATTCATGTTGTGGGATGCTAAAATGTATGAAATTATACATATGAGTTAGGTTTCTCATTTGGTTAATAAATATCATGCATTTTTTTCCTGTCAACTTGCAGCAAGCTGCAACATGTCTCTCTGAGTTGGATCAATCACCATCGGCTTCAGTCTTGGAGTCGATGCAGCCTTTTCTTAATGCAGTTGTAAGGCCAGAATTGCTGAAGCACCAAGATAGGGATGTCAAGCTTCTAGTTGCAACATGTATTTGTGAGATAACCCGCATTACTGCACCTGAAGCCCCTTACAATGATGATGTTTTAAAGGTAATTTTTTTGTTGTAATTGGCAAGTGGTTTACGATGTTAGTCATGCATTTCCATTTTACCTCTATTTAAATTGTACTCCCATCTAATTGGTATCTATTTGCAGGATATCTTTCACTTGATTGTAGGCACTTTTAGTGGGTTAAGTGATACTGGTGGTCCATCATTTGGTAGGAGAGTGGTTATCTTGGAGACCATGGCAAAATATAGGTCATGTGTTGTAATGTTGGATCTTGAATGCGATGATTTGGTGAATGAGATGTTCAGTACATTTTTTGCCGTTGCCAGGTTTGCCGTTGTCCATTTTTTAATAATTTCAAATCATTTTCGATGAATGTGTGCTTCTTTAGAAAGATGCTGATTCTTTTTTGAATTATTTGGTGGCCATGGGCATTTATGGCGTCGCATAAATGGATGTATTAATATAGCAAAGGAATTGTTTGCTTGGAATTGAATGACACATTTTTTACTGATTATTTTTTATCAATAAAAAAAATTTTATTGAGCATAAAATAGACAAAGGCCTGAGTATACGGGACATATACAAGAGTGTCACTTAGATTGCTATGCTAAAACACAGAATTTTCACATTTTTCCGTAATTTTTTGGACTATGAATCTTAAATTCAATTGTAATCTCTTATGGTTTAAGCTTTTCTGAAATAGTTGGCTCAGACGTTTTGCAATGAAAATTTGTGGGTAGATGTGCACTTGCTGTTAGCTTTTCCCTAATCTCATTTAATTTTTAATTTTTTGGCTTGGCACATTGAGCATGTATTAATATAGTAGAGGAGTTGCTTGCTTTGAATTGGAGGACACACTTTTTACTGGGTGCTGGGCTACAACACGGAATGTTCACTGGCTTAAACGACTCATTTTTCAGTAGTTTATTGGAATATGACTCTTAAATTGAATTAGAATCCCTCTTATGGTTAAAGGTTTTCTGCAATAGTGAGCAGGGATGTTTTGCAAAGAGAGTTAGATGTGCACTGGCTGTTAGCTTTTCCCTAGTTTTATTATATTTATTTTAACTTTTTTTTACGCTGAAGGTGGGATATCTTCTGCAAATTTAATTACTGCTGTACTAAAATTGTTACATATGCAGGGATGATCATCCAGAAAGTGTTCTGTCATCAATGCAAACAATCATGGTTGTTCTCTTAGAAGAGAGTGAGGAGGTCGGGGAGGATCTTTTATTTGTTATATTGACTGTATTGGGTCGTAACAAAAGTGTAAGTACCTTTTCTATATGCCGGTATATGCAATTGCTTAAATTGCCCTCTTATAATATGTAACATATTTTGCTGCAATAGTGTTGAGTATTCATACAGTGCTACTTCACAAGGGAATTGATGTTAATGGAACTTGAATTCCAGGATGTTACTATGGCTGCGAGGAGGCTTTCAATGAATGTTATAGGGAGCTGTGCTGTAAAACTTGAAGCTGGCATAAAGCAATTCCTTATATCATCAATTTCAGGAGATAACCGGTCGGTGAACAGTCACATCAACCACCATGAAGTTATTTATGATATATATCGCTGTGCTCCACAGATCTTATTAGGAGTTGTCCCTTACCTTACAGGAGAGCTACTGGTAATTACTGATTCAGCAGCTTACGGTTCTGTGCATCCATTAATTTTTACAAGCCTGTTTAATGTTATCCCCGTACACTGGATGCATCCCTTAGCATCTGTGATAAAATTGAGTTACAAATAAGAAGCTTAATGTTATTTAATGAGGAAAAAATGCTTCTCTGTTCCAATTTCAACATCTGCAGACTGATCAGCTAGATACTCGTATAAAAGCAGTGAGTTTAGTTGGAGACCTCTTTTCTCTGCCAGGAGTTGCTATCTCTGAAGCCTTTCAGCCAATCTTTTCAGAGTTTTTGAAGAGGTTGGCTGACAGAGTTGTCGAGGTTCGAATGTGTGTCCTCGAACATGTCAAGAGCTGTTTGCTGTCTGATCCATTAAGAGCTGAAGTTCCACAAATTATTTGTAAGTGAATTTTATTGATTTACAGATTTACGATCTTCTAACATGTACTTATCAGAGAAAAAACATTTGTGTAACATCTACTGACTTTGATTTTGGTCAACATTTTATAGCTGCACTTTGTGACCGGTTGTTGGACTTTGATGAAAATGTTCGTAAACAAGTTGTTGCTGTAATTTGTGATGTGGCATGCCACGCTCTAAATGCTATTCCACTTGAAACTGTGAAACTTGTAGCCGAGCGCCTTCGGGACAAATCTGTACATATGCTTTCCCTTCTCTCTTTTTTTGAATTTGTTCTTCTTTTCTTGTTTAAAGTCTCCAGCTAAAAGAAAAAGTAAAGGCTATCCGCCAATTTTTATTCCAATATTTTTTTCTTTTGCTCTGAATTTCCAGCTGCTTGTTAAAAAGTATACCATGGAGAGGTTGGCTGAAATATTCAAGGTTTATTGCATGAAGGGTTCCAACGGCTCAATCAATGCTGATAATTTTGATTGGATACCTGGCAAGATTTTAAGGTGTTTTTATGACAAAGATTTTAGGTAAAAATTTAATTTTGCATGCTGCACAAGATGTGTTTTGGTTGGCTTCAGGTTTTTCTTGATATTTAACGTCATGCAAGGAAAAGCCATTTTGGTTTGCATTTATACAAATAATATGGATAAAGTATTGAGCGGCAGCATCCTCCTATTCTGATAACAAATCAAAAGATGATAGGTTGTAAGATTTGATCTGTTATGAACTTCACTAGATGTTTATGATTTGAGCTGTCAACAGAAAACTTGAGTCGATAAAGGTTTACGTGTTTTGATTATTTATTAAGGTCTTGCATACTTGGGGTTGTGCTTATAATATAATTGCTTTTACTTGTAAAAAAAAACTTCCTTGAGTAATTCATTCATTACATATATGGGTATTACATAAAGTAACTACATCAAGGTTGACCCATAAGTTAATCCTGGTATGAAAGTTGTCACATATATGTCAATCTGGTTTAATTTAAATGTCAGCACTAGGTTTTGTCATTTTCCATCCTAGGGTTCATTTGGTGAATTAGCTTTTGGTGCGAGCAAAATATGAAGTATCATTGTAATTATGTATGTACTAATTATCCTAATCTTCATCTCTGAAAAAATGGTTTAACAATAAGAAATCAGTAGTATAAGAATGCATAGCGATGTCAATTTACTAGACTAGCGAGAATCCTGCAAAGAGATCCATCTGTGCTTGCATTATGAAATTATTGTGGCTGTTATTCCAGAAAGGTTTCTGGCTTTATGGGTTTGGGATGTGCTTACACCCAATGGTCTGTTCATTCTTCGATTGACATGTCAATTTTGTTGTCCTTATAGTTGAAATCTTGTCTTGATCAATCATCACACTTTTTCCTTGGGATGATTTCAGTAGTAAAGTGAAAATGGAAAAAGAAATTTTCTTTGGTCGTGTTGGGATGCCGGGCACTTGATTTGTGTCTTCTTCTGAACTGAATATGGTGAAGGGTACTCCCTACATTTATATTAACTTATTGCAATGGTAGTAATTGCTGTCATTGTACAACTTGGTGCTAAGAGGGTGGGCCAAAAGTATTTGCTCCTTGATTTTTTTTTTTTAATGTAAATTTTGATTCTTTTTGGTGAGTGTTCATGTTCTAAACTACTTCAATTGTTCAGATCAGATACAATTGAGTCTGTTCTGTGTGGGTCTCTGTTCCCAATTGAGATGTCCATCAAAGATAGAGTTCGACATTGGGTAAGAGTCTTCTCGGGATTTGATAAAGTGGAAGTGAAGTCCCTCGAGAAAATACTGGAGCAGAAGCAGAGGTATGTTTTATAAATGTTGTGTTTTAACATTAGGCAACTCCATGTGACTTTTGGTAAACTTCCCAATATCTCAGCTTTTGTTTTTGGTGGATTGTGGACTGATTTTGGGAGATTCTCTTGGGGTGCAGGTTACAACAAGAGATGCAGAGGTATCTGTCTCTTAGGCAAATGAATCAGGTTTGCAAACATTGAAATTTAGAAGATATTGATCCGTTATGAGACTCTCAAAATCAAAGTGATTGATTGTCCTCTAAATACAGGATGGTGATGCTCCTGAGGTCCAAAAAAAAGTCCTTTATTGCTTCCGAATTATGTCTCGCTCATTTGCTGATCCTGTCAAGGCTGAAGAGAATTACCAGATTCTTGATCAGTTGAAAGATGCTAATATATGGAAGATTTTGACAAATCTTGTTGATCCAAACACTAGCTTTCAACAGGCTTGTACTTTTCGGGTAGGGATTAAGCTACTGAATAATATCATGTATTCTAGAACTGGTTTGTTCATGCCACATGGTTGGGAGTAAATGGGTGGATGGGGTAGTTGGAGGACCTTGTTTTTAACTCCTTTGTTTGGTTTTGATTGGACTTGATATACCACCTAATGAGAATGAAAATTCTTTAATGAGTTGAATCAATGTTGACTGTTTAGTGTAAATGCAGCCAAAACTTGAAAGGAATTCAAAAAGAATTTTTAATTCGAACTCTCTGTGTCATGGACTAATTTCAATCTCATGAACCTCGCTTATGTTCACCTATCTTTATTTAAAACATCGGAAACTGCATCCTGTTCTTTATGGAATGGCTTTCATATGAGATTTTCATTTACTTGCAGGATGATTTACTGAGGATACTTGGCGAGAAACATCGACTTTATGATTTTTTGAGTACTCTCTCTGTTAAGTGTTCTTATATGCTTTTCAACAAGGAGCATGTGAAAGAAATACTTCTGGAGGCTGGCACACAAAAGTCAGCTGGAAATACGCGATATACTCAATCTTGCATGAACATACTAGGGGTACAAACATTATGTTCCTACCTTTTGTGTTCTATCCAAAAAAGATTTTTGAAGGAGTTAATGTTAATTCTTTTGTAAACAATTTCAGATTCTTGCATGCTTTAGTCCATTGTTGCTTGTTGGGGCTGAAGGGGAATTAATGAACCTTCTTAAAGATGACGATGAAATTATAAAAGAAGGTGTTTTGCATGTTCTAGCTAAGGCCGGCGGTACCATAAGAGAACAATTGGCAAGTTCATCGAGGTGCGACTCTTGAAATCTTTGACGTTATAACAAATTGTTCATGTATTATGTTAATTATCTCTGTGTTGTTTACATGCAGTTCCATTGACCTTATATTGGAGAGAATATGTATAGAAGGCAGTCGAAGACAGGCCAAGTATGCTGTACATGCGCTAGCAGCCATAACAAAGGATGATGGACTCAAGTCACTTTCTGTACTATACAAGGTTCGTTTTATGTTTCATTTTCCTATTTCACTTTCTGGCCTATGCTGTACATGCATCACCTGTAGATTTCCTTGACTCATAGCATTGTCAATGTGTAGTTCTGGTATATGCTAGAGCTGATCTTTCTTCCTCAATTTTCAGAGACTTGTGGATATGTTGGAGGAGAAGAGACATTTGCCTGCTATTCTACAATCTCTAGGGTGTATAGCAGAGACTGCAATGCCAGTTTTTGAAACTAGAGGGAGTGAAATTGAAGATTTTATAATAAGCAAAATTTTGAAGTGTAGTAATGTACGTCTTCCAAGATCTACTAGTCTTGTGCAATTATTACCATTTTGATTTTATTTTTTTTATTGTTAGAAGAGATTTTGTTTTCATTTATATGTGCCTCACTATAAATTTGTGTGTATGCATCCTTTACTGTTTCAGAAAGCAGAAGATGATGCAAAAGGATCTTGGGATGACAAAAGTGAACTTTGTTTATTGAAGGTAAACTGTTTGGGGCAGAATTGTATTTTAGTTCTTTTATTGTTTCAAGATAATAAAAGTTGCATGCATTGAAATTCATTGCTCGATAATGACCAGAATTATAATGTTCTGATATTTTCAGGATAATTACCTTTACAATTGGCTTACTCTCTCTCTCTCTCTTCCTGCTGCAGATATTTGGTATCAAGACAATGGTTAAGAGCTTTTTTCCTGTCAAAGATGCCCATCTTCGTCCTGGCATTGATGGTCTTCTGGATATTCTAAGAAACATACTTTCTTTTGGAGAGATATCAAAAGACATAGAATCAAGGTATTGTCAGCTTTGTGGGAGCATTTTCAAATTACACTACAATTTTCTGTTTTGATTCACTTTTAACAGTTTAGCTTGTTTTTCTGGTGTGATATTCTTCAAAGTTTAGTTGTTTCATAAAGTTTGAAATTCATGTAAAAGTCTTTCCATCTTATAGTTTAGTTGATAAGGCCCATTTGAGACTTGCTTCGGCAAAAGCGGTTCTTCATCTGTCCAAGTACTGGGATGAGAAGATACCTGTTGATATCTTTCACTTGACCTTGTGGACATCAGAGGTGGGCTCCTTTACTTCAAAGCTGCTCCTAGTATAATCTTGATTTTCTATTTTTTTTTTAATTTTATATAATTATGGAAATAAGTGGTCAGTTTTCACAGTGATCTGAGAGTGATAGATTAATTTCTCCTGGTACTGATCTTGTAGATTAGGTTCCCTCAAGCTAAAAAACAATTCCTGGGCAAGGTCTATCAGTATATAAAGGATCGGAATTTGGATGCTAAATATGCTTGTGCATTCTTATTTAACATCATCGGATCCAAGCCACTAGAGTTTGACGAGGTATGTATACCAGAGTTGATTGATTAGTGGTAGTTTCCATGTTCTCATGAAGTGCATCCTATGCATGCTATAGTGGCTAGATTTGTGAGATCTAGTTGGCTGAGTTTTACATTTTGTTTTGCTATGCAGGAGAGACAGAATCTTGCTGACATTATTCAAATGTATCACCAAACGAAGGCTCGACAAATCTCTATGCAATGTAATGGAGATTCCTTGACAGCATATCCTGAATACATCCTCCCATACTTGGTTCATGCTCTTGCTCATCATTCATGTCCTAATATTGAAGAATGCAAGGATGTCAAAGCATTTGATCTTATATACAGGTATACTTACTGTACATTTTATTTTATTCCACCTTTGATATGCATCCATTGGGTCTTGAACCCGTAATCTTATCCTCCACCCTGTTCTTATTGGAGGTGGCAGCGCCATTTTGAACTAAACCTCACTGGCTATTTCACATTTTGATTTTGATTTAATTGTATTTATAGAGATTGTTTCATGTTGTATTTCACGGGTGTTAGAATTTTATCAAGAAGCAGAAGGAATAAAACTCAATGCAAGGCATCATAACACGTTTCTTAATTTTTATGCTATGGAATTAGATGGGTTTTTTTGTAGGTTTGTTCTTTCCCATAGTGTTCTCTGTAAATTGTACACGTGCTTTATTGTGTGGTATATTCTTAACACTTGACTGATTGTTATGATGAAAATCAGCATGAACTATGGTATTTGATGTGAATGCTCATTCCTTTATTGTTCTATCTTCTTCAGGCAATTGCACTTGATTATTTCCATGCTTGTGCGTGGAGATGAAGAAGCCAAGTCAGAAGCTGGTACCAGCAAGGAGAAAGAGAGGGGAATTATTTCTGTTATTTGCTCTATCTTTCAAAGTATCAAGTGCTCTGAGGATATAGTTGATGCAGCAAAATCAAAGGTGGAGATAAAACTTGTCTTATCTCTTGGCTATCATTCAGTTAATTAATCTAAACTTAAAAAGAAAGTGAATACAGAGAAATATAATTCCGTGCTTAACAAATTTCATTTGAAATTGTCAGAACTCACATGCTATTTGTGACCTTGGGTTGTCAATCACCAAGCGTTTAGGCCCAAAGGAGGATGACTCACAACAGTCGACTGTGTTGGTCTCCCTTCCCTCTATGCTGTACAAATTGTTTGAAAAGAATGAAGGAGATGGCTCTGTGGTAACTTCTGCAAAGAGTTCATTTGTCTTGTTTTTCTAATTTGTACTGGATTTGGGATGAGGATAGACTTGCCGATTCTTTGCGATATATATGGTTACCAAATGCATTTTATTGTGGCACCCATGCATGGCTTGATAGCACCTCATTGATTGTCCATTGATAATTCTTTATTGTTCTTTAAATTAATGCAGCAATTTTGACTTATGACTACTGCACTACTTGAATTCTTAACTTGATAACACTAGATGATGCTAAAGTTTTCATGCTATGCTCCATTTTGGATGTTTACAGTGTAGTGTGAAGCTCGTGTTGCAATTAGGCTATGCTGGCAGATTTGTGTATCTGTGTGGGTATGTGTGTGTGGCTGGTAGTGGCATGACGTTACTGACTTTGGATGTAGATGCAGCCTTTCAGGGCTTGTTTGGATAGTGAGATGAGATGAGATGAGATGGTTTGTGAATAGTAGTGAGATTATTGAGTTGAGATGGTTTTTAAAAATTTTGTGTTTGGATTAGGAAGTGAGATGAGTTGAGATGGTTTGTGAATAGTAGTGAGATTGTTGAGTTGAGATGAGATGAGATGGTTTTTGAAAATTTTATGTTTGGATTCGGAAGTGAGATGAGATGAGATGGTTTCGGATTAGGAAGTGATTTTAAAATAAGTGTTTGGATAAAAGAGTGTCTTTCCATATGAGTTGAGATGAAATTTCATCTCATCTCTGAAACCAAATGGCTTAGTTTCTGGGCATGGAGTTGTATTTGTGGGAGAAAAGAATAGATCCTTGCTACCTACTGATATGTGCATAAAACCAATCCCCTTCTTTTGTAAAACTTGCCTCATTTATAGTAAATCTGGTACTTATAATTCTTGAGTCACTTGCATGAATTCTTTTTAAAATGGGAAATATCTTGTGCCCTGTTTCTCATTTTCAGGGACTGTCCATTAATACCACTTATTGTTTTCAATAGGCCAGTGATGGGCAAACGTGGTTGGCTGATGAAAACGTCTTGACTCACTTTGAGTCACTTAAGTTAGAAACTGATGAAGAGGTATATTTTGCCCATCTGTGGCATGGTAATGATAGTTTGTGCATCTTACATCTTTTACTAAAATAGTGTTTTTATCACACCAGGTGTTTTCTGAAGTAGCTCAGGATGAAGAACTGAAACCTGGTGAAATAGATGGAAATGAAATGCCTCTAGGAAAAATGCTAAAACGCTTGAGATCTCAAGGGACCAAGGCTAAAAAGGTGAAAAAGAACAAGTCTTTACCAGCTGAAGCAAAAAATGCTGAAAATGATGTTGATATCTTGGAAATGGTGAGGGAAATAAACTTAGGTAACTTGGGTGTGTCTAATAAATTTGAATCAAGCAATGGTCATGAATATTTCCCGAGTAAGAAAACAAAAATGGATCTGAAGCAGGAGAAAGGTAAGAAAAGAAAAGCTAGCGATGCAACATCTGTTATGGTACCGAAACGCCCGAGGTCATCCTCTGCTCACACTGCTTTCAGAACACCAGCAGGTATTTCAAAAGCTCCTTTAAGAGCTTCAGAGGATGCCACTATTAAAGCAAAAATTATTCACTCGATTCAATCCATTGAAACAGATCCAGACATCAGCTCTGATTCAAAAGGAAAAATGTCCACCCAGAAGAAAATGATTGAAGGTGCTGAGTCAGACTTGTTGGTACCTTCCCTTCGAAAGAACAAAAGCGTCCGTGCAAAACATAAAGGAAAATTCTCTGACCGTGGTCATAATGATGAGGCAAATGAATTGGGAGAAGCAAATGACAGTGACATGGAGGTGAGCTCTGCTACTGGGTTAATCTACTTTTAAGAGTTTGATACACCTAATGTTCTCCTGGTGGTTTAATAGTGAAGATATCCACTTCTTTTCGTCCCTCTATTGCAGAAGCCTGATGTGCTGACAGAGACTGATCAAATTGACATAAGTAGTAATGTTAAGTCTCCTATCGGGTCTAGCAGGAAGCAGAAAAGGAAAAGCATTGCAGGATTTGCAAAGGTCAATCTCTCTGCACTTTCCCACCAGTGATATGTCGTGTATTTTACTTATTTTGTGTATGTAGATATGTTTACTTGCGTACTGCTTTTCATTCCTACCAGTGGGTCTTGGATCTACGGCCTCTCCCTCCACAAAGGAAGGAGGTGTTATTTGATCTAGAGTTCTTTGGGCCCTATTTTCTTCTCATATTTGAGGTTTAGCTGTTTACTTAGCACACAGAACTAATGGACATCACCATATAACATGCCATGATTTAATCTGATGTAAAATTTCCCCACAGTGCACATCAAAGGCTGGTGGACGAGATATCGAAGACTTGATTGGTTGCAGAATAAAAGTTTGGTGGCCTATGGATAAGCGGTGAGTCATCTATTTATCTATATACCGCAAAACAATGAAAGCAAATGAATGTCTGAGGCCATGCCTATTCTGCCTCACTCACACACAGAAACACATCATCACCTGATACTTGTCCATCTGTTGTTGGTAGTTGGGGGGCCAAACCTTTTTTTTTTCCTGACCAGTAGACAAGATTTTACAGAAAATAATAATAGGCGTAGACCAAGTACATGGGATATATACAAGAGCATCACCTATGTATGATTATCTAGTGATACAAGAAAGTTATGAATGCCAAGGTTATTAAAATCAATTACGATGAAACCTATGGAATACTGTTAAAAATGAATGTTCTAAGCTCATCCATTGACCACTCACGATCTTTAGAGCTTCTTGCTTTCCTCCCCCTCCAAAGACACCACCTTAGGCATATTGGTATTGTAACGCCCCGGTCCTGGATGGATCGGAGGGTTACTTCCTGTCACTTAAACTCACATTCAAACAATATATTTATAGACTCCAAATCTCAATACCTTATAAAAATTTCTGTTTCAAATCAACTACCTTAATATAATCAACCTCCCAAAATACCAAGTCATCAGAACACGACAAAATTACTTAATAAAATTCGCCCATAGAAACCTTCTATGCCTAATCTGTATGCTTAAATCATCTCACTCATGCTCCATAATCTTGATCCTCAGCTGAAATATTCAAATTATCTCAACCATCTTAGTATTGCTGCTATCTGTGGATTACCATGTAGGCCTCTCCAATTTGCTAGAAAATCAACCATACTTCTCAGTGTTACCCAAGCTAATCCCACTCTAGTAAATAAGTCATTCCAAAGCAACGTGGCAATCTCAGAATGGAGAAGTAAATGGTCAACGGACTCCCCACTTCTTTTGCACATGCAACACCACCAATTCATAACAATGATTTGGTGTTTCCTTAGATTGTCTAATTTTAGATTGTTCTAGTTTTTTCTCCTTTCTGCAATTTCTGTCAAGGGCCAAAGTCTTCTCCTTTTGATTTTAGACAGATACCATCCTAATGTCTCATTGTTAAAATTTCTAGGTTCTATCAAGGCACGGTTAAGTCTTATGATCCTCTAAAACGGAAGCATGTGGTAAGCTTTGGCGTGCCCTTATCCTCTGAGTTAGATTCTGGGATTGGTTGATGTAAACGTTTTGTTATGTAATTAATGCACACTACATTTCTACATAATTTCACACCTTAATGTTGTATGGAAGGTTTTGTACGATGATGGAGATGTGGAAGTTCTCCGTATAGAAAAGGAGCGCTGGGAGCTCATTGACAATGGTCGCAAGTCTTCAAAGGTTTATTTTCTTTAGCATTCTTTCCTCTAGCTGAGGACATTCCTTTATTTGTTTTCAGAAAAGCAATGACTTATTTCTCCTTTTTTCTCGTAGCATAAGCAGAAGTTAAATTCATCGAATGGCCGTCTTTCAAAAGAAGTGTAAGTGTTGCCTTTCTGATGCAGAATGTAGAGTATCTTCTTTCTCCTGTAAAATCAATTTTTTTACTTTTATTTTGGAAGAAGTGTTGTCCCTGTTTGGTTTCATTATGTGTCTCTACCAGCATCAGTATGCTAAATTCTTTTCATTGTTTTACAGGTCACCAAGGAAGCAAAATAAAAATTCAGGTGGCTCACGTTTGAATAAGGAATCAATTAAGAAGTGAGTGAAGCCTTGCATTTTAGGTGCATTTCTTCACTTCAAGTTTACAATATCTTGGATTTAAATTCATCTATCTTTCTCTTCTAGTGTTAAAGGGAAAAGAACTCCAAAAAGAAATTTGAAGCAAGTACTAAAGGGTGCATCAAAAAGTGACTTGGGTGAAGCTGAGGACAAAGGGGATTCTGATATATCAAATCCTGAACCAGCCACAACGTCTAAAACTTATGAAATGAACTCAGGTGAAGTATCTCTCTCTTCTGTTTCTAGTATCCAATTCTATAGTTTGGACCAAATGACACCCTCCCCCTTAGAAAAGGGGAGGACGGTGATGTTATGAGTTCAGTCTTGTGTAGGTGCTTTGAGCTATCAAAAAGAAGGCCCATTCATATTTTGTTCATGCAAGGCAATGCACAAAAGTTAGGCTCTATTTTTTTTTTTCAACTGCCCCCCGCCCAGGGGCATGTGGGCTCTTGCCTACTCCTTTGATCAATAAAAATTTGATTAAAAAAAAAAAGATTACTACATGTTCAGGGGGATTAATAGAAAAACATCAGGGTGGGCTGACATTGAGATTGCTTGGTGTAGTATGGTTCTTGTGCTGAAGAACGGTGAAGTGGATTTTGACCTCCAAGATGTGGCTTAGATTAGCTTTAAACTCATTTTATCTGATGATGTATATAAATACTAAGCTTTTAGCTTCAAACTCAACCCATTTTAGCTGGTGATGTATATAAATACTAAGCTTTTAGCTATTAGGGTAAATACTTTCTTATATATGTTGATGCAGAGTTTTGCCTTGAAATAAATGTTAGAGGGCACATCACTTTTGGATTTTTGTTTCACTCAAGTTCTATGTTTTTGCATCCCTGATTTATGGAACTTTCAAAAACTCTTGGTATTTTAAATGCATATTTTTTTCCAGGTGATTCAGAAGGCGAAAAAGCTGAAAGACTGGATGAGAACCTAACAGACAAGGAGGAATCTGAGACGGAGGTGAAGTCATCAAAAACAAAACAATTAGAAGACATGGAGAAGAGCCTGCATCATCCAGATGAATCTGAAGGAGAAGAAAAACCTGATTTTGAAGGAAGAAGAGCTGAAGATGTCAAGAGTGTCCCACAAGATACTGAAAATGATGATGAGGAGAAATCTCATTCAGAAGATAAAGAAGCAGATGAATCGAGCAGTGCCGCAAAACAGGGAGCTAATGAAGATGACAAATCAGATTCAGAAGGAAGTCAAGAAACCAATAGAAGTAGTCCCATGAAGCAGGAGAAATCTCGAGTAACATCTGCAAATCCTTCAGGTGCTCGTCATGATGAAGATTCGGACGATGAGCCTCTTGTACATATCTCCACCCTTTGCTTTTGGCATATAAATTTGATAAAGCCATATTAGCATGCATTATAAAAATTTGGCTCTTATCAAATGCAGATGAGGTGGAAGCATCGAGCAGGGAAAAAAGGCTCAAGACAGGTAGGGTAAACAGTTTGTGGCCAAAATAGCTAGTAGTGACATTCATGACTTCGCCAAGTCCGGGATCCATTGCCTTCTGTTTAGATTACATGCTCAATGGGTAAAGAAGATTAATGCCACTACAATGGCGTAAAAAACAGAGTAATAAACATAGAAATAGTTGCCGGCAGCCATGCTCAAAATGCAAAACAGCTGTAGACATTCCATCGATTAAGGTAAGCAGTTTTAGTTAGAAAGTGGGTGATGATTTCAACAAATGACCGTGCTAGTGTTAGATGGGTAGGTTTTGGCATGTAATTTTATGAGGTATGGTACATCTCTTTTGATCGTTTAATTGATAAATTTGAGGGGCCACATGTACAGATCATACGTGGGCATAGATGTATGTTGGTATATTAAATGTTTGATTCCTGACAACTATCAAAGTTACATAATCTTACTGCACTGCTGCTCCTGTCTACAGACTTGTTAATTTGAACTCTTTCTTCTTCTTTGCATACGGAATGTTTGGTTACTGTGAATGGATCTTCCTGTTCAGGTCAATTGGAGAGGGTCAGAAGAAGGCAGCTGAATTGACTCTACCCAACACTTCCAAGTACTAGATATCTCTCTGCCCATAGACTGCTTCCTCAATATCCACCTAAATCTCACTCCCACACTACAATTAAGAAAAAGAAGATTTACAAATAGATCACTCCTTTTTTCTATAAAGAATGCCTGATGCTTGCATACTCTAAAACTTTACATAGCATTATTTTTCACAAGAAATACCAATGACACCAAATTTGCATGTTTGACGGCTGCTACCCATGTGGTTGAACGAGTCTAGAAAGAAAAAAGGGGACATAAATGTTTTGTTGTTCTCTGTATGCTGGTGTTGGTCTGTTTCAAGTCTCCCTTTTCTTTCCATCCCAAACCCACACTCGATCCTATAGCAAAATATGATGTATGCTTTGTCAACTTCAAAGATAAAGGCAGTTGGTAAAACACTCACAAGAATAGGCATACATGTAATCTGACTACTTCCAAATGTTTTGACCACAATTCTCTTATCTTACCTCCAAATATGGACAAAATCAGCATTGCATTTTGCATACAACTACCAATAAATAACTTCTACTAGAAAATCAATTTAAATATTACGTATTACCATCTCAATAGTGTAGAATGCATGTCGTGCAAATACGATTTGCTGAATAGTAAATAAAAAATCCTCTCTAAAATTATAATGGTTTTCATACACTATGCATATCTAGGATTTATATTTATTCAAGTAATGTTAGATGCAAGTATATTTTGTGTAATCCCTTTTAAAAAAGTGGGACTCAATATAAAAAAGTAGAATTTTTGAAGTGATTTTATTTTTCAAAAGTTTTGTACAAATCTCACGTTCTTAAATCTACTCAGAAGTGCTATATAAGTACAAAAAAATTATAAAAGTAAATTTATAAATTGACATAATTTCATTTAAGAGTTGCTGTTGCCAAGCAATGACGGCAGGCGTGTCACTAGCACATTTGAGTTTTTTTTTTTTTTTAAATATATTTAAATATTTTTAAAAAATAAATTAATATATTAAAAATTATTTCTTTAATCATTAAATATAAAAAAAAAAAAAAATGAGAAACGGTACACTTGAGCGACACGATGCAGCATTTCTCTTTCATGTAATAAATAGCCTAGAAGGGAAGGAGTCCATGGTCTGAGTCAATCAGCTAAACCTGAGACGCGCACTGACCGATTCACGGGACCGAGCAACGACACGGTCTCGTCAAATGATCTCTACCTCTTGCATAAGACGCACGAGTTATTCCAGTACTCACATCACGAACAAATTAGATCATCGCGTCCAGCCAAACCTCCCCGAGCTGAGCCTCCATATATATTTTTTTTGTTTTCGGTAACTACAATCCGCTGTTTCTGCTTTCATTTTTCTTTTTTGGGTTTGTTTGCTTTTCGAGCATGGCCATTTTCTCGTGTCTCACTCTGTTGTTTTACTAGACATTTCGGTTATCGATTGGTTTTGTGTTCGCTATTGGTTACTCGGTTTTGTATTGTAGCTGCTGTTGTTGTTTTTGCATTAATTCAGGGTTTTGATTTGAGCTTGTACTCAACATGAATAGGTAATGCTGGGATTTTCTTGTTTACGAGTTTATATGCTTTCATGCAGAGCCTCTTAATTTCTTTTCCTTTCCTTGAAAATGTCCCAGATTTTCCCTAATTTAAGCTCACCTTTCACGTAAGCATGCTTTATGGTGTATTTATGTGTGTATGTAGGAGTATATGTATGTTGGTATGTATGCATTTGTTTATTTAAGATGAGTGCGTTTAATTGGGAGTTGTATTGGGAATGATATTCGGAGTGGAGACATATTTTTAGTTCTCCTGGGGTTATTCAGCGCAGGTTAATTAGTTATCTTAATTTCTGCTTCTCATAACCTTTTTTCCCACGTATACAGCCTTTTTTTTTTTTTTTGTGGGTGAAAGACACATTTTTGGTTCGATTCTTTGCAGTTTTTGGCCTCTTTGTGGCGTTTAGGCATTCTTAGGAGCTGATTATGGCGGAGCCACTGGGACTGCTGAAAGTGATGGTGGTGCAAGGGAAAAGATTGGTAATCCGAGATTTCAAGAGCAGCGATCCTTATGTGGTAGTTAAGTTAGGCTCTCAGGTGATTCTAGACTCTAAAATTGGATTAGTTCCTTCATGTTTGTGGATCTGCTGGTTTTACCCCTTTCCTTTTTGCCTTCCTTTTTTCTTGAATTGTGATAGCACTTTGGTATCTAATTTTACTCTGAGGTATGTGGCTGATCTCATGAGCTCTTTTGTTTCAATATTCCATAGTTTTTTTTTGATTGATTCATCACCGCCAATGGTAAATACACATTGCTGTTACATATTGTAAACTGAATAAACAGTAAGAAGTGCAGCTTTAGTTTATTAAGTAATTTGGAAAAGGATGAAGTCACTGACTCAAGAGAATTAACAAGTTTTGTGGTAATGGTTTAAAGGAAAAGAATCAGAAAACAGAGGTGAAGTTTCTGTATGCCTAATGTTTGGCAAAATTATAGAATATGAATAACGGTGATCACTTGAGAACCTTCTCATAGGCCCCTAGACATATCTTAGGTACTTGTTACTGAAATCTGTAAATTTTTTCTGCTCTGATAGAATTCCAAACTAACTTGTTTGTGTTCTTTGTATCAGACGGCAAAGACCAAGGTTATCAATAGTTGCCTTAATCCTGTTTGGAATGAAGAGCTAAGTTTCTCTGTCACAGAACCAGTTGGAGTTCTAAATTTCGTAAGTTCCTAAAGCTTTGAATTCAGAAAATTTAAATTGTGCAAGTGAGTCTAACAGCTTATATGGTTTCCCAATCGTTTCAATTAGAGGGGAATTTTTAAGTTCATTATCCTTTCTCCAGTACTTTGATCTTCTATTGTAGTGAAGTGGCAAGTTTTGGCTTGGATGCCATCTTGCAAAGCAGATAACCTTGTGGAAGAAGGGGGATAATCCCTCTTCTGTGTTGTTACATTCAAGAGCAGTCTGGTACTTATTTGCTTCCCAACACATACACTTTGTCTGAAAAATCTGGCGTTCTCTGGCTTTTGTCCGGAAAATGTTTGGCTTCTTGGTATTGGCATTTTGAAGAATGAGAATTGGTTTTTGTCTGAAAATTAAGGGCTATGTGGGAAGAGAAGGGATTTGAGAACTTTGGAAAGTTCAGAGGTTCGGGGAGGTATAATGTATTAGCAGGAGTGGAGTGTTTACAATGCTTTGTTAGTTTATGAAGTGATTTCATCTCCGTCTTGTTTTCATGATTGGAACATTTTCTATATGTTTCCCCTCTTATTTTTCCCCTCGTATGTGGCTTAGAAAGAAGTTTAATGTTGATCTGTTTAGAATATAAGTTCTTCCGTAATAATTTTGTAAATTTAGTTTTGTTCTCATCTCTTCTTTTATACATAAAAAATCTTGCATTAATGGTCTGTTCCCTTAGCTGGCGAAGTGATCTTACTGATGTTAATGACATTGTAACCTCCAGATTTGTGACATCTGACCAAAGTGCATTTTTCTGCAGGAAGTATTTGACAAAGACCGTTTCAAGGCAGATGACAAGATGGGACATGCTCACCTCAGCCTTCAACCGCTAGTCTCTGCCGCCAGATTGAGGCAGATTCTTGGGGTTTCTTCTGGTGAGACAACATTACGGAAGGTAGCCCCAGACAGTGACAACTGTCTTGTTGGGGAGAGCTCTATTAGTTGCATAAATGGAGAGGTGGTGCAGAGCGTATGTTTAAGGCTCTGTGCAGTTGAGTCGGGAGAGATTGAACTAAAGATCAAGTTAATCAATCCACCGGTTACTCCCCCAAGGTAGATTTCTACAAATACCGAATCTCCGGTTTGCATTGCATATCTTCAGATTTCTAACAATTGAGGGGCGGGAAAGAGATGAATGTGGTTGTAGTTAAGTTTTTCCTCATGTAAACCCCTTTATAGATGTTAAAAAAAAACACTTCTAATGTGGAATTAGTATACGAATGTGAGTAGGCTGAAGTGAAGCCAAGCTGTGTGTGAATGTGTGTTTGTTTAAAGTTATCAAAAAAAAAAGAAAAAAAGAATGTGTGTTTATTTAAAGTCAGATGAAGTAGGAATTCGAATTGATTTCTATGGTCCTTTAATCTGTATTATTAACTTGGCTTGTGAATTAACAAGCTGTTGAATGTCAAGAATGGAATTTGGCATAAACTGCCTCGTTTGTTTCTTTTTTCCGAGCAACTTTGGTCGAGTTATTCAAAATCAAGTACTTGTGTTTTGGCAGCAATTTATTTCAAAGCAAGGTTTATATATTTTAACATATGGGGAATACATGAGTAAAGGATGAAGGATCCCAACAAACACTCCATTATAACTGATGCAATGCAAAACAAAAATAAAATGCAAGCGTTGAAAACAAATGCATGTTGCCTTACCTTCCCTTGTCAAGGGAGAGCATGCAAAGTGGCAGTTTTTAGTAGATTATCAAATTATTTAAAGACTGTACGTAGCATTACTTATAAGAAAATAATGTACGATCCTGCATTAAAGTCTATTACAATTGACTAATGGAATAAAATATGAAGAAAAATTTATAATCTCATCTATTGTCTCTTCATGATTTTCTAAACTCCGACCATTTCTCTCCATTCATATGTATCTTCATAAACAAATCGACCTTCCCCACAGGTCGAGTTAAGATTTAACGATAATTGAAGGATGTAATGTTAGTTTTGAAAATCTAGATGCTGTGGTAATGAAAATTGATGAATGTCAAAAAAATTAATAAAATGAAATCTCATTTTTCTTATTAAACTTTGTCATGGATAATTAAACTTCTTGAAATACCTTTTAAGTGTTTTAAATTATGATATTTACATAATTGCATGTTTTATTTAGGAGAATTGTTTGGTTTATAAAGAAATATTTAAAAAAAAATGAAAATTATATTATCAAGATGCTATATAGGCACATATGGTAAAGTGTTTACGTAATATAATTTGATTTAGAAGATAAATTTTAAAATTTGAATATTACAAATTAAGTCTTACTTTTAAAGTGATGTGAATAACGTACTCTAGAGTCTACATACTGGTCACTTAAAAATAGAATAATTAAAAAAATTTGATAATTGCAGTCATGAGTGTGTAAGTGTCGTGTAATCAATTTAAAAAAAATGTATAAATACGGATTCACATGAAAATAAATTATTTTTTTAATTATAAATTTTATTTTTTTAAAATAATTACACGATAGTTGCGCACTACTTTACTTATAAAAAAAAATTATATAAAATTTTTTTATTATAAAATAAATCTGATCAGTGCTTCATAAATGGCGCGAAACGCGAAGAAATTGGGGGGCTAGACCTCCAAGTCTCCGACTCTAATCTAAACCCTTTCCTGTTGGTTATTCCAATGAGTTTGAAGCTCAAAGCGCTGACCGAACCATCCACGGAACCTAACCCTAACCCTAATGGCACTGCTGTAAAGAGCTTGTCTTTCGATTTAGGAAATGGAAGCGAAGTCGTATATATACCCAAGTTCTTTCCTTTTAATCAGGCATGGAACTGGTTCGATTACCTCAACAATGAGATCCCTTGGTCCAGGCCTACCATTCGCGTCTTCGGACGCTCTTGCGTCCAGGTACCCCCTCCCCGCCCAATTCAATCAATTTCGTTTTTCCCCTGATTTCCTGTTTGCCTGTGCGAAATTGGAGCTAAAAGAAAAGGAAAGAAAAGGATTAGTTATTTCTTCTCTATCGAAATCCTTTACAATTGTATCCGAATAAAAAGGTTAGTTTTTGTGAACTCAAATAATGGGTCAAGTGTTTTAAGATTACGTATAATTGTTGTCGTAGTCCTATAGTTTGTAGAACGAGAGATTGAAGCAAAGATGGTAATGGTTTTGAACAAAGAGTATAATAAGCTTGGCATTTCGTTCATACATACGCTTGGAAATGGAAATACTTATTTCCGAGTTGTGGTTTCTAATGGTTTATGGTATTTATTTTTGCTAGCCTAGAGACACATGCTATATTGCAAGTCCAGGACTGCCCGATCTGATTTACAGTGGATATCAGCCACATGCCTATTCTTGGGATGATTATGCTCCGCTTAAGGAAATCTTGGATGCGGTAATTAAGAAAACTGTGGAAATCTCCTTGTGTCATCGTACCAAAAACATGCATATTTTCCTGATGAATTGGTTCATTAATGGCGCATACATCTACGGTATCCGATGTGTTGATCTTTTTTCTATGCAGGTCCATAAGGCTCTTCCTGGGAGTAGCTTTAATAGCTTGCTCTTGAACAGATATAAAGGTGGTAATGACTGTGTTGGTTGGCACTCTGATGATGAGAAGCTCTATGGATCGACGCCGGAAATTGCTTCAGTATCCTTTGGATGTGAACGTGAATTCCTCTTGAGGAAGAAACCCAGTAAGAGATCTCATGGTATGTCAATGCGTCTTTTTTGTGAGTGTTTTTTCTGCACTAGTTGTCATACTCTGGAAGTTCTGGACTTCTTGATTTCACAGATCCAACTAGATTTAGGCCCCGTTGCATCATTTTGGTCTCTTGGCTTGGATTATTCTAATCAAGGAAATTACCCCCATCTCTACTTATCAATAAATAAATAGATAAATATATAATAAATAAAGGAGATTACCCCCATCTGGCATCTATCACTGTTTGCATGATAGGTTTCCTTACAAATTCCATGTAGCAGTAAGATTGCATCAGTTTTTTCTTTTTAGTTCCTCTAAATTGTAGACCCGGACGCTTGTTTACCAGTTTTGCATTATTAACCAATTGCTAACAAGTTGATTATGTTGATTTTATGTTTACAATTGTCCTCTGTGGCTAGTGTCAAAAGAACGTGGTGAAGAACCAGCAAGCAAGCGGTCCAAGAAGGGTAGCCATACTGATCAGCACTCATTCACGCTTAAGCATGGATCACTATTGGTAATGAGGGGCAACACTCAACGAGATTGGCTCCACTCAGTGCCTAAGCGTGCAAAAGTAGAGGCGACTCGTATTAACCTCACCTTCAGGCATGTCGTTTGATGGGACCTTCAACTAAAAGAGAATTGTTTTTCCTTGGGCTTTGTTGAATTGTCTGTAGGCAGGCATTGAAGTGCCTGGTGTAACAAGGTGCCACAAGGTATCTTAAATTTTGTTAGGAGATAGAATGTATGGTTTTCCTGAAAACTTGATATGGACATTGAAAGGTTAAGGATCCTTGTAGCTTTTAATGCGATATGCATCTATGTATAGTTCATAACAATTGTCAGTTTTCTCTGTTGATAGTGTTATTATAATTTATCGCAATCGAAGTTAGCTTTATGCATGGCGAGCTTCATATTTCTCTCATGTGATGGCTCCTTCTGTTGTTCCACTTCCACCTGACTCAGCCAGATCATTCTTGTTCTCTCCCTTCACCAACTACCCTTAATTCTTCCCGTTTGCCTTTCTTATCTCCACACCTCCAAGCCCTACTGACTCCATCTTTTTTAGGCTGCTAGTGAAATTTCACTTACCAATCTTGCTTGTTGCTTATTAGCAGTGCTGTAGGGTCCTTCTATACCTGCATAAACTTCTCAATCATTGGTGAATGAAAATGGCATAGATTGGTTGAAGTACAGACTCCCCAACCAACAAGTAATAGCTGCAATAGCAAAGCATGCCGAAAATAACAATGCAGCAATGTCCTTCTGCCTCGGTGGATCAAATGGTACGCAGAAACCATATTCGGTTCAGCAATTATGGTAGTGAAGTCTGTTAAACAAAACCAACATAAGCGTGTCACTTCAAGATGCAGCAAAATGATAGCAATTGATACCCAAGATGCATGAAGTAGGCTTTCCTTGCTCCTTACTGACACTGTTCTAACCAAGAGTAAAACATGTCATATCGGTGCATGTACTTTTACCTCCCTTATCTTCTAAATGATGTTTGGAACTTGATGAATTTTACCTAAGATACTTTATCCTAATTTGGGAATTAAAAAAAAAAAAAAAAAACAAGCTTTTCATGTTGGAATCCACCAAATTGTGAAATCCTCCACTTCATTACATGCAAGTTTCATGTAATAAGATCAAAATCTGTTTATAAAACTTATTTTTTACACACCCAACACACCATGGAAAATTTTTTTCACATCAGCTACACTAAAATATTATTGATATTTTAATTTTTTTTAAAATTATAATTAATGAATATGCAAAACTCTAAAATCATTAGACGCCAGAATCTATGGATTAGATTATATCATTTATTCATAACATAAAATTTAATGATTAAAAATTATTGGATATGTTTTGGTGGTGATGTATCATTTGGGTGTGATTTGGATATTGAGATGAGATGAGAGTTAATTTTATATAAAAGTTAAAAATAAATTATTTTTTAATATTATTATTTTAAAATTTTAAAAAAATTAAATTATTTATTATATTTTATATAAAAAATTTTAAAAATTATAATAATAAAATGAGATCAAAATAATACGAGATGACATAAACTTTACGGTATAAACGGATCTTAACCAGTGGGTCCATCATTTTACACAGGAATGGATATATCCTCTGACAAATCTTACAACGTGACTAACATTCGGAATTTAAGACGATAATGTCAGAAAAGGTTTGTTCTTTTTCCGTGGGGAATTGAAGGATAGCTTGATTTACGCTTCCCAACGCTTACGTTTGATCGTTTAACGTTTAGCGCAACCCGAAAAATCACCCACCTCCCCGGCACATACGCGCACCACCGAGTTTGAGGGATCAGATCACCAAGTAGTCCTCTTACTTTACTTTGGCTTGGCTTGGATTTTCTGTATCACTTTCTTTCTCGGACGATCCCTATGGCTCCTGTCCCTGTGGCATCCTCGGACTCCATTAAACCTCGAGGTTCTTTCTTTCTTTGTTAATTATTTTTTTTTTTACTGCCTTTTGATCCCTGTTCCTTCGATAACTCTGTTATTAGTTTCAGCTAGTTTGGTTGCAAAGCTTTTTGTTAATTAGATTTAGCTCTTGTATGGATAGAGTTCGGTTGGTGTACAGATTTTACGGAATACCGGATTTTCTTTTGCTTCATTGTCATTCTTTGCATTTCCTTCTTCTCTTTTAAATCATTCCATCTCTTAACATGTTCCACCATTTAATTTTACTAGTTTTATAGAAGTATTGGTTTCGGCTTTCCTTCTTACTAATCTCGATTAAATATTGTCATAATTCCTCTGATTTCTACGTTCAATTGCTTGGAATTAAGCTATTATTAGCATGCTTATATGCCCAACCGTAGCATAATCGAAAATTCCAATTTTCAGTGGCTATTTTACGCTTACCTTTATGTATCGTTACTTGTTTTCTTATGATTTTGAGAAGATGCATAACAAGGCTTACAAATTGGCCTTTGGGTAATTCCTAGTCTATGTCAACTCAACCTAAAGTGTTTCCGTGCAGATGTTTGTATTGTTGGTGTTGCACGTACGCCGATGGGTGGCTTACTTGGTACCTTGTCATCGTTGTCAGCTACCAAGCTTGGGTCTATAGCTATTGAATGTAATCACTGCTACTTATATCTCTTTAATTTGTTTTCTTTTGGTTTCTTCAACTATGTTACTATTCCGTATTGTGTTCCTTAAAACGATTGTGTGTGTGTGTGTTTTTATTTTGATTGTGATGTATTAATTTGGGTAGGTGCTCTAAAGAGGGCAAATGTCGATCCTTCAACTGTGGAAGAGGTTTTCTTTGGGAATGTCCTAAGTGCCAATTTAGGGCAAGCTCCTGCTAGGCAGGCTGCTTTGGGTGCAGGTATACCTAATTCTGTGATCTGCACCACTATTAACAAAGTTTGTTCATCTGGGATGAAAGGTGCGCTCTTCATTGGATTGAAAATTATACTTCACTTTTAGTGTAGAAAAAAATGAATGTAGAAATGGGATTGAGTATGGCATATTCTTTTAATCTTCTTTGTCCCAGCAACAATGCTTGCTGCACAATCTATTCACTTTGGTCTGAATAACGTCGTCGTGGCTGGTGGGATGGAAAGCATGTCTAATGCACCTAAGTACCTAGCTGAAGCAAGGTTTGGCTATGTGGCATTAATTGTTTACTCATTAGTTTTCTTCATGTTGCTTTTGCGCTTTTACGGATTGATGGACTTGGAAGTTGAAAGAAGTACATGTTTCGGCTCGGTAGATAAGATTTTATGGACTCCGTCTAGGATATAGAAATTCTGTCTGTTCATTCTATAGGGCCATCGCTAATCAGGACAATAACCACTTCCCTTGGATGAACATTTGGAGCAGTAATGTGCCTTTAAACGCTGCCTTCTTGATGTGGACAGCAGCATTAGGGAAGATCCTAACCATGGGCAACCAATGGAAATGCTGAATTGTAGTAATTGATTGGTGTTGTACATGTAGGAAAAGTTTTGAAACTATGGACCACTTGCTACTTCATTGTGAGGTTGTTAGGACCCTGTGGGATATTTTTGTGGTAGATCAGTCCTCTTCCAGCTAGAGAAGTCTTTATGGTATCCCCCAAACTGTAGCATTATGGAAGATAGTCTCCATATGCCTTCTGTGATTTTCTGTGATGCATTTGGAGGGAAAGAAACGACTAGAGCTTAGAAGATAGGGAATGTTTGTGGAGGAACCTAGTAGATGACCCATACCGGCATGCTTTTTCTCTAGGCAATTGCTTTAGATTTTAATGGGCTTAATGTTTATGGTTTCCATGTATCTATTTCCTATAAGTGTTTTCTCATGTATACATCCAATGTACCTGAGCTATGCTTATTGATATTAATAAAATTTTTACTTTTTTTTTATAAGTGATAATTCTGTTAATTTGAAGAAAAGACTAGGTGAAGCCCAACTGCATAGGATATATACCATTAATAAAATTTTTATTAAAAAAAAAGTAAGTGCTTGTGAAGCATAAGTGTTAACATAGGGTCTTTCTTGTTGAAGCATATAGATTATTGAAGGGTATGTCATCTTGGTTATAAAATGATAATCTATATATTTTTTTATACAAGTAAACTGGTAATTTATATAATTATAACATGGAGAAGTGAGGTTTGCTAACCGTGGGTAAGTGAAAGTCATTAATGGGATGTCCACGACAATTTTAGTCTTGACTTGGCCAGCCTTTATCCAAGAGGAAACATCATGAAAATTTCATTGTGAATCAAACAAGTTGATAATCTTTCTGCCTATTGTGGTGATTATGTAAAATGTATTGTTGTTTACTTCTTTGACCATGGTTGCAGTTGTTTTACTACTTTTATGTGCTGATGATAAACTGATGGACTTGCTCAATGTTTAGTGCTGCCTTAGCTTTATATACAAGTGTTCCTATTTTTTACCGATCAAAAAAAAAAAAAAGTTGAGGGAAGTATCTTTGTGATCCATTCTGACTCCATTTTATAAACAGAAAGGGATCTCGATTTGGACATGATACAATTGTTGATGGTATGCTGAAGGATGGACTTTGGGACGTTTACAATGACTTTGGGATGGGAGCTTGCGCAGAAATATGTGCTGATCAACATACTATAACAAGAGAAGAGCAGGTACAGTTCTGCAGTATTTGTCCACTTTATTACATGTAATAAGTTTATTTTTCAACACGCGATATCTTTTATTATGCTCTTGATACTTTTTTAAAATAAATTTACTAAGTTTATTTTAAGTACCAAATTTTGTCTTATAATCTTTTTTTTATAAATAAACAAAATTTTTATCTAATAATTTAATGTTCAGTTCATTTTATTTTATTATTATTTTTTTCATGTATACTTTTCGACATGTTTTGTTGGTATCCGATTCATAAGTTACCACATAAAGTGAGTTTAGACATCTGTGTTGATAGATGGAATAAACTTTGAAGCATTTGACAAAAGAAAAAGAAAATCATGTTAAGTAAATTTTTACAATGCTGGTTTATGTTATAATTTTGCTAAATGTTTTTTCTTTGATGTTAATTTTCCCATTATACGTTACTTATATTTCCTGTTTTCCTCAGTGACCTCCAATGTTTCAGTTTGCATCATTGATTCTTTATATTAACTTCTGCTATATCTATTTTTTCTTGCAGGATAATTATGCTGTTAAGAGTTTTCAGCGGGGAATTGCTGCACAGAATGGAGGCCTTTTTGCATGGGAAATAGTTCCGGTGTGATTCCTAATCTTAACCAACCAGGAGAGCTTGTATTCTATGGCATCAATTAAATATCACCTGATAATTCTGTGCAGGTTGAAATTTCTGGGGGAAGAGGGAAGCCTTCAACAATTGTTGACAAGGATGAAGGTTTAGGAAAGGTGAATACAATAATTAGACAAGGATTGACTTATCAACTATATAATTCTTTGTCAGTTGACTGATAAAAAACTGATATAATTATTTGACCCATAGAATTTGAAGTTGAAGATAGCTCTTCTCAATTGAGTACTTGATATGTGATTGGAATACATTAGCTGAAGATGACTACCATTTTACCAAGTAGATTTCACCAATCAAGCTAATAGAGTAGGCTATTTGTCTTTATGTATCAACAACATTGGCATCAGTACCACAGAATTATCGAAAAGAGAAGGTTAAGATATTGGCTTCAGTTCTTGTCCCACCTCATGTTATTTAAGGCACATCAGTTTCTTTTTTGATTGGATGTTGGTTTTAAACAAACCACTGCCTTGCCAGTTGCCCCCCTTGAAATGAGAAATTTTTTTCTAATGTTTGTTTACACAAAAATAAAACACTAGTCTCATCTCATCTCAACTCATCATTACAACTTTTTCAAATCCCCATACAAAATATAATAAACAATTTCACTTTTTCAAATCCCAATGCAAAATTAATATTACAAAATTATATTATAACAATATTTTATTTATTATTATTTAAAACATCTCATCTTATCTCATCTCATCTGTGTAACCAAACGGGGCTTAGTATTCCAAAATCCAGCATTTTCAAATAATTGCCATTTTTTCGTATCATTTATTTCTGTTTAGGGTTAAACATATTATTCTCCCTAAATTACCAGGTTTTTAAAACTTTTTCCCCCAAATTACCAAAACTGATACACATCAATTATCTCTGGCTATCAGATAGCATCCTACATCAAGACCTGATTGTTAGGATGGTGAAAAATACGCGACCTGAAAAGTGTATTTAACCCTTCTATTTATTTCTGCCAAAACAGAAAAAAAAAAAAAAAGAAACCCTTCTATTTATTATGTGGTTTTTACCTTGAATGCATGAGCCGTTCTCAAACAAAAGAGAAATAGACAATTGGAGTGAATTTGATCTTTGATTAATACATTGTAGTTATGTTATATTGGACTTTAACTCTATGTTTGTACTCCTCTAGCCAAAATTTTGGAGCTCTTAATGTCACGTCCTTGTCTTATATTTACTCTTTCCTTTCCACTTTTACTTCTGAAATATTGAGTTTCCTTCAATCTGTCTCTACCCGTCCCCCCCTTATACTATCATTTTAGTTTGATGCTGCTAAACTGAGGAAACTCAGGCCAAGTTTCAAGGAAGATGGGGGTTCTGTTACTGCTGGCAATGCTTCTAGCATAAGGTTTCTCTCTCTCTCTCTCTCTCTCTCTCTCTCTCTCCAAGATAGATGTGTTGTATAATCTTGTTCCTTCCTTGTATTGGTAATGAAGTGAATTCCTTCTGATTCACTCTGGTTTGGGGCTGTCATCATGGATAGTGATGGTGCAGCAGCATTAGTGCTAGTAAGTGGAGAGAAGGCACTTCAACTAGGTGTGAAGGTGATTGCAAAGATCAAAGGATATGCTGATGCAGCTCAGGTATTATGAACATTAGCGTTCATATTTGGTTTGATTAATGAAACTCATGTAAAATAGTTCTAAAAAGTAGAATCCATGCAGGCACCTGAATTATTCACAACTGCCCCGGCCCTTGCAATACCAAAAGCTATTTCAAATGCTGGTTTGGAAGCTTCTCAGATTTGTTACTATGAAATTAATGAAGCTTTTTCTGTAAGAATTCAGGCTTTCATTTTTTTCATCCCGCTAGTCAGCTGTTCATTGATCTTGAATTTGCTAGATATGTGCGCTTAAACTAATCCTTGCAGGTTGTGGCACTTGCCAATCAAAAGTTGCTTGGTCTTAATCCTGTGAGTCTTAGACTAACCCTTTTACTAGTTTTTACTCATAGAACTCAGAAATTTAGTTGCTTTTAGATGTTTCATTCTCTTGTGCAGTCTCCAAGTATAATAAACTCAATCCTTATATAAATTTTTTGTCTTTATAATGAGTGCAGGAAAGGCTTAATGCACATGGTGGAGCTGTATCATTGGGACATCCTTTAGGATGCAGTGGAGCTCGTATCTTGGTCACGTTGTTAGGGGTAATAAATGATGTTATCTTTATATGTTAGTGAGATTACACTTTGCACCCAAAATTACCACTATTTTTGCAATATGCACCACAAACTACCAAAACTGTTAATTTGCACACTAAACTGCCCAATTACGACAATTTGCACCTTGGTTAAGATTTGATCATTAAAACTGTGCCATATGTCCTGTTTTTCATTGATCATAATGCAGATATTAATTAATGGTGCAAATTACTAAAATTTAGTAGTTTAGGATGCAAATTGCCAGTTTTGGTTGTTTAAAGTGCAAATTGAAGAAACAGTGGCAATTTAGGGGTGCAAAATATATTTTTCCCTTATTTTTTTTATATGTGTTGTTTCATATGATTTGACAAAATATTTTTACTTCTCTCTAGCTCCCCTCACGTACTTTGTATATGGCTGTGAAGCGATTCTATGCTTTTCTCCTGCTATAGAAACCATTTGAGAGATGAGGACTGTGTTTGAGGAAATTGAGGAGTGCATCAAATAGTTTATTTCTTCATATATTTGTTCGCATTTCAGAGAATATTTAAAAAGGAAAATTTTGTTGTAGGTGTTGAGACACAAGAATGGGAAATATGGGGTTGCTGGCATCTGCAATGGGGGAGGAGGGGCATCTGCCCTGGTTCTTGAGCTCATGTAAGCCATTTACATTTGTTGAGGCATATGCTCAGTTTAATACTTGAGAATTTCTAGCCTTTTATGATACTAGTAAGTATGAGGGTTTGAAAGGTCCCTTTTGAATAGTAAACAAAGTTCATGATTAACATCGGAAAAACTCAATGGGAGTGTGCTCCAGCTGCATCAAAATTTTTGCCATTACATGTAGTGCATGATACAGTGATACACCTATTCCCAATTTCCCAGTTGAGATCTGGATTAATTATTTCAAGAACTCATTTTCCTACTCAATAGTTACTTGTTGCAATTTTGACCTGATATTCTTATTACCACCTTCATTTGTAAATTGTAATAATTCCTATTATCTAAATTCTTATCAGTTAAGGTTGTAGAGTAGTCTTCTCTATCATTACTTATATTTGATCAGATAGCTTAATTATGAACCATAAAGAATAAGAAGAAAATAAAAACTCACAAAGTTGATTCTCTTAATTTTCTTGAAGAACCCATTGCACTATTGCCCTGATATTATTGTTTCATTGTTACTATTAGAAATATCAAAGAAAAATATTATTTTGATCTCTCTTCCCATTATTTAAAAGTTCTAGTAAGTCATGGAAGAATTTTACATCTTGCAGGCCAGTTGCTCAGGTGGGACTTTCGAAGTTGTGATGTTTATTTACCCTCTCTTATTGGCATACTTTAGTACAGTTTTGTTCTTTTTCTATTTCAAGATTTCTTCTCAAATAATGAGGTTAAAAATTGTTGAATTAGATCTGCTTAATAAATATGCATTATGTCGTTTCATCACTTTGTCATCTTTAATTCTATTCTATTTTTGGTTCTAAACTTTCTTCGTTTTGGGTGAATTCATATATTCAGAATTATTGTGTTTCATTAATTTATTAGTGTGTTTAAATAAGGTGTATTAGCCTACAACCTGATATCTTTTATGGCATTTAAGATTGTCAATGGATGCTTTGCATATTAGAATTCTCATGTCATACAATTTATTAAAACTGGTAATAGGCTAGACAAGTCAGCATCATTGGCAATTAGAGAAGTGAAAATGTTTCCAAAGCGTAGCTTGTTACAAAATAAAATACGAATTTCTATGAAATTTCTTTCACTTGAAATGTTGTTCCTTGCCAGCTGAAGTTTTGCTTGGCATCAAGATAGAACTTAGCACAGGGCTAATGTACAAGCCAATAGTGCGAACATAACTGCCTGTGTTGTTACTGAGCTTGGCATCCTGCCATTGTCTTTCCTGAGGAAAAGACCTTGGTAAACAGGCAGGTTGATTAGAATCAGGAGAGCACATAGAAGAATTTGCAATGAAAATGGGTCTGAAACCCAAGTTTTCATATCCATAATCAACCTATTCATTCCTCCAATGAAACAGAATGCATTTAGCAGCGCAAGTGTAGCTAAAATGGTAAACATTGGGGAAGAAGTGCCAAACTCCATGACCTCCTGCTGATATCTCTGCAACACATCATCTTCAGCCACCTTTGCCGTGATGTCAAAGGCTGACTTTGTATGTCCTAGTAGTTTTAGGATACTGTCAAAGAAGCCAAAGAAGTAGGAACTAGTTCTTTTGAATAGCCACATCCTTTGATCATTCCACCATCCTTGGAATGTGCCCCCACACCAAACAAATTCTCCCAGACTGTATGCCCGGTGGACAAAGATGACTAGTGCAAATGGTAGCACCCATGGGTTTGAAACCTGTTAGTGCAAGATGATTCTATTCTTAGAACACAGATTAGCAATAGCCATAGACAAGTTTGATTCAAGCAAGGGAAGTTTCGTACCTCTGGAAACAAGGAGATACCTCTAAGCAGGAACAGCGATGGCACTGTAACATAGTACAGCGTAGGCAAGCAGTTTGCAGCCCATAGCAGAAAGAGAGAGTACGAAAGTTGAAGTTTAAGGGGAATCTTTTTATACCCATGGACAAAGGGACAGTAACTTGAGACAAAGATCTGAAAATCACCTTCACTCCATCTTTTATGCTGTACAAGTGACTGTAGTAATGTTGTTGGAGCTAGTCCGAGGAAGCCCTTCTTTTCTGGATTGAAATATATGGATCTCCAACCTCGACATTGTATAGCTAATCCAGTAAGGATATCTTCGACTGGATAGCCATACTTCAGACCCTTCTGCAAATCAGAATGTATATCATGAACGGGTTCATAAGAAGTTTAGGGGAGAGAGAGAGAGAGAGAGAGACCTCCTTTCCCCACTGAGTATTATTTTCACAGGTGCAACTGGCAAGGACTTTGCATGCATTTTCCAGCGAACTGGTACTCGCTTCTACCTTTATCTTGTTCCATCTTTCCCAATCTGTCTTGCGTTCCTTGCTATACTTCTGTCCACAGAGACTCTCTCTTCTGTGAAAGCACCCAGTACCAATATAGCAAGGCCCCCCATCCCCATCAAATCCTGGAAGCTCGACCTTTATCACCATTCATACACCGAATGTTAAATCAGCTGAATTGTTCTCCAATCAGGTATAGGTTTAATTGATTCAATAGTTTGAAATCACTGTAAGTTGGTGGTTGATAGTACGTACCATGTTCCCTATGTTGAAGCTACTACTGTAAACATCATTCTTCGTAAGATTCTCAAAAGTCTGTGGAAACTGTACAAATCCAACTTCATCACCTCTTTCTTCATCCATAAAAAAACACACAGCATCCCTCACTGACTCCGAATTGCTTGAATACATGTCGCAGTCCACATTAAGAATTATCGGAGAATTGCTTATCCTTTTTGACACCCTTATCTATTTCTCAGTTATAATGGCGCCATAAAATATACCAAAAACTGTTATTACATGAATTATAAAGTTCTGGGGGATTAGGAAGAAATTGAACTGATCAGCCATAGCTTGAAGAAGCATGATGTGTATATGGAAGTTAGGCGTACCAGTGCATTCATGGCTCCTGCTTTGAAATTGTGGTGGTGCTGGGGTCTTTTTTCGCGTGCTAAGTACACCAGAGTAGGCAAAGGTTGTCCTTCGATGTCCACAGCCTTGGGGTCTTTCCCATCAACAAGTACCTATTAATTATTTAGTAAGCGGAAGAGGAGTTGCCTGAATTTTATGCAAATATATATCCATTTCATGATCACACATGACTACTTAGAATGCAGAAATTAAAGTACTTGAAGAATGGTTTGATGATCGCGTCGGCTTGCAACCAGGTTCCACTCTCTGAATCCCTTATGTTCTTTGCGTATTGCTTCTGAAATTCGACCCAGCTTTGTGGTGGTTTCAATCCGTTGCTTCATGTCTTCATATGATTTCTGTGTACCAAAAAAACCAAAAATGAAAGAAAAATTTGGAAGATGCTTTTCAGCTGATTTTCAGCCCGAAAATTGGAAGGAATTATATATCACTATGACAAAAATGAGTACTTATAATGAGTTATTTCGATGGAAATGAATATGTACAGCGAGAGTAAACTCATTTTGGTTGGAAATAATCATTTTCATAGTATATAACTGATTACAAATAAGCCTCTTTCTTGTAGTGTATAGCTTGACAGGGATATTAACTCAGAGTACTGCTATTCATCATCTCAATTATCATCATTTTCTCATGATGTGACATTAGATGATTAGAGATTATTTATTATATTTCACTAGTGAACCTATTGTTTAATGCCACATCATAGGATGATGAGAGGATGAATGATGAATAGACTTTTTCATTCTTAACCAAATTTATTGAAAGAAAAACACTTCCATATATAACTAGTTAAGTTATGAACAATAATAGTCTTGTGAAGTGTTATATAATAATAAGTTGAACCTTTTAAAAAAAAAAGTTCCAATGCTAGTATTCTTATTTTCAATATTTTAAATTGAGCAACTAATTGATCTTCAAACGCCCCATGAATAATGAAATCGTACTTGTTGATGTGTTATACTTACACTTTTTATATGTCTGCCATTTAAGTAGAAATTATTTTAAAAATGTCATATCAATATATTGACTGAAAATAATAAAATATAAAAATATAGAATATTATTTCTCTAAAATAAAATAGATAGTTTAGAGATGGTATAATTAATTAAAGCTTTCATCTCACCTCATCTCATCTCATATCATCTAATCATTATAACTTTTTCAAACTTCCAAATTACAAAATATAATAAACAATTTTTTTTTGATAAATAAATAATTTTATTAATCAAAGAATGGCAACGCCTGAATTACAACTCTAATGCCCCACCTAAGTGGGCGCATTAGAGGCTAGAAAGTCCCGAAGGGCCATACCATTAAAATCAACAGCTATAGCCCAACTACAAAGAGTTCTAAAAAATAAAAGTTTAAGCTCATCTATAGATCTTTCTTGGTCTTCAAACGTCCTTTCATTGCGCTCCCGCCACAAACTCCACACGATGCAAATCGGAATCATCTTCCACATTTTAATCGGCCTCCTTCCTCTTATGCTTGGCCAGCTAGCCAATGCTGCCTCAACCGTTCTTGGCATCACCCAAACCATTGCCGAGCGAGCAAACACCTCGTTCCATAAAGTCCTTGCTACCCCACAGTGTAACAGAAGGTGATTATCTACTGACTCTCCTCCACTTTTGCACATACAACACCAGTCTGCAATGATAATCCTTCTTTTCCTTAGATTATCAGTGGTAAGAATCTTACCCAACACTGCTGTCCATACGAGAAATGAGGCTTTTGTAGGTGCATTGTGACGCCATATCTTCCTCCACGGGAAAAGAGAAGTAGACTCTGGGGTGAGAGCCTTATAGAAAGATTTAACCGAGAAAATACCTTTTCTTATTGGCTTCCACCACATGACATCTTCTTGCTGGTTGTCTAGATTTATGGAATATATAAAGCTGTAAAAATCTGCAATGCTACTAATCTCCCAATCCTGTAACGCTCTACCGAAATGAATATTCCAAACAATCCGTCCCTTCCTCACCTCCATAGCATCCACCACTGATGTATTCTTTGCACTCGCCAGTTGGAAGAGAGATGGATACATATCTTTTAAGGCCCGACAATCACACCACACATCACTCCAAAATTTAATCCTGGATCCTGTACCCACCTGAAACTTGACAAAACGGTTAAACACCTCCCAGCCTCTTCTAATGTTTTTCCACAACCCAACTCCATAAGCACCCCTTACTTCTCTCGTACTCCATTCTCCCCATTAGCCGCCATACTTTTTTTCTATGACCATTTTCCACAGGGCGTCTGGTTCTCTGGGGTATCTCCATAACCACTTGCCTAATAGTCGATTAAACACCCTTAGGTTTCTAACACCCAAACCTCCCCCCTGGATAGACTTACATACCTATTTCCACTTGACCAAGTGAAACTTAAACTCATCTCCCAAGCCTCCCCACAGAAAATCTCGTTGAAGTTTCTCAATACGGACTGCTACACTTGCTGGAATTGGAAAAAGAGATAAGAAATATGTGGGTAGATTAGATAGTGTGCTTTTTATCAAGGTGATCCTACCGCCTTTAGACAAGTACATTCTTTTCCACCCTGCCAGTCGCTGCTCAATTTTCTCAAACACCATATCCCATATAGAAGTAGCCCTTGAAGCACTCCCCAAAGACAGTCCCAAATAGGTCATAGGAAGAGAAGCAACCTTACAACCCAGCATTCGTGCCAATAGGCGGGTGTTTGGAACCGACCCAATTGGCACCAATTCTGATTTATCCAGATTCACCTTTAGCCCAGAGACAGCCTCAAAACAAAACAGTACGGCCTTTAGCGCTTGAACCTGCCTATGCTCAGCTTCACACATGATTAGTGTATCATCTGCAAATAATAAGTGGGAAATATCAATGATGCCCCTACTTGGGGTTCCAATCGGGAAACCTGCAATAACACCGTTCACAACCAGTGCCGATATCATCCTTCTTAAAGCCTCCATGACCATGACAAACAGCAAAGGAGATAATGGATCCCCTTGTCTCAAGCCACGTGTACTCTGGAAAAATCCCACTGAGGTTCCGTTCAGTAGTACCGAAAATTTTGCCGAAGAAATACACCAACGAATCTAGGCCCTCCACCGTTCCCCAAAACCACACCTCCTTAATAAGTGTAGAAGAAAATCCCAGTTAACATGATCATACGCCTTCTCCATATCAAGTTTGCACATGATTCCTGTTTTCCTGGCATTTAGTTGACTGTTGAGGCATTCATTAGCAATCAACACTGCATCTAGGATCTGTCTTTCTTTAACAAAAGCATTTTGAGTTTGAGTAACAATCTTACCCATCACCTCACTTAGTCTATTTGCAAGTACCTTGGATATTATCTTATACACCCCACTCACTAGACTAATAGGCCTAAAATCCTTAATCTCTGTCGCTCCCACCTTCTTAGGTTACACAAATGTGATAAATTAATGTCTTAGGTTTCGTTAGGTTATACAAATGTGATGAGATGAAAATTGAATAAAATATTATTATAATAAATAATTTAATTTTTTTAATTTTAAAATAAAAATTAAATTATAATAATATTTTATTCAATTTTCATCTCATCACATTTGTGTAACCTAACGAAACCGAAGACATTAATTTATCCATTAACTTATTTTAAAAATCTATCAAACAGAGGCGGAGGTGGCCCATTTTTTTGAAAGGAAGAGAGAGTTTTAATTGTGTTAGTATATTAATTTTACTTATAATGATGAAAATGGTGATGTGAGAACTTGTTATTGGAGTTAATAAATCCCAATTATCTAGAAAAATGCTGCTCTTACAGGCGGCATCCCTGTCATCATCCCAATATATATATATATATATATATATATTTTATTTTTATAAAAAAAATATTTAAAAATATGTAGAGAGAGAGGAAAAAATAAAAAAAAGGCACTGACGGGATCCACCATCTGGATCTCATAACGCGGGGCTGTGGAGACCCTCCAATCAATTATATATGTTCATGACGATCCCCAATCCCATGCTGTACACAAACTGTGACAGCCTCTGGCCACTATAAACCAAACAAAGAGACAAATACAGGCTATTCAGCCGACCTTTCTCTGCAGAAGCATCTTTTTATGGGATTCCGCATATCAAAGTAATTCTACTAAAAGCCAAGAGCTAATTCAAACTTATAATATTGAGTTTTGTCGTATAAGCCAATTCTATTTATTAATACTTATATTTTTATATTTAAAATTTAAATTAATATTATTTTTAATAAAATTTATTTTCTGATTAATCACATCAAATATGGTGACGCAAAATTACTTGCAACTAGATTACTACCTTTACTCATTTCTCCAAATAAATTTGATATCATTTCATGCAAGACTGATCCTACGATGACCGGAAAAATAATATAAATAATTTACCTTCACGGAAGACCAGACGTCTTTGGCCATGACAGGATCATCCTCCGGTAGTACTGGCGGCTTAGCGCTGCGGAAATATGCATCCGGAGATCTTGGTTCAACTTTGAACTTCTTGCAAAACGGAAGCCAAATCTTTGAGAAACGCGAGGCCTCTAGCATGGCGTAAAACGTCAAGTCCGAGCCACCATCGTCTGAGAGATAAACGTTTAGCTTTTCCGGTGGATAGTCAAAAGCCATGACTGACAGCACTGTGTTAATCACCATGACTGGTGGTTCTATCGTGGGGTCTGCGGTGCACACGAATATGTCTATTCCCGGCAAACAACTCTCGTATCTGTTTGTTCCATGTACGATTATATTTATATATGTACAGTACATAGTATACATAAACCTAGCTAGTTGGCAGTACATGGCATATATGTCTGCAATTAATGGAGATGTTGAAGACAGAGAGAGAGAGAGAGAGAGAACCTGAGAGACAGCCGGTCTTTGAAAGTATAACGGTAGATGGGGTTTCCTCGGACAACGGCGGTGATAAACCAGTAAAAGCAAAACCATATCTCTGATACAAACAATCCCACCCAAGCCCATCTTCTTCCTGCTTCTTCTTTTGCTGGTATATACCTCAGTCTATATATGAAGATGAAGGATATACACACCAAGATTAAAAGTGCATAGAGTTGAAAATGGATCCGTGTTTTTGGCGTCTTTGTTTCAAAAAGAGGAAGATGACGATGATCAGTATTTCCCATCTCTCTCTCACTCACATGTTGCTTGGAGTAAGCGTACAAAGAGGTTTTATAGTACTTCTGATTAATAATTTCTTAAAGATTAATGATAATTACAAGTTTTAAATAAATAAATTTCAAATAAATCATTTATAAAAAAGTGGGTTATATAAAAAAATAATAATTTTTTATACACTTGTCTACTTTTTTATAAAGACATGTACAAAGTTGTCTATTGGAAACTAGTTCAATGGCTGTACTATTAAGGACTCAACCATTGATTCAAAAGTCTTTATATTGTTGGATATTAATTTAGTTAAACCTCTATTCTTCAGGTTCATAGCATTACACCACGATTCTGAATCCAACGTCCATGACGGTTCACTCTATTAACACTGACCCGATAATAGCCCTTTCCTTTTTTGCTGCTTCATTAATCTATCAGTATTCAATGACCTAACACAATACCCATACATAGTACTAAAGCATTTTAATCCGCTCCCTCTGTGACTTGAACCCGTGACATGATCACTGTTCTAATACCAATTGTTAAGAATCCAACATTAGAATTGTTGGATACTAATTTGGTTAAACCTCTAATCTTCAAAATCATAACATGTACTTCGTTGTCATTTATGCTCAATAAATACAATTTTCAACTATATTGGCCGGGTATCCTTTATAAAATTAATTGGAAAAAGAAACAAAAAGATAAACCTAAGTTATGACTATGTCCACAAAATTCAATCTCCAGCTAGCTTTTCTTCTTTAAACAAACAAAAGCTAGCCAATTGATCCTATTTTCTACTTCACCAAGTACTCATTGACCACACAATAATATGTAAAGTTGGCCTCCAGCCTTGACTGCATGCAACTTGCAATTATTCTATCAAACCCTAGAAAAAGTTAAAAGTTGTAAATTAAATTACCAAGTTGGTTAGCCTTTTAAATCCCTTTTCATTTAATTAAAGATGATCAGATACTGAGGCAATTAATTTTTATATAACCTGATTTACTTTTTAAAAATAGTCTAAAGTATCATGATTTGTCTTTTGGAAGCTAGCTAGGGATATAACCATGATAATTATGGGTCCCCGTCACTCCCATTTGAAGGAATAATCAATTTTCCACAAAAAATAATCTTCTGATATCCAAATACTGGATTCGGTATCAACGTTTTCAATACCAGTCGAAATACTGGACGGTACCGACTGTTTCGGCCTATATTTCGGCCTGTACGTGCCTGCATACCGGCCGATATTTCGGCCTTTAGTTTTTTTTTTTTTTCAAATTGTAAACTCATTTTTTACTCTCAATTCAGACTATACTATTTATAATTTATATATATATATATGTATTCATATATAATTTCTTCATATATAAACTATTATTTTAAAATATATATTTATATATATAATTTATTCATATATCGACTATCCCGAAACGGTACCGGTATCGAAATATTTCCTTCCAGTGCCTTGACCGGTACACCATCCGATACGGTATTCAAAACATTGTTCAGTATTCTTAAATATATAGCCCCTTTTGAGAAAAACCCAAAAACAAAAAACAAAACAAAACTAGCCTCGACACCGATAGTAGAAAACAAAAAGAACATGGCACGAAACCCATAGGAAAACTGATGGTAGAACCCAGCACAGAATCACAACTAAATCCTAGCTAAAACACAAAAACCCCTAATACACACATTGTTTACATACAAAACCCAACACTCATAATCAAACTAGATTAATTCACATTCAAGACTGTGTGCGTGAGAGAGAGAGAGAGAGAGAGAGAGAGAGAGAGAGAGAGAGAGAGAGAGAGAGAGAGAGAAGATTTTGAGTGGCCCTAGGTCACTGCTTGCAAGGGAATTAATCAGCAAACAAAACGGCATTGTTTCCCTTAACAAAAAAGACATCGTTTTGTAACTAGAAACGATTTTTTAAAAATAAGACCTGATTACATAACCAGCTCCATACTCGAATAACTGCCCGAATTTTTCTAGATTTCTAAGTTCCGAACCAGATCGGGAAAAAAAATGGAGCCTGATTACACACCCCTAAGTGTATACATTGAAATATTTAATGTCAAAAGTAATTAACTTTCACCATGCAATAGTATTACATTAATGCGTGTGCTACACATGTGAGCTACCAACCATCTATCTGTCTAATCGAGTGATCTACTTATTTTATTATATTTTTTCTAATCGTGATTCAAGAGGCAGTAGATCAAGTGAAAATTAAAGGAATTAAACTCAATCTAAAGCGTCAAAACAAACTACTATATTAATATGCATCTAAGATAATGAAGCCAGAAATATAATAATTAAAAACCGGATATATATAATCTTAAATAAGACTTAAAAAATAATGTTTTAGCAATTGATTCTTTAAGTTTTTTTTTTTTTTTTTGTTATATAATCCAAATTAGCCCACGAATGTTCAAATATTTTTACTTAGCAAATCCAAGAAAACTCATTCAATAAGAACGAATATTATTCATATTCATATAAAAATCTAAAATACATATATAAAAAAGGAAAAATCTAGTTGCAAGCACAACTACGCACTAATATGTGCATCAATCTAATGTGATTAGTCAAAAAGTAGATTTTATTAAAAATAGTGCTAATTTAAATTTTGAATATGAATGAATCGGTATTGGTATACAGATTAGAACGCAACTTTATTTATACGTAGTAAAATTCTATAAAAAATCATGTTTCAAATTCTTTTTTTATTTATATTTTCTTTTGAAAAAACCCTTCGGGCGACCAATGCCCACGGATCTATGTATTATTCGTCTAGGAGTGCACAACCTTACAGTTGCAGTTCCCAACCACAACTAGTGAGGCCAGCTACTTGTTGACATCAATAAATAATATAACTAGCACCCTTTTTGACAAGTCATTTTTGCATATTTTATGTATAATTATTTTTTCATATTTTTTTATATATTTTATTGATGTGATTGATTGCGTATTAAAAAAAAATTAATACAGTCAATCACATTAATAGAATATGTAAAGAGTATGTAAAAGTAATTGTATGTAACATTATTATATAATTAACGACCCCATTCTTAATTTGCCAAGAAAAATAGATACAGTTTTAGGGTATTCAAGTTTCGCTTATTCAATTAAAGATAATCTTTTAGCATGAGTTTCAGATTTATCTATGTTTTTTCTTTCCCCCTCCAGGCTTCTTTCCTAGACATTATGACCAAAATGGATCACATGCATGCAATTTTCTTGTAGAGCTAGCCAGCCCGGCCTGAGAAAGAAAAATGTATGGTTGAGATGTATTTACCCTTAAAAACCACCGCAAACTTCTGAGTCTTTCCCACTAAAAATAGGAGAATTAATTGTACAAAATCAAAAGGTCTCTGCCAACAGCATTCTTGGTCTGTTCTTCTTTCCAACGGACGCTGACCATCAGCTTCAAGGCCGAGAGGTAATCTTAATATTAGTAAATTAGCTAATTAATTAAAACATAATTATGATCATTTTTTGTTTTGGAAATTCGATCTCAACTTGTTCCAAGGTTTCTGTTTGAGTCATGACTCATTTTTCTGAAACCTTTTGCATTTTTGCTTCCTGAAATGTGTCAGGCTTTTGCTCATCGCAGTTCATGGCTGATTAAGATAATTGCATGTGTTCTGGTGATACCATCCTGCATTAAGGTACAGAGATTCACTTTTCTTTCAATGTCTTTTAGTTTATGAAGATATTAACAATGTTGCTGCTCCTTAATTTGGTTCATGTGAATGTTACACCTTATGTTTTACTGCAGAATTCGAAGATCAATGCATCCTAGGCTATTTTATTTGGTAAATGAAGGAATAGTATCATGAATCCATCTTTGATATGGGTTTTGAACAATTTCATGACTCATGGTATAATGTTCTTTTGTTAGATTATTTACTTGTCTGTGATAATGATCGACATGACTCATCATTCATTTATAGATTGTGATAACTGTTGTATGTGCAAAATGACTATACATGTTATATACCTTCTTATACGACTAGTCGTGCACCCATGCAATGTGTGATCGAATGGGTGATGGAATTTCAGCTGACATAGTTTTAAATTTTGTGCCATATATAATTAGATAGACAAATCTTTCTCAGTTCATGATTATATTGGAAACTCATTGACTTCGTAATGTAATTTGATATCTCAATCTTGTATGATGTTTAGCTAAATTGATTTTGCATTTGTTAAGCTTGAAAGGAAGAGATGGCCAAGATTCAAATAAAAGATGGCCAAAAGCAGCCTCCAAGTTCTGCTAGACCAGAAGTGGGAGAGATTGACACCAGGGCACCTTTTGAATCTGTCAAAGCTGCTGTGGGTCTATTTGGTGAAGTAGCAATCTGTAGGGAGCAACCTTTTGCCAAGAAGTCAAATCTTTCTTCAGGGGTACATACTATTAATTTTAGAGTAATGCTATATACAATCGTGGAGTGTGCAAGTGTCGCGCATTCGTTTTGATAACAGAGTATGGTCCATTATTAAAAAAATTATTATTATTATTATTTTTTTTTGTGGGTTATGTATTTACTCACATTTTTCCAAATAGATTATGCGACGCTTGTGCACTCCACGATTGCAAATATCATTTCTATTAATTCTATTGCTGAAATTGCATAGACTGAGAAAGAACATGATCAAGACTATTTGTTGTCTTTACCTGTGATGCAAATATAGTGCATGCAGTACATAGCTTGTTCTTGGGAATATGTAAAGAAAAAAGTTGATTTTAAAGTTGCAATACAAGAGTGACAATGGTGGTAAGGATGTGATCTTTTTCTTTCTCATTTCCCAGAGTGTTCTGGACAAGGAGACACAACTGCTATTGGCCCAGAAAGAACTGAACAAGATAGAGGAACAGCTAGAGAGTTCAGAGACTGCAAAAACTCAGGCACTTTCGGAGCTTGAAAAGGCTAAGAAGACCCTGCAAGACTTAACCACCAAGCTCAAGACTGTAAGTGAGTCTAAGCAATCATTAAACGAAGCTGCAGAAGCTGTGAAGAACCAAACCAAGAAACTTGAAAGAGAAAAATCAAGAAATGCCAACGGACTTGAAGCTTGGAAGCAAGAACTGGACCATGCCAGAAAGGAGTACCTGACCACCGTCACTGAACTTGATGCTGCAAAGCAAGAGCTCACCAAACTTCGGCAGGATTTTGATGCGGCCTTGGAAGTGAAATCGGCTGCATTCCAACAGGCAGCAGAAGCTCAGGGTTCAGCAGCTATCAACACAGAAAAGGTTAGTGAACTTTCAGAGGAAATTGCAGCCATGCAATTATCAATTGAACAACTACAGCTTGCCACTCTACAAGTCCGCCAAGAAGAAGCAAAGATTGTGGCGGAAAGAGTTGCATGCCTCCAACTTCACAAATCCCGAAAGGAAGAAGCAGAGAAAAAGATGCTCTCCATGAAAATAGAGGCTGATCCCGTATCTACTAGATATTTGAGGGCCAAGTATGCAGAAACAAGTGCTGACATTGAAGTCATGCAAAAGGAGATGAGGGCAGCTCATGCTTCTGAAATGAATGCTTCTAGAGCTGTAACCTTGGAGCTCAATGAAGCCACAAAGACACTCCAGGAAGTAGCTGAAGAAGAAAGATCTCTTCAAAGCTTGGTGAGTTCCCTTAGTCTGGAACTGGAGGATGTGAAGAAGGAGCGAGCAGAATTGAAGAATGACATGGCAATGGAATCCTTTGTGGCTAAGCTGAATACTCTAGTACAGAATAATAAGGCAGAAGCTGAAAACGCTGAACGGGAAGCAGAGAAGATGAAGAGAAAGGCTATTGAGCTTAAGCGACAAGCTGAAGCCACTCGTATTGCATCTAAGGAAGCAAAGAGAAAGCTAGAACTTGCCCTCAAAGAGGCTGAGGAAGCAAAAGCAGCAGAGCGTAGAGCCCTTTACGAGATGAAGACTTTTTCTAAGAAACGGGATGGTCTTCCTTCTTTGAACTCCGAGACTGGTGCTGCCATCAAATTAACTTTGGAGGAGTTTGAGTCCTTTAGTAGGAAAGTCGAGGAGTCTCGAAATTTGGCTAAAAGAAAAGAAGAAGATGCCATGGCTCAGTTAGGATCAATCAATGTGAGTATAAGTCAAGCAAATAGAAAGCTGGAGGCCAATATGAAGGCAATCCAGGAAATCAAGGATGTAACCGAGATAGCTCTAAAAAAGGCAGGGATGGTTGAGAGTGAACCCAAGAGGTGGAGACATGCAGAATCAAAGTGGCGATATGCAGAAACGAAGTGGCGACATGCAGAATCTAAGTGGAATTTGAAGCTCCGGCTATAATAAAGCATCCGGGAAGGCATCAGGATCATTTCATCATTTCTGCCGCTGCTCTAGGATTCTTATAAGCTGTACCTGCTCCTGCTAGGGTGAATGGGAAGTCCTTAGGGGAAACCCTCTACTTTGGAAGGTCACAATTGCTCAATCTCAGTGATACTTCGCACTTTGCAGCATTAGAATATAAATTAGAACGACTGGAACTCCAGAACTTTGTTAGGATGCACTTGTAGAGCATTTAAGGAAGTCATTATGTCACTTCTTAAAAAAACTAAAAACTAAAAAGAAAAGAGCAAAATAGGTCACATTTTGCCATTTTTTCTTCAAGAGTGATGTAAATGCTCTTAAATATTGATGGAAAAGCAGCTCACTTGCCAGATAGCTTGGCCACTACTGGCCCCTGGTTCAGGCTTGTTTGCCATTCTGTAGGAGTTTTCAACAGCCATACTTACTGGTAACCTCTGATTTTTTTAATTGGCCAACACCAGATCACTCCATGTTCATATGCATTGGTAAAGCAAATTGCCTTTGATACAAACTCTACTGTTAAAAAAATTAGTAAAACAAACAAAGATCCTCGAGAATGTTCATCCAAAGGCTATTTAGTAAGCCCTGCCAAAAGATCCAACAATCAACAGTCAAAAGCCAAAGGCTCAAAGTGATTCCTGTGCTATTAACATTTAATTTAAATCTGTTCAACTAAAAGTGACAATTCTCTGCTTCAATACTACATGCAAGGCTGGGGGATGTTTAAAACTGATTATCCAGCCAATTTGTCAAGTTACATCACATTAGCTTTCCCTTGAATTCATGTACGGAAAATGCAAGTGACTACTATTACATTCACTAACATTGTACAAATATTATGGAGGGACCCCCATGGCCACATTTCTTCTCTAATAGCTACAATGAAGCGTAAGGGCATCTGAGTGTTTTTTCATGTCAGAGCAAATCATGCAAGAAATTCATCTGCATAACTTCAGTTATCTTCAATCTTTAGCGCATCTAACGAGTCATGTATCCTGTTCCCATTCCCAAACTTGTGTAATTCAGATTGTATTGTTTTACCAATCTCTGCTCCTTTTCCGGCAGGCTCAGGTACATCCACATGGAAAGAACCTTCTTTTACGGGTCCAACAGGTTCACATATCGAGGATTGCTCCTTGATGTAGTTGTAGAGCTGTTGATGAAATGGATGGTCCAATGAATAACAATTTCCATAGCTATGTCGAGATGATCCAGAGCCGGAGCCTTCTCTTCTACAGAAATGTGGGAGAGAATCATAGTCCATTATCTACATGAAGCACAAAAGCCAACAATGTTAGCTATCTGAAAAAACAGAACAGGTTACTGAGCATCATTCAGTAAGCTAGCAAATGCAATCGTTATTCTGCATTCTTTATCTGTAGCCACAGCATTTTTCATCATATTTTCAGAAAGTACTTAACATCAAAAGAGGAATACAAGATGTTTCACTATAGACAGAAATGGATGAAGTGGCACTATCCCTGCCTGGGGTCTTTCACGATAGAAAATATCCCATCCCATTCCATCCCATCCCATGGACTTTATGATTGTTAGAATGATAGGAGTTTCCTTCCAGAAGTTTCAAGAACTTGTAACTGAGGTGTCCCCACCAGATGTCACTTCATGAGCTGTATTGTGTCACCACCTTTACTATATATTTGGAAGAGTGGAATGGAGAAATAATTCATCCCATTTCTCACATTTGCATATTCTAACATGGTATGGGAGCAAGATTCTGGGGTTCAAATTCTTATTTATTCTGCTTGGATTATAGTTTCTTCATCTCTGTTTTTCTCCCACTTTTTTCACACCAGACTATTTCCAGTCACCAAGAACAGCTTAAATAGAGCTTCTTCAAGGCACCGGCTGTGTGGGCTTAAGTGGTGCTGCCACGGAGAGGAGCTTAAACAATACAAACAGAAGCCATCACTTGACAGTGTATAACACAGATTTTTAAGAGGAAAGAACATTGACTACTGCAATCTAGAAAATAAATAGAACAACCTGTGAAAGTGTTAAAAGCTCAGTCCTTAGATAGAGGGAAACAAGGAGAACTATTTATAAGAATCGTTCAGATATCTAAATCACCTATTATAAAGAAGATTTTGGATAATGGGGCAGAATTCATAAATTACTGAACATTCTGGAGCCAACGTACCTTTAAGAGCTCATCTCTCCCACACCCTGACAAGACCTGAACTTTTTTCCTTGTTCTCTCCTGCAAAAGAGGCTTGACAACCTGCTAACAGTTCATGTGTTAGCTTGTTTACATGTCAACAGGGTCATAGGTAAACTGTTTTGCAGGAAAAATACATTATGTGGCCATTCAGTTCTGAATGAGCTTAAGATGTATAAATACGTGCTCAATTTGAAGCAATGCATAAAGGAGAAACACAGGTGAAATAGAAAACCTGAATAATGCATAATCATAATGATCAATAACGTTGGGCATACCTTCCAACAAGCTGAAAAAACATAGGGGACATTTACAATGTAATATGCATTTGCCTTCTCTGGGTAGTTCAAGTCATCGATTGTTGTGATAATCGTTAATAACTGCACGAGCACACAAAGCCCAACTGAGGAACTGCTACATGGATATGTACGATAAAAATTTCAACAGTAAATAAACACTGATATCTAGCTTTAGTTTTGCTGCTAAATGAGAAACGTTGAAAGTAACAATATAAAGCTAAAATATATGTTAAGAAACAAATATGGGAGTAATAAGGAGATTTAAAATGTTAAACAGGACACCTTTATCTGACTCAGTGCTGAAAGCTTCAGGCCAGTCATGTCCAAAACCTTCACACAAGTGGTAATAGGCCGCCCATATTTTTTAGATGCAGAAGGCTACGAAAACAACAAAAGAAATTGTTCTTAAAAAAATGTTTGTTCAACAACAGAGGTCATTTCAAACAGATTGGAAACTTTAACACTCACCAAAATTACACGGTCCCGATATTCATTGATTTGAATGTGTGACTGCACATAGTAGTGGACCTGCAAAAGAAGAAGAGACACAAAAATCCTCGATTGAGATCAAGCAGTATAAAAGGTTGTTCCATCTCAGAATGTATGTCAATCAGACCCTAATAAAGAATGGTATCATAACAGTTGCTTTTGATAAGTTGGAATTATATCATAACACTTACAGATGCTTTATCCAATGTGCTCAGCCCGACGCCAAATGCAAAGACAGGCAGCCCCTGGAGAGGATGGCAAGAGTGATAAGTCAATACCACAGAGAGCAATGCAATTAAGATCATTACTTAAAATAAGATGCTCCCCATCAAGCAACATATTACAGTATTGAATATGTAAGCACTGTCCTGACCAAAGGAAGTGGAGTCTACAAAGCTGTAAACAAAGCAAATTTTTTTGAAGAATGAGCACCTCCTTTGAGTAACCTGACACTCCTACCAGCTGTGAATCACGCACTGCTCTGTACAGCTCACTGGGAACTATGGGTTTCTGCATAAAGGAATGGTGTCCAAATCAGAAACACGAGAACTAATTGACCACTACTATTATCGCATTGATGTTATTTCTGCTCATAATCACTAGAGCAACACAATATATGACCAAAACATTGCTAATGGGCATGCCCTAATGAAGAAATTATGGTTGTCTTTAATGGGTTCCCAAGTCAATTAAGTTTCTGAAAGATACTACGAAATATTACTGCTCTAAGACTAATAATACGACACCCTACCTGCTCTATATGATTTTCACCCATAACACAGAAAATTACTGACTATAATTTTCTAATATGACCAGCTCGTAAAGGCACTACAATGAATTGGCCATATGCATACTCCCACTAGATAATTACAAATATTTATTCCATACGGAATGGTATATTTAGTTTTTGGATAATGGGAAAAATCACTAGAACTTGCTATGCAAGGTAGATTGCAGAATATAACTATCACTGAATTACAAAATACAAACTTTTTTACAACCTCGTGCCTCAAACAAAAGGCCTCGTGCCTTAAAAAAAAGGCCGAGAAGGGATTCTATCAACCCATCTCTAGCTTGATGCCTCAATTCAATCAAAGATTCGAAAAAAATCCATTAATAACAATTAACATCTGAAAAATAATAAACTTAAAAAAAAATTGTGATGCCTGAACAGAATACAAACTTACTGCTAAGATGTTGTCAATCTCATTTTGTACCCTCCAGTTTAAAGAATCCACCAACTGCAACATCATACAGGCATTGTGTACTTCATTAGTAAAAAAAGGGAAATGAAAATTAAAATTTTAGAATATAAAAACGTTACAACATGTTTCAACCAAAGATGAATATCCAACCATTTTATGGGTTTTGGCAACATTCCACTCCCTTGCTTTTAGGAAACGTGCCAGAGTTTCGGCTAAACATCCTTGATGAACATTCTGTAGATTAAGGAACAATTATTATTAAGCTCAAACATCAATAGATTTGGAAAAGGTGCATGACATGTAGTGAGGCATACTGCAACAATTTTTTTTACCGGTAAACTATCTCTGACTTTCACCAATCACATTTAAAGAAAAAAGAACTAAATGGAAAGACATCTTCATATTCATAGATAATTCCCAACGAATTAAAAATTCAATAGAAAATCAGCAGTCCTAACCAAAGTACAGTTTTTTGGTTTTCCCTCAGTTGAGAAGTTACAATGACCTTGTATGCAGACGACATCGCAAATCATTATTCTTATTTAACCCTTCAAACTTGCCACACATTCTGGATTTTTAAAAGCAATAGATGTTATTCAACGTTTTGGCTTGGTATGGTTATGCAAACTAAAAGCTTTTGAAGTCGTCGGCAAAGCTTTTCATGACGCTTCCAGGAACCGCTGGTTTGATGACTAAGGAAAGTATAATGGTATGAGCCAAAATCCATGGACACCCAGAAGACCAGATCAGAGTATTCAATCAGGCAGCTAATAAAGATTTCAGGATCAAATTCTATTGCGAACAAAGAAGTCACCGAAAAATAACAATAATTATAATAATAAGGAACAAAAATCTAAACTTCAGAAACAGAGAAGAAAGGCAGAAAGTAAAAAGAAGAATACTTCGAAGCTTTGTGACTCAGGTTGAAAGACAGATCAGATGCAGCATAAAAAAAAGAAGGAGAATAGTGAGAATGCAAAGTTACAAACCTGAAATGTTCTCTTCAATGGCTCCTCAACTGCTATCATTAAAAAGTAATAAGAAAAGAACAAAGAATAAAAGCAAATAAAGTGTTTGTCGAATGTGGGAAAAAAAAAAAACATAAAATTAAAGTTCAGAAAAAGCAGACCTTGATCCATTAATCCTAGGAGCTGCTTGATCGCTTCCTGAGAAGCGATTTCCATTTATTCTTCTCTATTTTTCCCTCCCTCTCTCACACAATTTTTCCCGAATGCACACCCACAAAAATTACCTACCTTCAAAGCACCTCTCCCTCCTTATGCAAAGCTCTGTGTTTACCAAAGCTTGGTTAAGTACATAGAAAGACAAACCCAGCTGCAGTTCACACCACAATATAAACTCAAACACAGAGATAGAGAGAGAGAGTGGTCAAGAGAGGTTGGCCTACAACCCAGTCAACCCCACTGCCAGTTTACTCGTTGAAATTTGTTTATGTTGTTGTTTTTGCTCCGGTTTATGTTTTTTTTTTTTTTGTTTTGAAGGGCTTAGGCTCTTTTTATAGGAAACCAAACTCATTTGTCTCATTTAAGAAAAGAGAAAATCTTAAAACCGGACTTGGTGTAAAAAACTGAGATAAAACAAGGATTCCATCTAAATTTTTATGATAAATTTAAAAAAACTTAAAAAATAAAAAATAAATAAATAAAACGAGGATTCCAATGACATCACCACCGTCCCCCTCCCTGCAACTCCCGAAAAATATGTGCAGCATCCACGTACGTACAACACACTCCAGACTAGTCCAGCTCTCTTCGCATGTTCTTCGTTAGAAAAATATAGTTGCAAGTATAATTGTGCACTAATATAATATGATTGGTCAAAAAATATATTTTATTAAAAATAGTGTTAATTTAAATTTTAAATATGAATAAATCAGTATTAGTATATAGATTAGTGCACAACTGTGCTTGTATATAGTAAAATTCTCCTTAATTTCGTTAGATTTCATGCTTTCTCCGCAAGGACCCCGTGGTTCTGCAGTCTCCCTGCTAATATTTTATTCCAGAGTTTTTAAGTATTTGATAGATGTTTTTTTCTTTTACATAATATGTTGTGTAATAAAAAAAATAATTATGTAATCCGACATATTACGTTAAGTTACGTCAATTTATGAGTTTTTTACTATAAAATTATTTTATAATTAAATCATTTCTTTTTCTTTATCCAGTAAAAATTGTTTAATAAAAAATAAAATTAAAAACAAATAATATATATATATATATATTCTTTCGGGTGTGTTTGTATTCTCATAAGAGAGAATTGTGAATAAAATTTAGGTTATTGGTAAAAAAGAAGAAGATGGTGATTTAGATATTTCAAAAGTACCCACTTTTGAGTGTGCATAATTGTTCGGTGGGTAGACATCATACGTATCTATATATTATTTGAGAAAGAGATGTTTTTATTTGGAAAAGATATGTTTTTACTTTTTTAAAGACTGATGCTAAAGGCATCGAATAAAGATTTTAAAAATTCTCACCGACTGTATTTTTTATTTAATTTATTTTTTATATTTAAAAAAAAAATCAAACCATCACTTAAAAAAGTTTACTTAATCATTAAGTTAAAAAAAATAAAAAAAGCATTCGGCCAAAAAAAAAAAAATAGCTCCCCGAATTCGGGAGCTTTGGCATTTCTCTTTTTAAAATGAGCGCTATCCCTCCTACCGAAAATTAGGGGTGTCAAATCGTGTTAACGGGTCGTGTTCGTGTCGTGTCAAATCGTGTTAACGGGTCATATAGGTCAACCCTAACCCGACCCGTTAAGCTTATCGTGTCAAAATCTCAAACCCTAACACGACCCATTAACATAACGGGTCGTGTCGTGTCAACCTGTTTTGACCCATTAATGAATATTACGAAATATATATATTTTTTATAAGTAAACAAAAAGTTTAAGAAAATATTACGAAAGAGGTTAATACGACACAATACAACTCATTTTAAATTATTTATGTAAATGAGTTGAATAGGCCCGAGATTAACCTTTTTAACCTGATTAAATTTAACATAATTTTATATAAATGTTAAAATCACAATATCTATAAAAATTATAAAACTAATTATAAGTCCAAAACTACAATCCAAATAATAAAAATATCGAAATTGAAATTCTAACAATTTTATTTTTAGGTATAAGGGTATAATTGTAACTTTAACTTTTTTAACGTGTCATAACGGGTTATAACTGGTCAAAACGGGTTGACCCGTTATCAACCCGTTAAGCAATCGTGTCTTAACGGGTCAACCTTTTTTGACCCGAATCCGTTAAGGATAAACCTTAACCCGCAATTATCGTGTCGTGTTCGTGTTGGGTTAACAGGTCGTGTGATATATTGCCACCCCTACCGAAAATTCAGTAACGAATGGCTGCTGAATGGTATAAATTATTTTTTGTTTTTATTTTTTTACACATTTTTTTAATCATTTTAAATATTTTTTAAAAAAATAATAAAATTTATAAAATTATTATAAAACATTTTTTTAACCATTAAGTAAAGATAAAAAATAAAATAAAAACACAATTCGGTAGAAAAATTCGGTGAGAATAGTATTTTTCTTTTAAAATTTAGAATGCTTTCTATGAAAATGCAGTTATAAGATTGACCAGCCTAGAGTACAAATCCAAATGAAACTTAAATTTCCTTTTGAATTGTTCTTACATAGGATGATTCTTTCAAAAGTGAAGAAGTAGAAGACCACAACTGCCTTGCTGTGAAGATTCGACACATACATGCAAAGCAAAGTGTGAATATATAGATTGATCTAAAATATCTCATTTGTACAGTTTAGGATATGGCCCATATGGGTATAAATTTTAACCGGGAAATCTAAAAACCGGATTTGACCGAATTGGTGGAATTGGTTCGGAACCGATTTTTAAAATGCCAAAACCGGCTGGAACCGGTCTAGTTCCGATTCCATAATTTTTAGAACCGGACCAGACCGATTCGCTATAATATTATTTAAATTAATTATTTAAATATTATATATAATTTTTATATATAATAATATAAATTATAATTATATATAAGATAATATTATTTTAATTTATAACATAAAACGTTAATCTTAAACATAAAAATTTATTTGATCATATGCTTTAAATATGAAATATATATATATTAATAACATTTTATGGTCTAATAAATTCTCAACATATCCCTTTTGAATTTTTGATAAATACATAATACATTAATAATACTAATAACATTAGCATATTAATTACATTTCGTTTTAATATTAGTATAATAATATATATTAGCATTTTTTTATAGTATAATTTTTTTTATATAACAGATTTTTTTATAAATCAGATTTTTTATATCAGAATTTTTTTACATAGTAGATTTTTTTTTATAAAGTAGATTTTTATAAATAGTAACAGATTTTTAATAAAACAGTTATTTTTATAGCAGTTTTTTTTTAATAAACAGATTTTTTATGAGAACTTTGTATTTTATTAAAATTAAAAAACCGGACTTGAAACAGGTAAAACCGGAATACCGGTTTAGAAGAGTAATCGGTGTATAATTGGTTTGAAAAATACAAAACCGGTACATATCGGTTCAGTCCTAAATTTAATATAAAACCTAACCAGATCGGACCGGTTACACTCATAGTTTAGGGTGTGCAAGATCCGTGCACTTCATTAAAAAAAGCAGAAAAATCTAAAAGAAATATGTGACACAGTTATCACTATTAAATTATTATATATTGTCTACTTCTTTATCATCTAATGGTATGAATATGTTACATCTTATTTAGTATAATGAAAATAAGATCACAATATAGTATATAGTATTTCATTGATTTTCAAATGTGAAAAGCCAAAGGGGCTAAACGTACCTCCTCAACATGAACACGTAAGGAACTAAAATGTCAAAGGAGAAAGCAACAAATCTTTGTCTTTGTTTGAAGGTGTCCGTCCACGAATTAAAAGAGTGGTGGTAATGTCACATTTCGTTACAAGAGTGCACGTATACATGAGATTATGCAGAGAAAATTACGTACGTTGGTGGTTGGACTCAGCTGCTGCTTTGTCTCTCTCAAACCAGTCTTAATTTGTATTATTTATGCAATTGGGAAAGAGGAATGGAAAGATGTAACTCTGGGGTATTGGTAGCCAAGCAATATTGCGTACGTGGTCGTGGAGATATTAAGGGCAGCATCGATGCGCGCCCATGCATTAATGCCATTCCAACGCGTGCGCGCAACCTTTACTGCAATCCCCCACTAGTCTACACCCACCGCGCGCCAGGCCAAATATATATATATTTACATTATTTTTTAATATTTTTAAATATTTAAAAAATATTCATAATATTATTAAATAATATTTTCTTAATCACTAAATAAATAAAAAAACTAAAAACAAATAAAAAAATTTTGAAACAGTAGTTCCGAGCGGGATCCATAGCCTTTTCCATTCCACTAAATCTTTGATGTCAAAAATACTACTTATAATCTCTATGACACCTACTAACATATCATTTTATATTTATATTTTTATTATTTAAATAGAAGGTTATAAAAAATGATAAATCCCATGACGTGTGGTGTACGGGATGATAAGTAGAATTTTTCATCTTATACATAAAAAAATTTCATAAAAATAAATTTATAAACTGATATAACTTGATGTGATATATCAAATTGTAGAATTATTTAAATCAGAGGTATGCTCGAGGGATGCGGAAAGTCGACAAGCTCCGACATGAAAACAAAACAAAAAAAACAACAGATTATAAATAGAAGATCAAGATTTGTAAATAAATAGAAGAAAATGAAATAAACTTCCAATAAAATAAACAATAAAGTGGTAATAAAGACTGAAAGTGTTAATTCGTTAGTATTGCAATCAGAGAACATAAACTAATTTTAAAAAATAATAAAATAAAAACAGATAAATATTTACAAAATTAGTTTCAGTTCTTATATATTGTAATAGATGAAGGGCATGGCATCATATGTTGGGACTCCACTATTTACTTTAAAAAAAAAAAAAAGTGTTACAAGCACAAAAATATATTATAAAAATAAATTTATAAATTTACATAATTTCATATGATACGTTAGATTTACTTTATAATAAAAATAAATTTTATAATTTAATATACCACACCAAATCACACTTATTTATAAATTTATTTTTCCATAAATTTTTATGATTAAAATATTTTTATTTAAATCGAAATTAATTTTTTACTGTTCAAAAAATGTGATTCACCTAATTACCCCCGCCTTCTTTGAAAGTCAAGTCGGTCCTAAATAAAAAATAAAAAAATTTGGGTCTAAAGCCCACAAAAAACGAGTTGAATGATGTGCCATATTGGACTCTGACTCGACCAAGTGCTGCAGGTCAAGGCGCAAATTCTGACTTTGAATTTTTTGTTATTTTTTTAAAAAAGTTCGTTAAGTCGGTAGAAGTGTTCGATTAAATTTTTTATTTTTTATTTTTTTAATAATTAATGAAGTGAAAATTAATGAATTAATATTTTTTATGTTTTAAAAATATTTAAATTATATAAAAAATTATTAAAATAGAAATAAATAAATAAATACTTTTACATTCATCGGTAGACTTATCGATTAGGCAGCACTGTCCTTTTTTTAATTCAGAATCCATTTTTTATTTTTTTTATTTTTTTTTTCAATTCGACCCGCAATGGATAAAGAAGTTGGGCTAAAAGCAGATTCTAGGCCAAAAGATCCCAATTTCTTATTTTCGTTTATGTTTTCCTTTTTTTAAATGGCATGACCGACGATCTGATAAATATATCATCAAAGAATGAAAAAGGAAAGAAGAGATAACCGTCTCTCTCTCTCTCTCTCTCTCTCTCTCTCTCTCTCTCTCTCTCTCTCTCCTGAGTAAACTCCAGCAAATCACCTCACCCAGTATTTCTTATTGTTCGCCAGGAGGAGGAGAGTTGGTGCTTCGACTCCACCCACCTCTCCTCCTCGCCGGCCAAGGCTCTGTTTATTTCTATTTAGTTATGTTTTTTTCCGGTTTGTTTTTATGTATTTTTCCGATAGCACCATCACTTGCCGATCTACTGCTTTTCGGTGATCAAAGACTGGCACGCGCCCTTCCAGCAGATTCCCCAGGTGCCGATCGTCTTGCGAGCGATAGATATCAGCTATTTTGTGCAGCACGCATGTCTCACGCGCGGCCTATGCCACGAGTGAGATTCACGCGCCTCCGTGTTTCAGGGAGTCTTCTGCCGCCATGCGCGCCAGTATCTAAATTAGCGCCGTCGGATCTTCTAGATTTGGCTGTTTTTTTCTCTCCAGATGTGGCACGAGGCCTGCACTCGCCGCCATCACCAGTTTTGGCCCTTCGCCGGCGATTTGGCACAATGATTGGTTGTTACGCTATGTTCCAACTTTCTCTAATCTAGGGATCGAGTGAAAGTGGATGTGATAGTTCCTTCCAGCCAGTCCAGACCAACACGTTGCAGCACACCCCTCTGTACTGCAGCTTTCAGCCGCAGTTGTATAGTCTGTTTATCAGACTATGTGAAAACCGTCATCAAGCGGTCTTCCCTTATGGGAATTGGGTGAGAGCCATTTGTTTGGTTCCGATCACCCTCTTTGTTTTTTCTTTTTGTGTTGTAATGTGTGTTGGATTTTAGAAAGACTATAGGGGACCGCCACCCCATCAAACTTGTAATCTAGTATCTGATAGTTTATCTATAAATGTCCTTTTTTTTTAGAACAAAAAAAATAGATATATATATATATATATATATATTATATATCATCAAAGAGCATTCAATGGATTAAACAATGTACATTATGAGCCTTCAGCAACCTATAGATTGCGATGTTTTGCTTTGTTTTTTCTCATTGATAAACAATTCCCCTCTAAATAATGCATTAAATTAGAGTATAGCTCTTTAAAAAATTTACATTTTTTATTCCAACAAAGCAATAAATTTGACTTTTGAAGTTTAAATATCCTATTCGCCATCGATTCCTTTCATGCCAATTGGATATTCTCTAGATGTTTTACAAAATAAAGATTAATATTAGATACAGTTTTAATGGACGTAAGTTTTACGTTTTTTTATTTTTTAAAAAATAAAATCCAATAATTAAAAAATAAAGATTTTTATACGAATTATAAATTTATTTACTTTTTTTGAAATGGGTATACATGACTTAAGTATTTTTAAATCGTATAAATAATTTTGAATTCTTCGTTATTTTGGGTTGATTATGCTAAAAATATAATGGAGAAGTGAACATGGAGCTAGGGTTGAAAAATGGGTACGCTATAAATCATATCATTTAATGCATCGGTACTGTACGACACCACATTCATCACCATTCACACCTCCCTCACCAATATGATTTATTACAATAACTCTTGTCGTCGAGTTGCTATCTCTCACTCTTTCTTCTTTTTAAAAAAATGATTTGCTCCATTCATATATCATATATGCATGCAAGCTATATAAAAATGAATTCACGTAGAATTTTTATATATTATATTTATAAACCTAAATAATTACAAGGAGTTTTGCCATAAGGCTATATGAAAATGTAAAAAGGAAATGATTTTCTTTATTTTATGTTTTGTCATATCTAATCATATTGATGACACTTTCAATATTTAAGTGATTAGAAATTATATTTGTAGTATAAGATTATATAAGTTTCGTGCACACCTTTTAAAAAAAGTAGGTAAATCTTGGATTACTGCATTCGATACTATTGTATTTCTTATTAATCGGTTGCCCATTCCGATTTTAAACAACAAGTCACCTTTGAGATAGTTTTTGGACATTCGCCGAATTATTTATTTCTAAGAATTTTTGGATGTGCATGCTTCCCATGTCTAACACCTTTTGGACGATCCAAACTTGAGTCCAAATCTGCTAGATGTATCTTTCTCGGATACTTTCTTTAACCTAAATGATATTGTTTCACGGATGTTCAAATAGGCTGCATATACATATCACATCATGTTGTTTTTAATGAACTCATGTTTCCATTTCAACATGTACGAGGTCATATACTAGAAAATATTCAACCATTCAAGGTTTGGCCCTTTCCAAAAACCTTCAAAATGGACAATTGCAGTCTAAAATTTCTTCACCCATGGACCTGGTGTCATGCTCTTCATCTATTACTGTTGATACCTCACGTTCAGCCTTGCCTGATGCTCCTAACAGTAGTTTATCTCTTGCATCACTTGTTTCTCAGTCTGAATCAATCCCTATTCCCAACCAAACTCATCCCATGATCACTCGAGCTCAAGATGGTACTAGAAAACCCAAAGTTTACTTCTCTTCATGTCGTCCTATTCCCACTGGTTTCTTGTCAGATCTGGTTGCTCCTTCAAAGGAACCAAAAACCTTTTAGCAAGCACTCAAAGAAACCCACTTGGTCAAGGCTATGCAAGAAGAAATAGATGTTTTGCATGCTAATGATAGCAAATGGGTGTTTAAAACTAAAACTCGTGCAGATAGCTCTCTTGAAAGATATAAAGCTCGTCTTATAGCTAAAGGTTTCACTCAACTTCATGGCCTTGACTATGAAAAAAATTTTAGTCCAATTGTAAAACTTAGGACCATTCGATTGGTTTTAACGTTAGCTTTATCTCCAGATTGGTCTCTCTGGCAACTTGATATAAGGAACACATTTCTCCATGGAGATTTACAAGAAAAGGCTTATCTCTTTCAACCTCTTGCATGGCTTTGTGGATCCATCCCAACCAAATTATGTTTGTCACCTTTAGAGGGCCTTGTATAGTTTAAAGCAAGCTCCTAGGCCATGGTACATAAAGTTTAGTACTTATCTTCAGCAAATGAATTTTCAGCATTGTCATTATGAAACCTCCTTGTTCTATAGACATCACAATTATGATATTATTATGCTTTTAATATATGTGGATGGTATTATTGTTACTGGAAGCTCATCTCTACATATCACTCAATTTATTTCTCACTTGTTTGTAGCCTTCAACATGAAAGATCTCGGTGATCTACATTATCTCTTGGAGATTCAAGTTGCTCAAGATGCATCTACTCTCACGTTGACTTAAACCAAATATTTGCTCTCTTCTACACAAATTTGGTTTCGATAGTGCAAAATCTATTTCCACGCCTCTTTCTTCAAGATCACAATTATCTGCTGCCCAAGGAGTTCCATTATATGATCCCATCATATATCGGCAATTAGTTGGTTCCCTACAGTATCTTACATTGAACCGTTTTAATATAGCTTATTTCATAAATTTTGTCTGTCAGTTTATGCAATATCCTCATGATACTCATCTCATTGCTGTAAAATGAACATTCCGTTATTTGAAAGGAACTCTAAACCTTGGATTGCATTTTACTAAAGCACCTCTCAATGCCCTTCATGCCTATTGTGATGCTAATTAGGCAAGTTATCGAGATGATAGACACTCTACTACTGGTTTTACCATTTTTCTTGGTGACAATTTACTCTCTGGGACAACTAAGAAGCAAACCACGGTGTCTAGATCAATGATAGAAGCAGAATACCGTGCTCTTGTGGCTACAATGGTAGAACTCATGTGGTTTCTCAATCTCCTCACAAGTCTCGGGTGCTTGATTACTTCTTGAGTTTTATATTGTGACAACCTTAGTGCTATAAGTATGGCCAATGTTGGTAGTGTGTACTCCATGACCCATATTGTGTCTACATGAGTGGGAAAGTTATTATTTAACTCCCCACCACTACCTAACTTCTAAGAAATTAATTAATCAACCATAAGAAAACTCTTTAAATAAGAGTTTTACATACTTTAAAAGAGAAGAGTCAAAAAGTTAACATACAAAAAAGAAAAACTCTAATCTCTCTATAATTTTTTAGAGAAACCATCTAAATCTCTTGATCTTGAAGTGTGAATTTTTAGGATCCTCTAGTAGCTTCCTAAGTGACGTAGATATGTAAACAACAAAGTAACGTGAGCTGTAAAATGAACAAAGATCCAGGCTTGTGGGAATCCTACTCTTTTAGATAATTCGAAGTAACCTTATTTAATAGCCAAAAATCTAGTTTTTCACCATCGTACTAACACATTGAGATCGATGTGCACTTCGTTCATGAACAAATTGCTCACCATGTTATTTCCCTCGAACACATTTCCGGTTCTGCATAGGTAGAACTAACATGAAAATATCAAATTTTTTTTTTTAATAATGAACTCCATTTTTTTTTTCAAGGGGAACTCAAAATTACTTAAATATATTATATCAATGATATGATTTTAGATAACAATTATTAGATTACTAGTAGCATTGCACAAATAAAATTTTCTTGGTATTCTTCACCTAGGGGCACATGACAATAGGGAAGGTTACAGTAGATGACCCTAAGCTTAGGGCTTGTAATTATTTAACATATATAACCCATGAACTCTATATGAACCCAACACAAAATCCAAACTCGAACGCCGTGACATTTGGAATTGATAATTCTTGTCTAAATCCATGAATCCGATACAAATCTGATATCAAATTAGCAGTAAGCATTAAGACCTCTATCTCCTACATGTCTTTTTGTGGGAAACTAAAGAGAATATATCTCAAGAAAATTTCAAAATTTCTCAAAATCTCTCTTAACCAAACACATCCTGTAGTCTCATTATGTTGTGGGAAACTAGAGAGAATATACCATGTATACAAGGACAGTGGGCCTTCTCACCCAGCCCAAAAAACAGCAAGCCAGACACCTCACAAGGTTAGAGCATTTGGGTTTAGGCCCATGTAGCTCAATTCTCTTTAAACTTATCCTGAAAGAATATCTTGTTGGAAGGACATCATGATCCACGTTTCTCTCTCTCTCTCTCTCGAGTACAATAATAAGGAACATATGACTCACAACATGATCATCCATTAATTGGGGAGAAGAATACAGGCACAAACTAAAGCAGTACTCTCACAAATCCTGACTTCTTTCTTTCACCATGCTTCATGCTTTGCTTCCTTGCATGTTGACCCTTCAAAAACCAAAGCATGAAGCACAAGATCAATGTCCTTGCTTTTATTACCTAATTTCTAATAAATAATCTTAGGTCTGATTTGGTTATATAGATGAGATGAGAAAATATTATTAGAATATAATTTTTTAATATTAGTTTTGTTTTGAAATTTGAAAAAAGTTAAATTATTTATTGTATTTTATGTAAATATGTGAAAAAGTTATAATGATAAGATAGTTTGTCATGTTGTGTCAATGTAACCAAATGAGGCCTGATAAATTGATTTCAAATAATCACAAATAGGGGTGTAAAAAAAAACAGGTAAACCAGACCGGACCAAACCAAACCGGTGGGATCGGTCTGGTACCGGTTTTATTTTTCTTAAAACCGGTTAAAATCGGTCTAGTTCCGATTTTTCATTTTCTAAAACCGGACCAGACCAGACCGGTTCATATATATATATATATATATTTTAATTTTTTCTATTATATATAAATTTTATATATAATATATAATTATATCTAAATAGTTTTATATTATATGATAAATTACTAATTAATATAATATTAAAATTTAAAATTTTATATCATTTTGTTTATTGTATTAATAGTTATACTAATATTATATAGTGCATATTAATGGTTATACTAATAATATATCACTATATTATATATTATAATATATCACTATAGTTATAATACAATATACTACAATATTGTATCACTAAAGTATTATATACTATAATATACTATAATATACTATATTATATTATAATATAGTACATTAAAATTGAAAAATCTGACCGAATCGAACCGAAAACCGGAGTACCGGTTTAGGAAGGTAGCTAATACGTAATCGGTTTTAAAAAATACAAAAATAGTACATACCAGTTCGGTCCTAAATTTTGTCCAAAACAGGACCGAACTGGACCCATTACATCCCTAATCACAAAAATTAGTCTTGTGGCCTCCAAACAAATGAGAAGTGATACAGATACAAATAACTTACATAAAAGTAAATCTACAAAGTGACAATATGGTTTCACGTGATCCGTTAAACCTACTTTACAATCTAACATACTACATCAAGTCATGTCACTAATTTTTTTTTGTGTAGTTCTTTTATATTTAAAAATATTTGGTCAAACAAATACTAGATTATAACTTGCGAAGGTTTAGATGGATTTGTACGAGTAAAGAATTGCACTCAAATGGACACCTCCGATAGGGACATCAATTTATAAGTATAACAATGCAAAAAACACCTTTGACTCTCAACCATTTCCATTCCACTTGCCATGATTCTCTTTCACCTCAATGGATATTCCTTTGTTGTTTCTCTTTTCACACAACATGAAAAGACTCGGAATAACGATGTTAGCGTTCCCATGGGCGTGTTAAAGCCGGCCAGGTATTGTACCTATACGAGAAATTAATGTTTGGTTTATAAAAATAAAATAAAATAAAAAGTAATGTTATTCATCATCATCTCAATTCTCATCATCTTCTGGACTTCTGATCATCCCATGATGTGGTATTAGATAATTTGATATTATTTATTATATTTCACTTGTGAACCTATCATCTAATGCCACATCATGAAATTATGAGATCAAATAATGAATAGAGTTTTTCTTACTACTTTTATTATTTACATGAGTGGAGTGACTATTTGTTTTGAATTTTTATTTTTTGTCATGCAGATTTATATTAGTTATTTAGATAGAAATAATTCAAAATATCAGTTAGTTTGGCTGGATAACCAAAAAATTCAGATGATCAGGAAGGATAATGCATCCATCTCAACTTCTCATCATAATACAACGTGTTAAATTCTCGAAAACACCCATGCACCCACGTTAATCAAGCAACAAACTAGGGTGAAAACAAAGGATCAGCATTCCGTCTCAGGACACGTGTGTGTGTGTGTGTGTGTGTGTGTATGTTTGTTTGTATGTATGTATGTATACATATGAAACAAAAATGGCTACGTACGGGATCAGATGTTGAAGGCGCCAACCAAGGAGAATTCCAAGCAGAAAAAACTGATTGACCCCATTTCGTGGCTAACTCATCATTGGTAGTGATAGTTTTAAAGGGACCGAGGCTACAAAGATTCAAAGTTTGAGAAAGGTCACCGGCCGGAGATTGCATGAAGTTTCCAATCCCATCAATATTCGTGCTTTCTGTCTTCCTAAATTACTGTTTCGGTTCCTGAAAACAATGTTATCGCAAGTGTTTTGACCTTAAAATTATGATGTCAGTCTCGGCCAAGAAGACAGGATTGCTTTCCTCCATTAATGAAACAGTAAGCGGTGGATACGAGGAGCAGTTCAACAGATCATATAGCTGCGCAACCGTGATGGAGGAGGAGGAGGAGGATGGTGAGAGTTCGAGTGACTTCTTCGAGATAAACCGTGGATTACTCTTTGGAGATCAAGAGAAAGACTTCGAGGCAAGTTTGTTTTCTTTTGATTTTCAGACCTGGAACGACTGTGTCTTTGTGGCAGTCGGCAACATAGAGTCGAGCTCGAGCATGGGTGCGCTGGCGTGGACCCTGAAGCGCCTTGTTAGCCCCTCCACCGTGCTTCGTCTCCTTCACGTCTTCCCGGTTATACGCTACATTCCAAGTCCATGTAAGACCTCTCTCTCTCTCTCTCTCTCTCTCTCGCTCCCCTCTCCAGATAGCTGTCCTGCAGTCCTGGTCAAACCGGTGTCTTGGAAAATCATGTGACGTTTAATTCTTGAGTTTGAATTTAATTTTATTGGTTGAAACCTACAAATTTGAAAGTTGTATTGAGGCCATTTTTTTTCCATCAAGATGCATAGATCAAGGGAGGATCAGCAAGTGCAGTTAAGCGTTCTCTGCACCAGAAAAACATTTTCTAACTGTAAAAATACTTTTTTCCATTGAGATTTCAGTGTTTGTGACCAAGAATGTTAGATACAGTCTTTGAATTACTCTCTATGAAAAAAGTGGAGTCCAACATGAGAAAGTTTATTAATTTATTTATTTTTATGTGGATCACATATTTTTTCAAATGGAGTATGCGAGTCTTACATACCGTATCTGGTATTATTCTTCTTTTAAGGGCTTAGATCATGCCTGACCTTAGAATGGCATGGAGTTTGCCATCTATTATTGCCTCTGAGGGTGTGGCCAAGCCTGAGTTCAAGATTTTCATCAATTTATATATATAAACACACATATTAATTCATATTTTAGTGAATATTTCCTTGTGATGATAGTAGGACCGCTTCCAAGGAGTAAAGTGAAACCGGAACTGGTGAAGAACTACGTGATGCAGGAAAAAGGCAAGCGGAGGAAGCACCTCCAAAAGTTTCTTGATGCATGCTATGATTCCAAGGTAAAGGTCTTGGACCAAACCAATAATAACAGCTTTATATGACTTCATTTAAGGTTAAATTCTAACGTTCTGTTTTATGAAAATGAAACAGGTAAAAGTAGATGTAATGCTGGTTGAAGGTGATAACATCACAAAGGCTATCCTGGACCTTATTCCGATTCTCAATATCAGAAAACTAGTGCTTGGAACCACAGAATCAAGTCTAAGGTACCATATCAATGTCTACTACCCAACAGAAACAACAACGTTTTCAGAAACTTCCAATTTTCAAAGCATTTTCTTTGTTATGACTTGTAATTAAGCTGTTAATTTGAATTTGAAAGGAAATCGGAGTCAAAAAGAGGAAATGGGATTGCTGATCAGATCCTTCACAATGCACCCGAAACCTGTGAGATTAAGATCGTCTCCGGGGGGAAGGAAGTCATTGACCGGATGATTGTGTGGCCCTCTCCAAGCAGCAAGTCTAAATCCATGAGAGAAGGAGAAGAAGATAAACCCCATGCTTCCTTCTTGTGCATGTGTTTTAACTTTAAGACCCCTGTTTAGGTACTTTTTTGTACATACTTCAATATAAACTGAATCCAACTTGGACATGAGGTTAGAGTTGACCTGAAATGGGTCTAGATCTTATATATATATATAGAAAGGGACAGTATCCTCAGTTTTATAGATAACTTTCACTTGTGACAGGAATACCATATACAAACAGGGAAAGATTTGGGAGTTGTATAAATCCCAAAACCAAAGCTTTCGCAAAAACTATGCAACCTACAATTAGGCTTTTGAAAAATAAATAAAACTAAGGTATTTATCTGCCTAAAAATAAGAATCAGTGTCCAAAGCAAGGTAGACCCAATCTATCTTGAATGTATAAGCCAATGATATGGCCTTGAAGTTGTAAAATGTGGAAAAAAGAGCCATCTATCCTAGCTACCCCACATTTGCTAAGCTATCTACTACTTTATTTCCCTCTCTACATATATGGTTGATATCAAAATATAGGTAAAGTCCATGCCATTCAACACAATATGATTAAGATCAATCCATTACAAAATGTGTCTACGATTATGTAGAGTAAAAAAATAAGACTTAAATGTCACGAATCCGAATAATCCAATACAAATTCAAATGACTTGAACCCGACTAAAATGTTAATTATTCAGGTTGGATTAAGGTTCATTGTTTTACAACCTGAATCCAACTGACTCAGGCTGGATGGCAGAAATAGCTCAGTTGGAAGCATCGGACTGAAGATCTTTGTATTGAATGTTTGATCCGATAATACAAGGATGTGACTAAAAGAGACCTGCCGTACAACCCCATATCTTCTAGTTCGGGAAAACCATTCCTATGTGAAGGCAATTACCATAATAATCTCTTCTAGTCCACATTAGCTTCGACGGGATTCTATGAAGTGGCGTAATAAGCTGGATAGTACATTTCCATTCAACTTGGTATATGAAGATCCATCTAGCTAAAAAGTGAGCAGGTGCAGAAAAACAAGTCTGTGGGAACTCGTTCAAAGGTGAAAGAGTAGATATATTGATCTATCCATGGTTCAAACATAGCCAAAAACGAAAAGTAAAACCAGACTACTCGTTGATATTATGACAATAATTTTATGATAGATGTATCGGGACAAATTGACAATGATCATTCTAAAATATTGCTGAATTCACCATCCCTGGCTGTGGAATTGTTTGATCATTTTTAATCATGATGGAACTGTTCTCAGATTAGGCTATAATCATGCAAAAAAATAAAACCTTTCAGCTGCAACAGCAATCGTACAATTTGCTTATATCTAAGTAAAAGAACTTCATAACCACCACTACTTGCCCTGAAATGTTCAAAACAGTTCCTTTCTAATAGAAATTACAAGCAATCAATACCAGTAGACACTAAAAGAAATCAAATTCAAGATAATTATCTGAACCTTTCTTCTCAGGAGCAGGTATAGCAGCAGCAGCTTTTTCACTTGTTGACGCCATTGGAGCAGGTAATCTCTCAATCTCAACTGGTTTCGGAATTTCAGGCGGAGTAGCACAGCGTATCAATGCCCAATTTACACCTTCAAAGAAGGTATGCTGCTTGATCTCAGTTGCACCTCGTTTATAGGCCAATCTATGCAGTGGTTCCTTTACAAGCAACCCCCTTATGAGATCCCTGGCTGCAAAACTGACAACCGGAGATTCAGGAAAACGAAGAGGCTGACCCACAACATTGAACAAGGTAGCTCGATTTCCTGATCCCTTAAAAGGAGTTTTACCAAACAATAACTCATACAGAAATATTCCAAAAGTCCACCAATCAACAGCACTTCCATGACCTTCACCCTTAATGATCTCAGGTGCCAGGTACTCATGTGTCCCAACAAAAGACATAGACCGGGCATCAGTTGGCTCAGCCATGAGTTCAGGTAATGGCCTGACTTGGTTTCCTATATCATTTTTGGGTTTCCGGTCCTTCTTGGACTTGCTTGAAAAGAGACGAGGTGAGAAGCATGTTGTAGGGGCTACACAGGACGGCTGGATGCAGGAAGGCTCAACGCAAGCCGGCTGGACACAGTACACAGGATTTTTTCGTAATGGATCAGACTCCACAGATGAGGTTTTGACAAGAGTTGGACTAACAGTACAGCGGAGTGAAAGATCAAAATCAGAGAGCATTATGTGTCCATCATCCCTCACAAGGACATTTTCTGGCTTAAGATCACGGTAGACAATACCAAGCATGTGGAGGTATTCTAGAGCTAGCAGGACCTCGGCTACATAAAATCTGCAAGTTCGGTGAAATACAACAATTTTTTTTTAGCAGTAAACAAATTTTATTGGTAGAAATAGACATAGCCCAAATACAAGGTGCAGATACAAATGAAATGCAACAATTGTCACCATCAAGTATAGTATGAAAATCCTCAAGAAAAGTATCCTAGGAAAAAAGAAAATAAATCATCCCAACCTAATACATTTATAAAAGACCAGAGGCCCTGTTTGGATTCGGAAAGCTTTTCATCTCATCTCATCTCATCTTATCTCATTATTACTTCTTTCTCAAATTCCTACACAAAATATAATAAGTAAAATCCCAGTCTTGGCTTCCAGCAATATCAACCTTCAAAATAATTGCATCCTTGTAGGTGGATCACAAGACATAAATAAAAACTGCCACTGATTCATGATTTAACCATTGACTATCTTAACTCTGTCTTTGAAAATAGTTTTATGATTTCACAGCGATTGTGGTTTAATACAGCTTGGGAATTGAAGCCCATAAAAGTCCTGATGTTTAGGTTCCAACTAAAACTTTTAACGATTCTTCTGCATGATCTGACACAAGCAATTGTTAAAGATCCGCTACTAAACTTCAATTAAGGCTCTAGAGGAAAAGACTCGGCATCATGCAGCATTACAAAAACGTTCAGATACATACGAGTCCCAAGTTCCATAAATTACAGGCAGCTTATGGATAGAACTTAAGAACTGTGTTTATGTAAGCTGCGTTTGAGACTCTACTCAATATTTTGTCACGTTATCCTACAATGGGAATGGACAACTGACTAGACCCGATAAAGTAAATCTTCTTAGGAGAAGAATAAAAGACAGGCCACAGAACAGAAAAAGATTAACTATACGACACAATCTATTCCATGCTTTTATATGAGTGCCAAGGATAACTAATTCCTGAAAATAATAAACAACTTTTGCCTTTTCGAGGATTTGGTGCTTGTTTAACAACCCAAGGCTAAAGGTGTAAAGAGATAATAATAAGGAAGCTGAAAATGAAACTGAACATGCATGTCAACTAAAATTAAAATTAAAAAAATTATGCTCAAGCTTGCTTAACATACTTGACAGCTTGCTCGGGGAAATGCTTCCCTGGCTGCCTCTGCCTAAGAGTGTGCAAATCTCCACCAGGACAGAACTCCATTACCAAGCATGAGAACTTATCTGTCTCAAAGTGGGTGTACAGTGTTGGAAGGAAGGGATGGTCCAGAGATTGCAGTATCTCTCTTTCTGTCTGAGCACGAAGTAGCTTTTTACGAGTTGCTAGAGACCCTTTATCCATAACCTTCATTGCAAAATAACATTTCGTTCCACTTAACTCAGACAGATACACACTGCCAATGTCCCCACAACCCAGCCTCTTCAGCAGTCTAAAATGGCCTAAACCCAAAACCCCATCTCTTGCACGAATAGCTTGGATGGCTTCCCATCTAATATCATTTGCCTTGTGAGGTTTGCTGATACTGGTGCTAAAACTGCTAGAGGTACTTTCATCGCTTACATCACTGCTTGTGCTTCCTCTACACATACTGCTCTTGCCACTCTCAACGAAATCAACGCGGTCACTAATCTTGGCACTGCCACTAGTCTTGGCAAGACTGCTGTTCCCATCACTAACTTTTGCAGAAACTGAACTGTTATTCAAGCTACCATACTCAGATGCCTTCTTTTCTTGACTGACAGAGCCTTCCAGTGAGCCTCTTGTATCATTTACAGCAGAATCTACTTCTGTCACTGCTTGCTCAAGACCCAGTAAGGAAGTACTCGAATCAAATTTATTAATGAAAGAATTGGACAACCCCTTTTTATTAGAACTTGGTGACTCTTTATTTTCCGCAGCTTCACCCCTAAGTTGCTTCAAAGTGTTTTGAACAGATTTCGGTACTTGTTCAAGTGCAACTATATCAGATTTGCTTGCTTTCGAAAGCTCTAGAGCCAAAGGCGTCGGATCATTTGTTTCCACTGTTTGAACACCAGCTGTTTTCTGTTGCTGTTTGGTGGAAGCTCTGACACCAGTTTTTGAGGCCATCAGATGCAACTACAGTTTTAACACCAGTAATTCTTCACCCAGTAACTCAGCATCCATAATCATCGGGCTATATCTTGCATAAGTGGCCAACCTACTTCTCCACCTCTGTCAAAATTAGCATTTCATCAATTAAAGGCATCACTAATATAGATTATTGCAAACCCATCAAACTGCAAAGTGAAAAATATATTTGGTTCAAACAACCTCTCGCTAAGATACAAAGAGAGAGTGTCCGCGGAAGTATATGACAAAGTCCATTAATAATTAAATATGTGGGCACAAATCCATTGATAAAATTTAAGCGAAAGTGGAACTATACACATCCGGCTCCCTTTCAGGTTTCCCACGATCCAAACAATATCAGAAAATTAGATCAGAGAGCACATATATAGAAAACTTAAAAGATGACCTAAATATGAGTCAAAATGTACATTTTTATGAGCAAAAAGTAAGATAGAAAACCCCGTCAGTCAATTAAAAGTTTAGTTTTCCCCGGAATGAAAATAATTCAAGTACAAAGCTGCATGCAGACCTTAATTATATGATTGCTAAGGATATATCCTTGGAAGATTGTTAGTCAGCCATCTAATTCAATCTGTAGTCTCTCTTCCACCCAAATAAAGGTGAATAAACCTTAAACATAACCAATAAGAAAATTAAAGGAAAAAACTAAAAAGTTACCAAAGGTACAAAAGATTCGAGGACCACCAAAAAGAAGCAAAGAATTATTCAGAAAGCAGCAAATCAGATAGCGCAACCTTCAAATAGATTTTAGGGAAGAACCCAAATAGATAAATCAACCACAGCCAAATACGAGAGCATGATCAGGCGCCAAATACATCAAAATCCCGATCTCTCTCACAAAGCCATAGCCATCAGTGAAAACTCAAAACAGATCCACAAACAGAGAACGACCCAGGTGCAAAAAGCCAGCGTAGAAGATAAAGTAAATGAAGCCCGTCAATAAAAATGAAGTGAGGCTCAAAGGGGTGGAGAGAGAAGGCGCAAAAGGAGTACCTGATTTCAAGGATCACCACTTCAGCGGCTTTCCTCCGGCTGTGAATAAAAAAAAAACACTATGCAAAGAGAAAAAGGGAGCTCTCCTGAGAGCTTGATACCGGTGTAGACCTTAGAGAGAGAGAGAGAGAGAGGATGGCCAGAAGGATAAACTACAGAGAACTATGCGTACACTACAATGGAGAACTGAGCCTCCGCATTTGGTGGATATTAGGCCGAGAGAGAGAGAGAGAGAGAAATGGGTCAAAGATCTGGAAGCTTGCTCCTTTATCTTTGTTTATTCGTCGCATACGAGTTTCTATTGGTTTATCACATCGTATGAGAAAGAAGTAAAGGAGCAGCCCTCGTATCCTGTCTCATGTCTCATGTCTAAATTTGCTGGCGGCCTTCGTATCCTTAGTCAGATTACCAAAATGTCCTTTTCTTTCTTCTTCTTTTTTCTTTTTGTTTTGAAATGTTTTTTTTTTAATCCCTCTTATGTTTTTCATTTTCTTGAACCTTTTTGAACTCCTTTTTATTAAACCCCATGATTACGAAAGAATTTTGTGTTGAATGGTATAGGGCATTTTCCTCAGTCCCCACCAACAAAAATATATGTATGGGGCTAATTAGGATTCTCTTGTATTATATGATTTTTTTTTGTTTTTATACCATTCATATTTCTACCGTTTAAAGTACTTATTTAGTCATGAATGAATCAAGATTAGTGTGAAACATACAAAATTATCGGTACAACAAAATTCCTTATATGCTTGATCTTTCAAAAGGGGTAGAATTGAATTTAACAGCTTTAGAAACCATCATAAAGAGCAATAACTTTTTATTTTTAAACAATGTGGGATTTTACACATCACTTATCATTATTAATCGGTACAATGTATCACACCTCACGTGTGGATAATTCATAAAATAGTCTAAGTTTCAAATACTTGACTAAGTTAGCAATTGAATTTCAAGAGAACTTTCCTAGTTGTTTCTTTTATCTAAACCAAGTCATATTCGTGATAATTGAATAAAAAATGGGTGATCTTGAAGAGATACAATTTCAAAAAAGAAGTTGAGTATGAGTAAGTTTTCTTAGAGAAAAAAGAAACAAATAATCTTATTTCAAAACTATGATGCTTCTGTCTTATGAATTCTTAGAAACTTGGCTTTCAATACTACTTACAAGAAATCAAACAACATCCAAACATGTCTCCTTCAACAATTGTAAGTACTCCGACTACATTATTTTTTCTTATTTTTTGTTTTGTTGATGTTAGGTATGTAAGTATGAACCTTTGGTTCTACCCTGTTTGAATAGTGAAAGTATTTCATTTCATCTCATTTCATTATTACAATTTTTTTAAATTTTCACATAAAATATAATAAACAATTCAACTTTTTCAAATTGCAAAACAAAAATAATATTATAACAGTATTTTATTCAACTTTCATCTCATCTCAACTCACTATCTAAATGATTAATTCATCATCTAGTAGCAGTAAAACTACAATTAATCAACTATACTCCACTACGGATATATATACAAGCCGATCGGGACCAACAAAGACTAATAATAAACGACTGGTCTAGAGGTCGCCTGTTACAATCTATGTACATGGTACATACTTCTAAATATAAATTTGGCATTGAATTAACCAAATGGTAGTGTTTATAAATATTCGCCTAATTTGTTTAAAAAATACCGGTATTAGATTGACCAAATGAATAATGTTATCGTTTTGAGCTACAGTGATCTCCTCCACTAGTTATATTTGAAATTGCACTGTAGATAGATCAAATTAATATTTTACCCAAAAAAATCCCATCCAACTGCCCTCTCTCCGTTTTCGCTCGTACTACTTGAGCCTTGCTTTTCTCTCCCTATTCTCTCTTTCACGGTAGTCTTCCCGTTCTCTCTATCTTCTCTCTGATTTCTTTGTTTTTCTATCCAGAAAACCCCTCTGTTTCCTTATTGGTTTCCATCGTCCCAAGTTTGCGTGATTTCCTCTCTCTCTCTCTCTCTCTCTCTCTCTCTCTCTCTCCTTGATGGTTCCCGTTGTCAAGCACCTTATGTTGACTCTCTCATATTATGGTGTCCAGTAATTGACATCAACGGTGGGTGTACGACGCAGCAGCACCCATCTTGAATTTTTACCCTAGAGTGCTTTGCTAAGGGTGAAAGTTTAAATCGGAAAAATAGAGAACCGGCCCGAACCAGACTCATTGGCTCTGTTTTGAATCGGTCCGGTCCAAGATCGATTCCTACATTTTAAAAACCAGTTAAATCCGGTCCAAAATTAGTTCTTGGCTTTTCGGCACCAAACCGAACCAGTTTATAAAATATATATATAAATTAATTTTTAATATTATATAAAATATTTTTTATATGTATATATAATTATATATGAAATAATTTTATATTATAATTTATAACATAAAATTTAATCTAATATATATATATAATTACATTGACACTTGATTAAAATTAGAAAATTGGACCAGAACCAGTAAAACCGGAAGTACCGGTTTAGGAGGGTAACCGGTCCGGGATTGATTCTTGAAAATGCAAAATCGGTATATACCGGTTCTATCCCAAAATTTGTACAAAACCAGACCAAACCCAAACCGGTTACACCTCTACCCATTGCTAATCTATTTCAACCCAAAGCAAGGGTAACATCTTGTGCTTCTTAGTTTTCAATCGCAAGTTGTACTTGACTTGGATTTCTTCTTTCAGAGATTCTTTTTTTATTCTTTTGTCGCATGCTGGTTTTTTGTAGAAGTGTTGGGTTTTTATTGTTGTGGGTGTATTTGTTTGTTTATGGACAAATCTATTCTCTTTGTCATGCTCTTTGAGCAAATATGATTTTTGAACTTGTTTATGGATAGATCTATTGCTCTAGAGTACATGGTTATTGCAGCAAATAATGATAAGACTACAAATTAGTTGATTTATATCTGTTGATATCTTATCCTGATTGTAAGATCAAGCATACAAGCCATTTGATAATATTATAGGTGCTAGGTGTTGCAATATTGTCAATGCAATTTTATTATTGACCTTTTTTTATTCAGCATTAAGCATTACATAATCTTATGTCTCACCTCTTGCTTTTTACAATTTTATTACTCTTATGCTATAAGGACTGCAATATCGTTTTAGACCTAAGTCATTACCTAGAAAACTATTTTTTTGTGTTGTGTGGGAATTTCTTACCTTTTATGTTTATTTTAGAATCTGTTATTTTGTTTTCTGTTCTACCCTAACTGTTTGATTCATTAAAATTATTTTAATCTTTTAAGGATGGACACACCATTTGAATAGAATCTTTTCTTCACCACTCTCTTACAAAGTGGTAGACAAGGGGAAGACAACACCCCGTTTGATAACATACACAATAATATTATGGTCCAAGCATCACTAACAAAAAAGGTGAAAAAGGCCACCTACTAAAAAGTCTCAAAGAGGTGTGTCTTTTATAGCGGTTTGTACAATATTCTCGTTTCGGCTTTGCTAAGCATTAACATTGATGCATACGGATGATTGACTAAAAATCTACACAAATATGGGAGAGAATTTCTTAATATTATAATGAGTATAAAAAAAAAAAAAAACCAAACACCTTTGAACGTTCTGTTGTGTCAGACCAATCGATTTCAATCCATCAAAAAATGCACAAATAATTTTTGTACTCCTATAGCACAAGTAGAGTCATTGCATCCAAGTGGTGCCACGGAGCAGGACAAGATATTAGGATTCTCTTGGATTATAAGATTTGTTTTTGTTTTTGTTTTCCTATAATTCAAATTTCTACCTCTAAAGTACTTATTCCGTCATGAATGAACCTAGATTAGGGTGAAACATACAAAATTATGGGGACAAAAAAAATCCCTTATATCAATAAATGCTTCATCTCTTAAAAGGGGTAGAACCGAATTTAGCAAGCTTATGAGCTATTATAAAGAGGAAAAACTCCTAATTTTCAAACAATATAAGATCTCACGTGCCACTTATCCTTATTAGTTAGTATGAGGTACCACACCTTATATGTGGATAAAATAGTCTAAGTAGAAGTTTCAAGTACTTGACTAAGTTGGGAAATGAATTTCAAGATAACTTCCCTAGCTGTCACTTTTATCTAAACCAAGTCATATTCATGATAATTGAGTATATGAGTCATCTTGAAGGGATGCAATTTCAAAAAAGAAGTTGAGTATGAGTAAATTTTCTTATAGAGAAAAGAAACAAATAATCCAATTTCAAAACTATGATGCTTGTCTCTTCTGAATTCTTAGAAACGTAGCTTTCAATGTTACTTGCAAGAAATCAAGCAACATCCAAACATGTCTCCTTCAACATTTGTAAGTACCTCAACTACATTATTTTTTGTTATTTATTGTTTTGTTGATGTTAGGTATGGAAGTAGGAACCTTTGAACACTAATTTGTCATCTAATAGAACTAAGGCCTAGAAAGATGTTTTAATCTCATCTCAATATCCAAACACCACAAACACAGATACTTTTCAATTTCAAATCTTTAATTTTTTCATTTGATTATTACAACTTTCCTAAACTTCCAAACAAAACATAAAAAATAATTCAATTTTTTTAAATCTTAAAATAAAAATTATATTAAAAAAATTAGATTCTAAACAAGAAATTATATTTTAACTTTATAATATTTTTTTTAAAATTTTTTCTCTCATTTCCCAAAACCTCGTAAAACATTTTAACCAAAGCCATTGCTAAGTCATCTCATATTAACTCAAATATTTCATTACTATTTACAAACTATTTCAACTTACTAATTCAAACCATGTCTAAAACTACAATTAGTAAACTATACTCCACTAGAGATATAAACACAAGCCGAGACCGACAAAGATTGATAAGAAATGACTAGTCTCGTCAAAGACCTATGGCTTGATGGCACAAGACGACCCACGTCTCCAAAATAAAGATCATGGGTTCGCCCCCCCTTCTCATTGTGTATATATATATATATATATTAAAAAAAAAAAAAAAGACCAGTCTCGAGGTCACCCATCGCAATCTATATACATAGCATATACTTCTAAATATAAACTTGGCATTGTGGCTAATATATATATATATATATATATATATACACAATAGATGTAGACATAAAAGCTGTATAATTTCACATCTTTTTTTTTTTTGGGGGGGAAATGTATTATATATAAACTCTATATATTTAGATAGATACATTTCCAGAATGGTCCAAAATTAAAAGCAGGTTAATCGAGTTGGTCTTGTAATAGATTGTTATAGTTTCTCAGTTATGAATAATTGCAATGAAATCAAATAAATTGAATTATGAACGAAGATATCTTAAGTACCATTTAATTTGAATGGATGAACTTAATCTGATCATGTATAATCTAAATAAATTCGTGTAAGCAGCCCATGCCAATGTCATCTAAGAAAATGACATAAAATTTGTTTTATTCTAGTACTCAATAGCGATAACTATTTTTTAAAACACTCGTTCAACAGTCGGCACTTGAGTTTTTTGTACCAGAAGATGTAATTTGTGGGTCATCCGTTGTCTTGTCCAAGTCACAGAATGCTCCTTATTTGATAGCCCATATGGTTTTTGAAAAGAGGAATGCTATACATAGACAGTAGAAATCCTCTGGATTTTTTCTGTGGCTCTAGCAGTTTCCCTTAAACTTAACCTAATTAAGCAAAGGGATTGCTAATTCATAGTTCAGATGGTAGATGCAAGACTATGGCTCGGAGATAACAGTCTTTGTCAAGAAAACTTGCCCTCCTTGCCTATAGGCTGTAGTACATTATAAGTGGGGAATCATGGATCATAGCCCAAGTTGAAGGAAATAAATAAATTGTTATCACAGTATTACTTTGCTATAAATAATTTTTTTAATTAAAAATACAGAGATAATGATCTTCGAAATAGAGAAGAAAGTAATTCATGTAGAAGAGAATAGAATTTACATTAATAAAAGATTGAAGAGAGGAGTTGAGATATTATGGAACTCAATAGCTCAAGTTAATGGGTTTGTGCCTGATCATTACATCAACCATAACAACGTGAGACAGTCCTCGTTTGGATAGAGAGATGCTTTCATCTCATCCTATCTCATCACATTTCATTTTAATATTTAAACACTATAAACATAAACACTTTTCAATTTTAAATTTTCAGCTTTTCATCTAAATATAATCTAATTATTACAATTTTTTCAAACTTTCAAATAAAAATATAAAAAAATAATTTAATTTTTTCAAATCTCAAAACAAAAATTATATTAAAAATTATATTTTAACAATATTTTAACTTTATAATATTTTTCTTCAATTTTTTCTCTTTCCTTTCTCAAAATCACAGAAAATATTTTAACTCAAATTATTTTGAACTCATATCATCTCAACTAAATTATCTCACTATTATTTACAAATCATTTCAACTCATATTATCTCAACTTTCTCTGTCCAAATCAGGCCAGATTTATATTTTCTCACACTGGTATCCTTATCTTTTTCAATCGAGTTTTGCTACACATAAGCTCACACACCACACATTTTTTTATTTTTTTTTATTTTTTTCCAAATATTTTTTGAGTTTATTCTTTTTAAACTAATTAAAAATTTTTTTACTCATTATCTATATATTAAACATTTGATAAAATAAAAAAAATTAGAAAAAGTATAGTGTGTAGTTTGTAGACTTATATTTAGAACTTCTTTTCAATTAGCAAGATAATAATCTTGTCAAGCTAAAAGGTAGTACAACAGTGAGATACGAAAACCCTATCAACTACCCTAAAAATTAGGTGAAAAATTAAAACCAACAACTAGGTAATGCTAAAAAATGTCAATCCCGTATTTCTAGGGTGAAGCCAAGAATCTATCACCTCGCAGAAGATTCTTTTAGAGAAGTAGTCGTGCCCCACCGAGGGTGTAGCCTACAAAATGTGATCTCCTAAATGCCTTTTATTTCAATTTTTTTTCATATATATATATATATATATTTTTTACTTTTAAACATTAAAAAATTTTCACAACATTATTAAAAAAACATATACTTAATGCGAAAAAAAAAAAGTATCGAAAGAAATGCTAAAGAAATGCTAGGGACCTTTCTCTTAGAGAAATATTGTAATGGATTAATATGAATTGTACTTTGAAAGATCCTGATTGAGATAAAATAGTGTAGATCAACCAACCCATGTTATTGACATGAAGAGCATGGAACTCCGAAAAAAGTAATGCACAAAAGGTGGCGGAGTTGCGGAGGAGCACGTCAGCAGGTGTTTTCACACTTGTTGATCAAAAAGATAGAGATTCCAATTAGAGCGGGGGTTAAGGGTGTGCAACCGGATCTGGATCTGGATTTTTAAATCCGGGCGGTTATCCGCTCGGATTGAATCCGGTTACCCGCCCAGACTCAATCCGAGCGGATAACCGGATTCAATTCGGATATCCGGATTTTAACTGGATATCCGGATTGTTTGTTTCTATTTTATGATAAAATCCAGATCTGGGTTAAAACTGGATTCAATCCGGGTTTTGTAATTTTTTATTTAAAAAAAAAAAAACCTTTATAACTTTAAAAAAAAAATTATAGCATTTAAAAAAAAAATCGAATATCATATTCAAATTGCCTAGATTTTTTTAAATAAAATAATTTAAACACTTTTTAAAAGTTTTTTTAAAAAATAAATTGAAGAACAAAATTTAAAAAAAATGTAAAATAAGTAATATTGTTGTTACATCACAATGCAAAACATAAATTTACAAAAAATAAATAAATAATAGTACATCACAACTAATTAAGCTAAAACAATGTCACTAATCTTAACCGATAAAAAGAGTTTCTTGGTCAGCAGCTTTGTGAGTTCAGCCAGCATATTATTCCAAGGTATTTGGCTTATGGTCATGGGATTCATGCTCTGGACACCAGAATTGATTTGATGTTGAGTCCCAAATTAAGAGAAGCGACATAGTGCTTTCGTACCCAAATCTAATTATTCACATCTATCCCTTAATTCTATATATGCTAATTCTTAATCACACCTACCCCTAACCAAGTAATATAAATTTACAAAAAATAAATAAATAATAATACATCACAACTAATTAAACTAATACAATGTCATTAATCTTAACCGATAAAAATTTTTTTTTTTTTAAAACGGGTGTATAATCCGGTTACGGATAATCGGGTTATAAAACCGGATCCGGGTTTTCATAAACCGTCCGGGTGTAATCCGGGCGGTCATCCGGATTCCGGATTTTCGGATCGGACCGGAAAAAAATCCGGTCCGGATGAACACCCTTAGCGGGGGTTGTGGAATATGATGGCAGCGGTGATTTCATTGGTGGGGGCATGGGTGATGTTGGGTGACCATCTAGTGCAGATTTATGACTCGTTTGAATATTTAGAATATCTCAAAATATCTATAAATAATAGTGAAATTATTTGAATTAAGATGTTTTATTAGGTTTTAAGAAATGGTGGAGAAGAAGTTAAATAAAAATATTATAAAGTTAAAAATTATTTAAATATAATTGTTGTTTTGAAATTTGAAAAAACTTGTACTATTTTTTCTTTTTTGTATTTTGTTTGAAAGTTTAGGAAAATGGTAATGATTATATAATAAAATAGATAAAAAGTTGAGGATTTAAAATTAAAAAATATTTTATATTTGATTGATTTTAAAAATATATTTAAGAATATTTATGTTTTCAAACACCCTCTTAAACTCCCAAGTCTGTGTAAGGATAGGAGTGATACCCACCTATCCAGGGGGGTTTCCACCCTCGCATCCTGCCCCTGGGAGGCAGGGGAGGGGCGAATATTCCATCCACCTCACCCCCCACCCATTTCAAAGGTACTGATATATCCTCCTGGATCTAAAAATTATAATAATTTGGACCTAAATTATTATATAATTTAAATTATAAATTAAAATTTGTATATATAACAATAATTCAAAAATTATTAACATAGTTTTTATGTTATTAGTTTTTAAATTTGTTAGACTTATTCATAAGATTGTATTGCATTGGCATTTTAGCCAACCTTTAAATAGGAGGCCAAGGTAACACAAGAGTCTTACTTGAACAATACAATATAATCTTATTAATAAATCTAACAAATTGTAATATATATATACACACAATTTGTATAAATATAAATATATATTTACATATATAAATATATAAGTGGGGGGCAGCCCTGCTTGAGTCCGGCTTGGATCCTGTGGCAAAAACAACAGGAAATTTCATGTTAGTCAAATCGACGCTGTGTAATGCATTATGAGCTTGATGTGCTAACGCATCTAGATTTTCAAAATATGTCTACATTATCTGAGCTATACAGAGGATTAGCAATTTCAGAAAAGTCAAACATTTATTATTGGATTAACAGGTTAATTCGTCTAGTATTAACTCTCCATATTTCTACTGCTACTACTAATCGAGCATTTTTTGTCATAAAACTTGTAAAAACTAGATTGCGTACTCGAATGGAAGATGAGTTTATTACAGATCATTTGCTAGTTTATATTGAAAAAGAAATTGTCAAGAACCTCACTTCAAATATGATAATAGATTAATTTTATTCTATTAAAGATCGTCATCGAGCTTAATATGAAGGGGAAATCTTAAGTTGATATTCCATTTTCTTATCTTTTTGTAATGGTCTCTAGCAAACTATAGAAATCTTAAGGAAAATTATCTTATAAGATGATTTATAGATATGTATTTTTTGTATACAATTTTATGATATATAATTATTATTTTTTATATAGCCATGTGCAAAAAATACATATTACTTATACTCACATATACTACACACTTTGTCAATCGCTCCTGTTGAACCTAATATTTCAAGTTTTGTGTAATTATATATTTACACATGGATTTTGATGATAACAAATGAATTCATAGAATAAAGGAGTCTCAAGCTCAAGTTATCTACACAATGGAGTCAAGCACATCAAGAAACCAAGCATGAGCAAGAAGGGAGCAAGTTCACATTAAAGTCATAGAATAATGTTGTAAATCTCTTTAAAATTCGAAATTAGGATTAAGGCTCAAAAATTAATATTTTATCATAAAGCATTAAAATACATTTTCCACATGTGCATGAATATTTTGAAAATTAAATTTGAAAATTTTGAAAGATAATTGATTGTCATCTTTCACATGTGCATGCCATGATTAAAGGTTTGAACTTTGAAAATATTAAAGATGATTGATTGTCATCTTTCACATGTGCATGTTTTATTTGAATATTTTCAAAAGTGATTGATGCTTTTCTTGACTTATGCAAAAGGAAGATGCCTTTGTTTGAATATTTTGAAAAGTAAAGTGTGCTCCTTTTGTCATATGCAAAAAGTAAAAAATTAGGTTTGAAATTTTTGAAAAGCAAAGTGTGCTCCTTTTGTCATATGCAAAAAGTAAAAAGATTAGGTTTGAAATTTTTGAAAAATGAATGATGATGTTTTTGACATGTGAATCTTTTTAAATTTGAATATGAAGTCTCATATGCCTATAAATAGATCATTTGAGAGCTTCACATTCACAACACCAAGAGCATACAACTCTCATTCAAAGCTTTCATTCTCTCTTCTCTAAGCATTGAGCCTTAACCCTTGTTCATTTTGAGAGATATAGTTTGTGCTTGTATTGTTCTTATTTCACTCATTGAGGAGTGTTTTCTGATATCCTACCCACTATCAATTCTTGTATCAGTAAAAGGGTGTGTACAACCCTTGTGCGTGTAGAAAGTGTTCTACACAGGGAATCGTTGAATCACCACGTGTAAGGTGATTGCAAGTGTAGAGGGTGTTCTACACGGATCCTTTGTAGCGGTGTTGTTCAAAGGTGTAATAGGTTTCTATCTTCACCTGAAAGAGATTGAATAGTGAATTCGGGGATCCTCAAGGGGTAGCTTGAGGCGAGGACGTAGGCAGTGGGGCCGAACCTCGTTAACATACTGAGTTTGCTTCTCTCTTACCCTTACTCTTTATATTTATTGTTGTTTCATATTTTGTTTATATTTTATATTGTATATTTGATTTATAATTGTTATTTTTTTTAAATACAACTCAATTCACCCCCCCTCTTGTGTTAGTCATCTGGGCAACAGCTCCCCCAAACATCAAATTCTAGTTCCGCCCCTACCTTGAGCTAATGTTAGGTAGAGTTATAGGTTATATAAGTTTTGCACAATTTTTTAAAAAAGAAAAATGTTTTAGTCACGAAAAGATTATACAAAAGTACATATGCAAACTGACGTATATTGATGTGATACGTTAAATTGTAAAATTATTTTTCTTATAAATTAGATTTAACGGATTCTATGAAACCACATCATTGTGGGTTTATTTTGTGTAATTTCTTTGTATCTGTAGTAATTTTTTTTAAAAAAAGTGTTGAGTCTATTATTAAAGTATTAATTTTTTCATGTGGATCCATATTTACTCACTATTTTCAAAAGTAATACGCAACACTTGTAAACTCTATGGATGTAAATATCATTTCTCTATCCCTTAAACAATTAGTCTTTCCAAAGTAATTGTTAAATAAAGAATTTATTTATTATTCAATATCTCAATTAAAGATACATATAAATAAAGTGAACTTCACATAAATCTTAAAGTTCTTAAAACAATTACAAAAATTATTAATTTTTTTTTTAAATTAGGCCTGAGAAATACTTTAGTTACAAAGACATCTTATAAAAATAAATTTACAAATTGATATTGTTTAATGTGATATATTAAATTGTAAATTTATTTTTATTAAAAATTAAATTTAACTTATCATATAAACTTATGTTTATTTGTGAAATTTTTTTTGGATGTAGAACTTCTACATGATTGCATGATTGTGCAAAAAATGAGTTGATATAAGTCGATCAAGCTCATGTGAGTTCTTTTTTTGTTTTTTTAACAAGAGTGTTTGTTGGTTTGAATGGTGAATTGAGACGAGATGGGATGAAAATTGAATAAAATATTGTTATAAAATAATTTTTATTTTATGATTCAAAAAAGTTGAAATTGTTTATTGCATTTTATTTTAAAATTTGGAGAAGTAGTAATGATGAGATAAGGTAAGTTAAATAACTTTTTATAGCCAAACCTTCTCTAAAATAGATTGTTTAAGTCCAATTAGACCACTTGCATTTTGGACAAAACCCTAATTCAGAACAGGCCAATTACTACATGCCCAATAGTAATGGTTTGACTATAGTATAGTTTTTCCTTTGCTTTGGTAGACTTTTTGCTTATAGTGGGTAGTAGGGCCCCGCACCTCGTTACCTCGCCCCGCATGGCGGGACGGGGGGTCTACCAGATGCAGGTGGCAGGGCCACCCGCCCTGCATCGAGCCCCTTAACTGGGGGCAAGGCCGGGTCCAGCTTGGGTCCTATGACAAAAATAATAGGAAATTTCCTGTTAGTCAAACCAACACCGTGTAGTGTTTTTATTTTCAAATCTCCGTTTTTAAGTTCTAGCATTTTTTTCCCCACAAGTTACAACATCGATTCCAAGCAAAGAAATATCAATACTGAATTCTCGACACTGAGGCATTGAATATTATTTATTCTAAGCTAACAAATAGCAGTATTGTTCATGAATTTTAAAGAAAAACAGTATCGCCTAAAGCACTGCTCACCCTAATCTGTTAACCCATTTAGACCCCGTTTAGATAGTAAAAGTATTTCATCTTATTATTACAACTTTCATAAATTCATATATAAAATATAATAAACAATTTAATTTTTTAAAATTTCAAAATAATAATAATATTCTAATAATATTTTATTCAACTTTTATCTAAAATCATCTCATATCATCTTATTATCCAAACCACACCTAAAACCAAATGTTTTTTTTTTTTTTTGAAGTACCATCTTTATTTACAATTTTACTTGCATAACATTTGTCAACTACTAAAGATAGTAAAAATCTTAAAATTAAAATTTAAAGTTCAAATTAAAAAAAAAAATCTTATTGAATGGGGAGTACGTATAATATTGTGCATGTGTAGCACTATTTTTCTTATTGAGTAATTATAAATACATAGTGTGTAAGTGTGGCGCACTTTTATTAAAATAAGTGAGATCCACCATTAAAAATAGAATTTCTTATATAAATAAAAATTTTATCTATATTTTTCGAATAGAATACTTGAAACTTAGATGCCTTAGAAAGAGATTTAAAATTGCTATGAGGCAAGGTCCACGAATAGCATTAAATTTAGTATATTTTTTTATTATTTAGTAATTTAACCAACTGATGATTCCAAAACCCAATAGTATTAAACTCTCATATTCTTAACCTGTTAATTAGGTATTAAACTCTCATATTTTTTTTTCTTTAACTAAGCTGTAATTGAATTCTTAAAAAGAATTTTTTTTATTCAATAAAATCTTGTGGATAAAACTTCTCAACCAATTTGCATATATCATCAATTTTAAATGATTTGAATGCACCTTTAGGGTTTAAAGTAGCACTAAGAATGATAAGTTCCATTGTATAGTCGTTAAATCTATTGTTCAATTCTTGCAACTAAAAGGCTATTGTAGCAGTAAATATATCAATCCTAAAATGATGCTCCATTATTGTCAATGACTTGTCAACTTGACGATGAGATTTGCCTCGAGCTCTAGTATATTGGCCATTCATATCAGGAATATCAATTTGGTGTTTTTCATAAAATGATTTAACATCGGTAAGCAAAGACAACCACCTATCATCTCTTAACTTTTGAATGAGTACTTTTGTGGTTGAAACTAGGCTCATAGCATTCACAATATCTTGAAAATTTTGTTGCAAAGATTGGTAAAGTGCATTAGTGATTCCCATGATTTTTTTTTTATCATATGTAATATCAAAATAAATTCAGAAGATGTTAATGCCATGCAAGTCGCTTCAGCATTACCACGTTGAGAATAATTTGATTCCTCATTTGAGATATTATTGATAACTGAGTAAGTAGCACCAAACATCCTCATCAAGCTACAAACAGATTGAAAATGAGATCCCCACCTAGTATCTCCAACTCGTTACAGCGTACCAATTTGATTTGCTCATTTTCCAGTCTTAATCTCATTGAAAGCAATCAAACTTTCAATTTCAGCAACTTGAGTAGATTGTAATTCATCATTACGTTTAGAAGAACCAACAACAATATTGATAATGGATGTCAAATGGACAAAGAACTGATGAACATGTTTGGCTTCTCTAGAGACTGCAACTAAAGCTAACTGTAGTTTATGAGCCCAACAATGCACATAATATGCATATGGACAATCTTTAAGAAATAAAGCTTGTAATCCATTCCATTCACCACACATATTACTTCCTCAATCATATCCCTGACCTTGAATATTTTCAATTTGAAGGTCGTAACGAGAAAGAAGAACATATATATCATTTTTTAGAGTTAGTGTCATAGTATCTGACGCGCACAATATGAAAAAATCACTCTCTAATAAAACCATTTTTTCAACAAATCTCAAAATGATAGCCATTTGTTCTCTTTTAGACTCATCCCGAGCTTCATCAACAAGAATACAAAATTTAGCATCCCCAATTTCTTCGTGAATCACATTTCATACTTTATTTGTAAATATATGCAAAATTTCCTTTTGAATTTTGGGTGATGTATATTTGGCATTATGTGGAGCATTTTCCATGACAACTCCATTAACTTGGTCATTATAACTTGTCAGAAGTTTTATCAGTTCAATATAGTTACCTTGATTTTTTGAGTCAAAGCTTTCATTATGACCTCTAAAGGCACAAGCTTGGAACATAAGCCATCTAATACTATCTATCAAAGTTTTGAGTCGCAACTGATTATTCTTCATCTCTTGTGATACTTGTTTTTAAACTAACTTATCAATATGTCCTGACTGATTCATTAGATCTTCACAGCATTTTATAGCATTTTTATGTGGTGAATTTGGATCTCTTCCCACATGTCCTATTAAAGGACAATTCATTCTATCATTCATTTTTTTTTAAATTTTCAAAACCTTTATTGGTAAATGCATTTGATCCTGAATGGCCTGTTGATTTCTTAGCAAAAACGTAGCATGGAAGAAAAAATACAACATTTTTCAATGGTGAGTACTCTAACCAATTTGAATATCTTTGGAACCAAGAAAATTGAAAATGGCAACGTTGGTTGCCTATTCCTGAAAATGGATATTCTGAAAGTTTAGGTTGATATGAATCAGCTTTAAGATAGGCATGTCGAATCTCATCTTGTAGGTTAATAGGAAATTCTCATATTTGTGAACGTAATCCTGGATCACGTTCCAAAGAGGTAACATCCATCTCTTCAGGTTGGATTTTTGAAATTTTAGAGGGACGCTCATCAGTGATAGAAATATCACGTTTCATTGTTACCGAGCTCTCTAAATGTATATTACTCTCAGAATTGTTCACGTATTTCTTTTAAAAAAAAGAATCAATTGTTCTTGGCTAGCTCATATTTTTCTATATTTTAAGAAAAATTTATAGATTAAGAATAAACCTGAGAAGTACCTAATAAGTAATGATATCAGGTTATCAACAATAGAATAATCATCAAGGTAGAAATTAGAATTGGAAAATTCATATGTTTAGATAACGGATTAAAAGATCAATTGAGCCACTATTATGATCAAAATAAAAGAATAAACAAGCTAGCATTTCCAAAGTTCAATGTTCACAACAAAACATTTCCCTGATCAATAACGAATAACTAAGAATATGAATAAGAGAAAGTAAAAAAATCATACCAATTTAGATTCCAGAAGCAAAACAAATAAAAAAATCTCTCAACTACAAAAAAAAAAAAAAACCCTTAATAATAATCTTCTAAGGAATTTAAGATTTTTTATGATGAGAAACCAAAGATTGTGCAATTATTTTACCCAATCTAAAACATGTAGGTTTAACAAACTAAAAACCGTAATTCATCTACTAAGAGATAAAAATAAATATAATTAGCAAACTAATTATATAAACATAGATTTAAACACACAAGAATTAGAGATTTAGATGCATATATATTCAGCAATGACAACTAGCTCAAGCTGGAAACAAACTATAATCGAAAAACCAAAAGAACCAAATCCAAACAAGCAAATTGATTAAAAAAAGAACTATAGGAAATCAAAACTTGCGAGCAACGAGTAGAACGCTCACCTTGATTGGGAGGGCTTAGCGGCGAGGCGATAACATATAAAGTAGTTGGAGGATTACAAAATGTCGAAATGCTTTTGCTTCATACTTAAGAAATGAAAATAAATTTACATTGATCTTTTTCTCCTCTCTTTCTCTCTGTGTGATGTGTTATCTATGTGATATTAATGGGTACTGCACTGCAGATTCCAATGGGTTTTGCAAGGGACTTTGAGCATTTCATTTTCAAGGTTTATACTTTAGGATAATGATACTCCACCCACCCCTATACAACTTATTTACCCCTCACGTGTTTTTTTATTTTTTAAAACAAAAGCTAATATACTCTTACAGCCTTACATTCAAAGCAATCTAACATCCAAAATTATTTCACATGAAACTTTCAGCATAAGTTACCCTGCACTCTTCCCTCCCTCACGCTGTCTTTTCATCATCTCCAACCACCGCCACCGTTTGGCACCATTTCATGTGAGTTTATATTCTTCCTTATGTTCTCTACCTGCCACCATGATTCTCTCTCTCTCTCTCTCTCTCTCTCTCACACACACACACACACACACACACACATTCTCCCTCTTTATTTCTCTCTCTACATGGGTTTTGAGCAGAAATGGTTACTGTACAGTTATATATAGCTGTTGCTGTCGTCGCCATCTTGACTCCATCATCACCATACACAGCCTCCATGAGCCTCTGGTAAACACCATCCAAAATGCACTTATGATGGTTGCACGACAACCATAAAATACCAGTTTCTTATGTTTTAGCAATTGGATTTGTTCTCTTCATCTTTTGAGGCCTTGGATCACATGGAAATGAAATGTGGGACTTTTAAATCTTATCTTATGATAGTGTCTCATCTTGCTCATGCTAGGAATTTCAAGATGAGGTTGTTCAATCAGCTTCGGGTTGGCTTGATTTGGAGCTAGCAAACCACTTTGAAAGAGTAATGCGTGCCCTTTGTTTGTGGATCGAGAAAATGGCTTTCAATTAAGGATGGATTAATTTATGGATTTTTGCACAAGTGGAGTTAGGGCACATCAAGAGTATGAGGGAGAGACAGTCGTGACTGTGCTAACCTTGAGGAGTGTCTCAGGTGGCGGTATGTGGTGGCAGTTAAGAGTCTAGATGGCAGTAAAGGCAACTATAATAGTAAAAGTTAATTTTGTAGAGAGAGAGAGAGAGTCTAGGTGGGAGGCAGAGGATACCTACTTGAGACCATGCCGCCGAATGGTGGTGGTGGTGGTGGATTTCTAATTTCTGAATGGGATGACAGAGATGACAGAGACAGAAGGGGGAGGGGGGAGAGAGAAATGAACGCGGGTGGGGGATATTGATTTTTTAATGGGAGGGGACCTAATGCTTTTGATTTTATTAAAACAAAAAAAATTCACGTGAGAGAATTAAAGAAGTTTTAGATTAGTAGGTGGAGTATCATTATCTTATACTTTATTGGTAAGCAGCAATGTAAGATTTGTATAGCAACAATGTAAGATTTGTGTGTCGGGTGAGGTGAAGTGAAAAGCTAAGAGTAGGATTACCGGTTACGTAAGTAATGGGATTTGGGGGGCCACAATTTTCAGTTTTGGAAGCTTGGGGGGGCAATTTTAATGATATAATGTTTTCAAGGTGTACATGTTTTTAAGGTTGGCTGCATGACTTAGAACGAACGAACGAACGAAACGTGTGAAACGGGGCTCCTGCCATTCCAAAGCTTTGAATTTTGATGGCTGCCTTACTTTGAATTTTGATCCTCTGTTTGACTTTTTCTCCTACTTCAATACCCTCTTCACAAATCTACCTGACTAATATCAACCGTAGGATTGGAGATTGTTCAGGTGGACTTTCATCCACCAGATTGCATCTCCATCAGTCAACAACGTGGTCCGCGTGTGAAAGTAAACAAATTTCAGGCAGGAAGACATTATGGATGGAAAAAAAAAAAAAAAAAAGAGATGACTCAATTAAATAGCGCCACGTGTCATTGTCCATCTTTTGTACGTCTGACTTTTTCAAAGTACAGCAACCCGGACTACGGGAGTAGCATCCTTTTTGCCTTTATTCGCTGGTGACCTCAACCTACTTGAAAACTACAATACTGCCCTACGCCCCTTGCTTGCCCAATTTATTAACAATAAGGATACCAAATCCATTAACCACAAACATATTATATAAAAATAAAATTATAAATTAATATAATTTAATGCGATACTTCAAATTATAAAATTATTTTATTTTAAAATAAATCTAACAAATTTTATAAAATTACATCATTTTATGAATTTATTTTATATAATTTTTTTATATTTATTGTAGTTTTTAAGGGTATTAGGTTACATTAATTTCTAGTTATAGAATATGTAAAGTTTATATGATGTTTTAAAAAAAAAATATCTATAGTAAAAAATAGATTTTTGTGCGCATATATCAACTGTGCATCATGTATTTTCGTAGAGACAATATTGAATTTGTACATTTTAATGAGATATATTTTGATTATAAATAAATTTAATAATTAACGTAATTTAATGTAATATGTTAACATATAAAATTAATTTTATTATATAATAAATTTGACGTATTATGTAAAATTATTATAATATTGTACACATTATTTTCTATTTTATCACTTATAAAGGCTATTATGATTCGTGCAGCCATCCATCACCATCAAAAAATTAGGTAGAAGGTCTACAAAATATTCATAATAAATAATGGCAACCTTCGAAATTTATATGAACTTTTGGTCCAATTATAATTCTGGTCTGAGTTCATTCCTGTTATAAAACCACCAGCACTCTTTCAGTCTTCACTGCTCTCTCTGAAAGCTCTGCGTGGGTGTCAATGGCGGATCTGAAGTCAAACTTTCTGAAAGTATACTCCGTCCTGAAATCGGAGCTCCTTGAAGACCCTGCTTTCGAATGGACCGATGATTCTCGGCAATGGGTTGAGCGGGTACTTTGAATTTTCCATCTCATCTTCCTTCTCATTTTATCATCATTTTGCTTTCTCATCCTTCCAGCTCTTCGTAATGCTCTGTCGCATTAGCGCAGAAGAACTTAAGCTTTTTTTTGGTTAGGATTGGTTGTTTACTCCGATTATTTGATTGCTATTGTCCTTTTAGCTTCTCTGCGTTTATTGTTTCCAAACGTAAATGCCGAATAACTCATACAAGAAAGACTAAGTAGACTTTTATCCAACGAAAGAATGAAAAGAGATCAGGCTGACAGAGTCAAAGGTTATAGATTTGCTCTCCCATAAAAAGAATGGAAAACTGTGAAATGGTTAAGCTGTGTTCATTGATTATTGTACATCTAGTTTTTTTTTTTTTTTTTTCATGGAGCTCCGCTTTCATGAAGATTCCACTTTACTGTTATTATGGTGGCTAAACTTAAAACCATACAAAATCTGTTCTGAAGGTAGTGATTATGGCTCGTAGACAAAGATGTATCCAACGAAAGCTAGAGTTATCTTTGTTCTTTATATCTTAAAAATTGTTGTGGGATTTTATGACCATTCTTAATAAGAAACTTTCTATTTGTGGATCTCATTTAAAATTATATCTAAGTTCACAGCTTCACACGGTTAAACTCTCTTTCTTAAGCGTGAGTGCGGTTGCACGAGTCAATTTTTTTAATTTATGTGGCTTCTTGTTGGTTTCCTGACCATCTTGTTAATTCTCTCTATTTCAGATGCTGGACTACAACGTGCCTGGAGGTAAGAATTGAGCATATCTGTAAATTTCTTGGACAGTTTTCTATGTATTTCATTTGAAGTATCAGTGTTTCTTAAACTTAGGCCATGAAAGGAAATTAAATGGGAGTGAAATAAGAAAACAATTTGTTTTTTTCAAGAAACATACTAAAATATCTATGGATTATACTTATCTTTCAGGGAAGTTAAACAGGGGGTTGTCCGTTATTGACAGCTACAAACTGCTGAAAGAAGGAAAGGAATTAACTGAAGATGAATTTTTCCTTGCTAGTGCTCTTGGTTGGTGTATCGAATGGGTATGTCAATCTTAAACCTCTCCTAGTCAAAGGTTCTTTATGTAGATGAATCTTAATCACTAAGGCCTGGTTTACCAAACCAAACCATCTCAATCTAATCATGACAAATTTTTGAAACTCCCGCACAAAATATAATTAATAATTCAACTTTTTCAAATCTTAAAACAAAAATTATATTCTAACAATATTTTATTCAACTTTATACTTTTATCTCGTTTCATCTCATCTGTGTAAATGTTTCGGCATTCTTCAGGTACATTATGTAGTAACTAATCATTTAGTGACAATAACATTTGCAGCTTCAAGCATATTTTCTTGTTCTTGATGACATTATGGATGGCTCTCACACACGGCGTGGTCAACCTTGCTGGTTCAGATTGCCAAAGGTTTGTGCGAACAGTGATCATGCTCTGGTTTCTTGTGGTTGCCATTATAGGTGAAGAAGATTGACTTGGGTTATTGGTATGTTCTAGATTGGTCTGATTGCTACAAATGATGGGGTTCTTCTTCGAAACCATATCCCCAGGATTCTTAGGAAACACTTCAGGAACAAACGCTACTATGTAGATCTGCTCGATTTGTTTAACGAGGTAATAGACATGTACAGATTTCCTTTGTTAGTTCTCATTTAATTGTTATGCTAAAATTTCAGTTATCTTGTACTTTACATAGGTGGAATTTCAGACAGCTTCAGGACAGATGATAGATTTGATTACTACAATTGAAGGAGAAAAAGATCTGTCCAAATACACTTTGTCACTGTGAGTTAAAATTATGAAAGATCCGCTAAGAAAATGATGTCTGCATCTTTTTGCTCAAGATAAATAACTTACCCAGATGAAACTTCTAAGCCGTCCATACCATACAAACTGATTTCTGCCTCAGCAAGGGAGTCTCACTAAACCTGGTTTATCCTATCAAATAAGTCATTAAGCCTGGTTTAGATTTCCACAAGAAAACTAAACATGAAATCTGTGAAGAAAGTTGCCTTGTGTAGCATACATGATATTGACAAATTTCATATCAGGAATTGATGCTTTTCAGTACAGTGACAGATCCATCTGTCTTTCTTTAGACAACATAATCATAATTGCAAGTCCTGTGATTTGTTTTGTATGTATAATGTTGTTACTAACTGATTGACCTCTGATGCAGTCACCGCCGCATCGTTCAGTACAAGACTGCCTATTACTCATTTTACCTTTCGGTGGGTATAATTACTTATCATGATGAAAGCACACATTGCAACATGCATTGACTGGATTATTAGTGATCTTCTTTCATTGTTGAGTTTTCTTTGAAGAAATAATAATTGTTAAATCACCACTTGTCCCAAAAGCTTACGCTAATGAGAAGAGGTAAATTTAATTATTTAATTACATATTCTAATAATCTCTCTCTCATATGTGGGCCACATTCATCAATAAGTAGGCCCAACACGTAGAATATTTAATTAATAGGATGAAGTGTGGAGTTAGTATTTGAACTCATGACCTCTACTTTAATACCATGTTAAACCATCACTTATCCCAAAAACTTAAGCAATGGAAAGAGGTCAATTTAATTATTTAATTTATATTCGAACAACATTAGTTTGCATCTCTGTGCCCGTTTTGACATTGCTTGTCTTATCCCGATATATCATGTATCTCATGTTCAATATAACACTAGCTCCTTGTTCCTCCACATGTTGACTTCTATGATGACCTTTTCACAAAGCAATATTGACTAAATATTTGATGTCTTCGAAAACCATGTCATTACCATTTTATGTTTTGGTGTAGTAACTATATCATAGTACTATACTCTTGCAATGACTCTTGCAATGACATCTGATACTTAGGTCTTAATTTGTTCTTGCGCATTAAAAGGTTGCCATTTGGTTGACGACTTGCTGTTTAAATTCCATGAATCTACTCAGGTTGCATGTGCATTGGTTATGTCGGGTGAGAATCTGGACAAGCATATTGATGTGAAGAATATTCTTGTTGAAATGGGGGTCTACTTTCAAGTACAGGTAAATTTTTGATAAGCATATACAAATTGTAGTTTGGCTTTTCTCTCCAGAGCATTCGTTGGAAACTTAGAAATAAACTGTTGGATTAAAAAACATCTGACCTTTTGGGCTTGAGGACATTATATTCATAAATAATTTGAAATTTGCAACAAACATGATTGTTTTAGTTGAAGTGATATAAACCTTGTGAACTCCATATAATAATGAATAATGAAAAACCCTATCAGCTTAGTGATTTTGTCCCTCATTTTCTTGTTTGTTTTTATTATTTTTATTATAGAATCACTGAACTGTGGTTAATTCTGCCATTTTGAAATGTGTGCGCTGGTATAACATTTCTTTTTGATCAGATGAACCTCTCTTTTCAATCTCAATTTTTTTCTTCTATTTGTAGGATGATTATTTAGATTGCTTTGGAGATCCTGAAACAATTGGCAAGGTGAGACAGAATGATGCGTTTATCCATATTTTTATTTAATTGAACTCCTGGTCCATTCGTTTAGTTCGTGGTTTACTTGGGTCCTTTCTGCCATCAGATCGGAACAGACATTGAAGATTTCAAGTGTTCTTGGTTGGTGGTAAAAGCATTGGAGCTAAGCAACCAGGAACAAAAGAAAATACTACATGTAAGAGGGAACTTTCCTTAGACCTTTTGTCTTCCTTTCCTTATCAACATTGAGATTAACTTGGTCTTTGATTGTTTGTTTTCAGGAGAACTACGGGAAACCAGACCCAGCCAATGTTGCAAAAGTAAAGGCTCTCTACAAAGAACTTGATCTTCAGGTACCTCTTAAAGCAACTCCTTAAAATATACAACTAAATCATTAACTGGTAACAAAAATATGTTTTTGCTTGCTTTTCTCATATCCAGAAAGTCAATCTTACACATTGGATTATCTATTTTAATCTATGGTGTTTGGTCATTAAGTTTTTGTTTGTCCACGATCTTTATTTTCTCTAATCCCAACTTGATAGGGTGTATTTGCTGAGTATGAGAGCAAGAGCCATGAGAAGTTGACAGCCTCTATTGAAGCTCACCCGAGCAAAGCAGTTCAGGCAGTGCTGAAGTCATTCTTGGGTAAAATATACAAGAGGCAAAAATAGAGTCGGTTGAGAGAAAGAAAGGTTGGAAGATGAATGTCAGAATGGTCTCAGCCTTTTATACTGATTTGTATCTCTATGTTTCCCATTAAAAAGGAATAATCTTTTTGCATTTTATTCTTGTAAAATAATTTTCTTGCTGCTGGTTTTGCTTAGTTTGGTTTCAACTTCCAAATAAACATCTATGATTTTTGTATTTTCAATTAATATTAGCCATCAGTGAATGCCTTAAGTTCCAACCTCATCTTAGCATTTGGTTTCTTTTAGCCTTTACAATAAATGTCTTGGCTTAGCTGAGTGAGTTTGACAGAGCAATGGTTTAGCTCCAAAATTTGACTAAAAGTTGAGATTTTGGCTAAAGTCAAAACCAATGGAGATATTAATCTACATTGGACTATACATCTCAAAATCAAAATAATAATATAATATTATATATTTTAATAATAATTTTATTATTTTTATTTTTATTTTTTTATATTTTACAAATACACTCCATATATAAATTAATAATTTAAATTTTACTTAAAATTATTGTTTCCCAATTTTTTTCTCAACCTAATTATCCAACAAACATATTTAGAAATATTTTTAGAGTAAAATATTGTTTTAAAGACAAATAGTGGTTGGTCAAATTTGAAAAAAGAAATAGAATTATTGTAGCTCAAAAGAAAAGCCATAGTATTTTAAATATTCCATATCACTTTCGTTCAAATTAACCAAAATTTAATTAGAAAATGCCCAGTGCTTTAGGACCATTGTTCATGTAATTTGTACCAAGAAGGAAAGGCAATCACTTCATTTTTCTTATAAAAATTTTAAGTGCAGTCACTTTTATGTACTGTTTTGTGCACTCTACTGATTTGATTGATTGAGTATTAAAAAAAATTCATGCAGTTAATCACATCAATAAAATACGTAAAAAATATATAAAAGTAACTTAGCATTACTCTTTTTCTTATTCTTTGGAACTTGGGGACATTTTGCACCTAACCAGTTCATCAATCCGTGGTCAATTTGGTGGAGAAAAGTCACTTGGCAATTAATTGAAAAACAATTCTGCCATAGGTACACGTACTTGCATACCTTTTGGGGACTCATTGACATGGGTTAGTTGATATATTATTTTAAAAAAAAAAACCAAAACAAAAATGGATTTGAAAACAAATTTCTTTTCCTAAAAGAGAAGCGTATCGAGTCAGGGAGCGCCAAAAATCCATCCTGCTCTGAATCGATTTGGTTTTTAGATTTCTATGCTTTTGTCGAAGAAAACGAGATCTTTGACCAAAACTTGTTGTTGCTTCTCCCTCGCTTTTGCTCTTGAGAAAGTCTTTAAGAAAACCCACATCTTTAAGCCAAGGTTTTAAAAACCGTTCCGTTCCAGCCGGAATGGTCGGAATTTTTCGTATCGGAATAGTGACCGGTATGAGATAGATATCTATTTCGTTTCGGGTCAAATTCCGGCCGTTCCGGCCAATTTCGGTCAATTCCGGCTGGAATATTAATTTCGGTCCGAAATTAAAATTCAAATTAAAGGAATGGCTCTCTTATAAATAAGTTAAAAATTGATGGACAAAATTATACTTTTAGAATCCAAATACCCCCTTTCCGTGCACTAGACTCTACACCTTGCCAAAATTTGAATACTTTCTACTTTTTACTTGTTTGTACTTTTTACTTGTTTTGTACCTTTTCTGAGACTTTATATCTATATATATATATATATATATGTGTGTGTGGTTTTAAAAGTTAAAAGTTATATTTATTGAAGTTTATAAAAATTCTGCATGCAAGTCAGTTCCAAGAATTTATTACAGTTTTAAAAATAAAATAAATATATTAATAAATATGTGTTTTATATATTTGTATATTTTTAAAATTTATATTAAAAAATATTATTAAGTTTCTCAATATCTATATTTTTAAAAATTGAATTGATATTATTTTGAATTATAGTTTTTATATATATAATTTATTCATTTATTGTTTATCCCGAAACGATACACCGAAACGTACCGGTATCGAAATATTCCATTTCACTGCCTCAACCGAAACGCTGAACGAAACGGATTTCAAAACTTTGCTTTGAGCTCCTTCCAATTTAGATCTCATGGACAAAGCAGAGACCAAATAAGTAGTTGTCTCTGAACATAACCCATCGATCTTTTCCCTCTCATTCTCTTCTACTTCCAAACAACCATTATTGTCTTATACTTTCCCATCCCGTTCGCAGATAGAGTTTTTCATTCTCGAAATTGAATTTTATGGAGTGTAAAACTCAGGAATGATGGGCCCTGGCAAAACAACAGTGAGCCGAGTTCTGTCAGAAGCATTAGGTTATTCCTTTGTTAACAGGTCTGTGATTTGAATGTCCTTATATTTTTATGGAACTTGTATATTTTAATTGGAAAACGATTATGAAGTTGGTTCCCAGGTAATCTAGTAGTTCTCTTCAACCTAGGAAGTTTGCACACAGAGCTACTGAATTGAAGTTGAATTTCATATTAGGGCTGGGCGTGTTTCATTATTACACATAGCTAGCCGTGTAAGCGGGAGGTTCCCCACCCCATGTGCAGATAGAGTTTTTCATTGGAAGAGGACAATGCTATGTCTAGAGGATTACCAATCAGGCTTTTTTTTTAACTACTTTTTTTTCCAACATTTTTTTAAAGTGTTTAAACTTTTTTTTAATTAAAAAAAATCATAAATTCATTTAAAAACAATTCATTCATCATTAAGTAAAAATAAAATATAAAAAAATGTCGAGAAAAAAAAGTAAAAAAAAAAAAGAAAAAGAAAAAGAAAATATAATTCAGTAAAAACTTTCTATAGAAAGTCTATGTGGAAATGGTATTTTCCATTGAAAAATACTTCATGATTCATTGACACACTTTAACAAGTCAATTCACTTTTATTTTCTCACTGTTTAATTCATTATATCAGTAGTTGAAAAGGTCGCATTTAAGCAGCCTTATAATAAGATTATCAATATAAATATAAATTAGAAAACAGTGAACCAAAAAAAGGGAACTAGTTAATATGGAAAAAAAAAGATTTATTATATTAGTTTTTTTTTCTGCTGAATAAAAAAAGTAAAAGGAATTATATCAGTGAAGAGAAATACTTTATTACAAAATAATTATATAAAAACAAAGTTATAAATTGACGTAATTTGACGTAATAACTTATATTGTAAATTTATTTTTATTATAAAATATATCTAACTAACTACATGAAACCATATAACTTTACTAGTTTATTTTTATTAAATCGGTTTATGTTATAGAAGTTTAATTATGCTCCATTTTCATATTTTCTCTCGCCCGGGTCAATTTGGTTTCCAAATTTATTTCAATTCATCTCATTTAATAATTATAATTAACATAAAATATTATAATTAATTTAATTTTTTTAAATTTTAAAATAATAATAATATTAAAAAATAAAAATATTATTCAACTTAACTTCCACTGCAATTCAACTTGACTTAATCTCAATATCTAGACTCAACGAAAAAAAGGTTTGAAGAATGCAGTACAAAGATAAAGACAAAAAAGAGTTGAAGCATGAACAGTTGAACTAATCATTAACGGGTAATTGTTTGGTTTGAATGCTAAATCCCGAATTCCCAATGATTTCAGCAAACTTAGTACGAACAGAACTAAGAAAAGTCAAGAATTCCGACATACAACTAAAGTGACAAACTGAGAAAGCAGAGTAAAGTTGCAGAGTATTCTACAAGTTCAATCACTCTCTCTCCCACAACTTATCCATTTTGGGTGGTCCAAAGTTTCTCTATATTCTCTGCAAGTCCAATTTTCTTAGCTGGTTTCAAGGGTTTTTCATCCCAAAGTTTCTGTTGTTTGTTTCTGAAATCTTCATTTTTGTTGAATTCATTGTTATATTCACTTTCAAATAGAGTACGAGAGATTTGAATATACTCTATACTCAAATCTCTTATACTCTTAACACAAATCAATGCGAGTTTTAATGATCAGATTCGACGATTTTGTCAACATTACGCGTAAAAATACTACAATTTTTCCAAACAGTTTCCATCTTTTTAGAGTTTGCTTTTGAGTTTTAGCCCTTAACGAAGAAAACTCAAATCCTACATTAACCCATATAATCTCTCTTATCCTTAACAAGTCCATAAATTTTCTTCTTGATCTTACATACAAAAAGGGAATGAAGCTTTCGGTGCGTGTAATCGAGGCTCGGAATTTGCCGGCAATGGACCTGAACGGGTTCAGTGATCCGTACGTGAGGTTACAGTTAGGGAAGCAGAAGGTAAGGACCAAAGTGGTGAAGAAGAGCTTGAATCCCCAGTGGGGCGAGGAATTCGGTTTCCAGGTCGACAACTTAAACGAGGAGCTACTCTTCTCCGTTTTGGACGAAGACAAGTACACCAACGACGACTTTGTTGGGCAGCTCAAGATACCGGTTTCCCGGATCTTTGAGTCCGAGGACAAGTGGCTTGGTCCTGCTTGGCATTCCCTGCAACCAAAAAATGAGAGATCCAAGAACAAGGACTGTGGTAATGCTTCATTTTCTTTTGCCAATTCGTGTGTTTTAAGTTCTTCTCTTTCTTCTTGTATTTATGTTGCTATGTTTGTGGAAATGCTATTTCTCACGTTTGTTTAATTTTGTCCCTAATTGGGTGCTTGAGTTTTTCCTTTCTTCTTGTAAGTCAGTTGCTATGCTTGTCTTAAAGCTGAGTTTGGCTATTTGTGGAGTTTGTGAGCTTATTTAACATCACAAAAATTTTATTCAAAAGCTCCCATTAAGGTAGGAAGCAAAACCCTGTACAAAATAGAGCATTGGAGTATAGGTGCTTACGTTATGTGTTTTCCTGTTTCTGTTGAGGAGGTTTTAGGGGTTGTTTGGATAGTGAGATGAGTTGAGATGGTTTTAGATGAAAGCTAATTAAAATATTGTTAGAATATTATTTTTTAATATTATTATTATTTTGGAATTTGAAAAAGTTGAATTGTTTATTATATTTTGTGTGGAAATTTGAAAAAGTTGTAATAATAAGATGAGATGGATTGAGAGTGTTTCTCAATCTAAATGGTCCCTTAGGGCTCATTTGGAACTTGAACTGAACTAAAATCAATTCAGTTCAGTCTAATTTTAAACTGAGTTTAACATCCAAACACCCAACTCTCAAATTACTAAACTTATCTCAACTCAAAATCTCTTTACACGTGGTACCCACAACTTTTTTCAACTCAATACCTCTTTATACACACTACTCACAACCTTTTTTCAACTTCCCATAAATACATCTAAACTCATCTTAACATTCAAACACATCTAAACTAATTTTAGGTGGACCCCACAAAACTCACTCCGCCATCTCAACTCACTACTATTAATAAAGAACTCAACTCAGCTTAACATCCAAACAGGGCTCGTTGCATCACTGATATTGTCCTGAATATGATAATTCCTTTCTCTGGTTTTGAGATAACAATTTGGACTGCATTAGTTAATTTTCTGTGCCTATTGTACTTTGTTCTATCTTAATGAAACAGATTAGTCTATGCTGTCAGCCGCAATTCTTTGATTTCGGGATTGGAAAAAGGATTTTAATTCCATGATCTGTAGTTGACTATTCTGATCCTAACATGGTTGTGTATTTGTAGGTGGTCGTTTATTTACTTGAAGAAATTGTAATTTTAATGATATTTTCCTACAGGTGAAATTCTTCTCACAATATATTTCCCCCAAAACAATTCATCCTTGGATTTGAATGGTAGTGGTGTTCATGGGTTGCAAGGGAGAAAGCATGCAGATGAAACAATTGAATTGTCTTCCAGTGGCCCCCTTGACCCACCTTCTCCACTGAGAGTAGAAGAAATTGCATCCTCTATGGAAGACAAGTCTAGTATGCAGAACTCCATTGCCGACAGAATTGCTCAGATTTTTAACAAACATTCGGACACAGCTTCTTTGGCATCGAAGCCACCTGAAATTTCTGGACCTGAGGTTTATGAGAACAAGTCTGAGGATAAGTCTTCTTCTGATTCATTTGAAGAATTGATGAGGAAAATCGAGTCAAGGGATCAGGGAAATGAAATTCCCAACAATTTACCTGGAGGAGTGGTTCTTGACCAATTGTATCAGATTGCACCTCCAGACCTGAACTCTCTACTATTTTCACCTGATTCAAGGTTTTACAAACCATTAGCAGACCTGCAGGGATCTACAGAACTGCAATTAGGACCTTGGAAATTTGAAAATGTTGAGAGTTTGAAAAGAGTAGTTACTTACATTAAGGCTGCAACTAAAGTAATCAAGGCTGTCAAAGCCACTGAGGAGCAAATGTATCTGAAAGCTGATGGGAAGGTTTTTGCTGTTTTGGCAAGCGTGAGCACTCCCGATGTCATGTACGGAAGCAACTTTAAGGTAGAAGTGCTCTACTGCATTACACCTGGGCCTGAGCTTCCGCCAGGAGAACAATCTTCCCATTTGATAGTATCCTGGCGAATGAATTTTCTACAAGGCACCATGATCAAAGGAATAATAGAAAACGGAGCCCGTCAAGGTATAAAGGAGAGCTTTGAGCAGTATGCCAGTTTATTATCTGAGATTATTAATCCAGTTGACTCTAAGGCACTTGGGTCGAATAAGGAACAGGTTTTGGCATCACTGCAGGTGAAACCCCCATCAGATTGGAAGCTAGCTGTTCAGCATTTTGCTAATTTTACTGTAGTTTCTTCAATTTGTATGGGATTGTATGTGCTTGTCCACATCTGGCTGGCTAGACCCAGCGCAATTCAAGGGCTCGAGCTCTTTTGGCTTGACTTACCAGATTCAATTTCTGAATTCATAGTCTGCAGTGTCATGGTTCTTCAAGGTGAACGGCTACTGAGGATGATTTTGCGTTTCATGCAGGCCAGAATAAAAAAAGGTAGTATTACCTGAGACAGTTGCCCTTTTTCACTTAGAAACAACAAGCTTTTGTCCCTAAAGTGCATCACTCTTCTCTCTCCGGATGAGTCTCTGAGATGTCTGTATTGTCAGTCTTTACTAAAAGTTCATGTTTCTTAAATAATATTAAAAGTAAATTTCAACTTGAAACAGAGAGTCGAATGCTTTTTTATTTTGGTTTCCATTTCAGTTGTGCTGCTGTCATTTCTGCATTTTTAATTATTCTATTTCCATTGTGAAGATCTTTGAATTGCAGGCCTCTGCTGTGTCTCAACTGCCTAAACCATTTTAATTACTCTCTTGCATCTGTATATCTCTATGTCATGTTTCTTTTTGGATTTGATTTGATTTGATTTTGTGTATCCAATAATAGGCAGTAATCATGGAATCAAGGCGCAAGGAGATGGCTGGTTTCTAACTGTTGCCTTGGTTGAAGGAATTAATATAGCAGCTGTTGATTCAAGTGGGTCCTCTGACCCATATGTGGTGTTTACTTGTAAAGGGAAAACTAGAACCAGCTCAATCAAGTTTAAAAAATCTGATCCTCAATGGAATGGTGAATATCATTTCCTTCTTCATCAGTTCTTTTTTAGGCTGTTAAATGTTATATTCTGTTACATCACTGATCTTACAGTCGCTGGATTGTATTTGTATAAACAAAATTTGAATCTGAATTTTAACCTGATTGTTTTTCTTCTCGTGACCACGTTCCTTTTTGCAGAGATATTTGAATTTGATGCTATGGATGAGCTTCCTTCTGTCCTGGATGTGGAGGTTTATGATTTTGATGGACCTTTTGATGAAATTACATCTCTGGGACATGCCGAAATCAATTTTCTGAAATATAATAAATCAGATCTAGCTGATTTGTGGATTCCTCTTCAAGGAAAGTTAGCTCAGGCATATCGGTCCAAGCTTCACTTAAGAGTTTTCTTGGACAATAGTAGAGGTGGCAATGTTGTTAGAGAGTATCTGAGTAAGATGGAGAAAGAGGTGGGGAGGAAGGTACATGGCCAATTATACTTTGGAAATCCACATTGCTATCCGCTGATTTGTTTATTTATTTTTTATGTTATTTTAAGCCATGCACTTGGTTTGTCTACTTCTGTTGTTATTAACTTAACTAATCCTTTTGTAGATGAATGTGCGGTCTCCTCAAACAAATTTAGCCTTTCAAAAACTCTTTGGGCTTCCACCAGAGGAGTTTCTCATTAATGACTTTACCTGTCATCTGAAACGGAAAATGCCCCTGCAGGTGCTGTTGCCATGGTTGAATCATGCTTAAAAATTTTATGGCTTCACACTTTCTTTAAAACTATTTTAATATTTAAGCTGTAGTTAGAGAAATTAAATGCTGACATTCTTGCCTTCCATGAATTTAACTGATGCGTGCTTCCAAAGTTATATCCCATCAACTTGCAGTTGTTTCTGTGCAGGGTCGCTTATTTCTATCGGCAAGAATAATTGGGTTTCATACAAATTTATTTGGACACCAGACTAAATTCTTCTTCCTTTGGGAGGATATAGAAGATATCCAGATTGGTCCACCTACTCTATCATCGATGGGCAGTCCAATTATTGTCATGACTCTCCGGCCAGGCAGAGGTATGGATGCCCAGCATGGGGCAAAGACAAAAGAAGACGGCAGGCTGAAGTTCCGTTTCCAGTCCTTTGTGTCCTTCAATATAGCACATAGGTAGTTAAATCAAAGAGCATCTTATATTATAACATGTTAAATCTTTAAGTTAAAGGTGGAGTTCTTATTTTTTTCCTTAGCTCTATAATTTTATTTTGTTCGATTATATCTCTTTTTTTGTCTTCCCTGGCCTTTTGTATTGGGTTCAAGCACCTTAAACTTGACCTATCTTTTTTTTCTTTGCACTTGCATGCTTCTTGGTGTATGCTGCACATTACTTGACCATTCTTAATGATTTTGTGCCATATTACTGTCATATTTGTGCTTCCTGTAAGTTCTATCATGCCTTCATTAAGGTATTAAGGGTACAGTCTTTTCTTTTTCTTTTTTAATCATTCCAGCAGCAAAGGTAAGCTAATGCTTCTGAGATATGCATTATGGGACTTGTACCTGTTTTGATGATTTCTGTTTATTTTGGATTTATTTTTAATATATTATTGTCTACTTCAGCTCACTTTGCTTCACTCAATCTCTGTCAGCTTCCTAATAATTTTTTTTTTGTATTGATTTTATATTTCTGCTTGCTTATTTTCCTGGGTGAGTGGTTGCTGCTGTACCAGAGAGCATGTAATATACTTTTATTTTAATGAAAGGAAAAGGATTATGCTTTTTTCCACCTAAAAACAGTTATGGTTGTCTTCGTTGTATAGCTCCCTGATAGTTTTCTTTTTTTTTTTTTTTTTTTTTTTTTTTTTGGGGGTCAGGCCATGATGGTCTGTTCAATTCAGCTTATTGTATGTGCATGTTATTCCCAATTGCCCCAATTTTGTACTAGAGCTTTCTTGTATACCCATTTGACATAAATTCCCTTGCATTTGATGGGCATATTGCACTTTCTTCACCTGCTCTATTATGTGGGACATTTGCAGTAAAGTTAGATACCAGAAGATGCATGTTTAAAACAATCTGCACCCTTTTTCTCTTGTTAGAATATTCTTTATATCATTTCTGATGCTTACTGTGTCGATTGATATCCTTTTATTGTCTTGAAATGGTGAAAAAAACCACTTAAACACTAATCAATGCACTCTTAATTAGTAATGATGCTGTGTAACAACAACAGAATAGCGTCTGGAAGGAAAAGAAACAAAAAAAGAATATTAGAAAAATTGGACCTCCTGTTTTGACTTAACATTTGATGGTGCCCAATAGGACAATCATGGCTCTATGGAAAGCAAGATCTTTGAGTCCTGAGCAGCGGGTGCAAATAATTGAAGAATCTGAAGCCAAAAGCATCCAAACTGATGAGAGTAGCTCATTGGGCCTTGATGATGTCAGCATGTCTGAGGTTTATGCATCTGCTCTCTCTGTTCCTGTAAGCTCTCTCTCTCTCTCTCTCCCTAACATATCTTTATGACCATTTTATAAGGATGTGTTGAAACGTGGTTCCTTAGGAACATATCTCTTGTTATTTTGCTTTAGCAATTTCCTATCCCGTGCCTCAGGAGTCAAGAAATTGGAACTTTTCAATTTCTATTAGAGATGATGTGTGTGTGTGTGTGTGTGTGTGTGTGTGTGTGTGGAGGTGTGGGTGTGGGTGTGGGTGTGGGTGTGTGTGCGCATAAAACCCCTTGCATATCACATGTTTTCTTCTTTTTCATTTTGGTCTTCAATATTATATCTGTGTTTCTTTACCACTGTTGGGTTTTTTGCTCCATTGCATTTGTCCTACATGAATGGGAAATGAAGAAGGACAAAGGCCCAAGGCCTATAAAAGGAGGCTTAAACTCCTTGGTAAAGTGCACCAGTCAGAAGTTTAATTAGAAACTTTTGACTCTAGTAAAATTCCTCTGTTGGCCTTTTTTGTAAAAGGGGAAGAGGTGTGAGTTAAAGTTTTGCCAGTGGGGAAAGCTTTGTGGGTGTATATGGGGTGAGGAGAAAAATTGTGTGATTGTAACAATTTTTCACACAGTGGATTTTCTTCTCTGGTCTGGTGGTTTTTCTCCGGTTTAGGAGTTTTCCATGTAAAATCTTGTATTGTTATTATTTCTCTATTTTCTTGTTATTCCCGCAAAGGGTAGATCCTAGGGGAGGTGAATTTGGGAAGTCTGTATTCCCAATAGTGGTATCAGAGCCTAGGTCCTTTTGGTAGAAGGAGAGTTTTGGTGTGGTAGTATGGATACGTACTGTCTAAGGAGGTTCTATTTAGGAGATTAGGAATTTTAAGCGTGTCCATTGTGACCTTCCAATCTTTCCTAGGAACTTATTTATTGAGGTACTATTCATTTCTACGGTAAAATTCATCAAAGCGATGTTAGGAATGAGGTGGAGAAATTGGATTACACAAGGCATTAAAGGGCAGATCAACCCCTGAAGTCAGCAGTGAAACTAGCGACTGGTGAAACGGCTAGTACAAGGAGCGAGTTTGGCAAGTGGCTCTAAGTTAGTAAATGGAGATACTGGTATTGATACTAACGTTGTGTTTCTCTCAATGGAAAAATGGACATGTATATCCTCATGGCATGCCGCTAATTCCCAAAGTTGTCATGATAGAAAATGTGTTAATGTTAGCAGGTCCACAAGTTTGCACACAAGTATTGGTTTGGCATTGATGCAGGGTATGTGGTGGAAATTCATGTCGATGGCTGATGAACTTCCAGGAAAGCCAAACGTGGAAGTTACACCATAATTTTCAGCAAGGTTGTTTTCAACATGGGCCGAAGTGAAATGCTTGGAATTGGTTTATTCTGAGTGAGTATACTTTTATGGTGGAGCTTGATAGCGGAAGCTATGGAGATCTTCATTGAGGTGGAGTTTGGCTATGGGACCAGTCAAAGTTACAAAGTGGAGATTGTTGAGTTTTTTGCTCCTTTGCATTTGTCCCACGTGGATGGGAAATGAAGAAGGACAAAGGCCCAAGGCCTATAAAAGGAGGGTTAGGCTCCTTGGTAAAGTGCACCAGTCAACTAAGAACTTTTGACTCTAGTAAAATTTCTCTGTTGACCTTTTTTGTAAAAGGGAAGAGGTGTGAGTTAAAGTTTTGCTAGTGGGGAAAGTTTTGTGGGTGTATTTGGGGTGAGGAGAAAAATTGTGTGATTGTATTAATTTTTCACATAGTGGATTTTCTTCTCTGGTCTAATAGTTTTTCTCCGGTTTAGGAGTTTTCCACGTAAAATCTTGTGTTGTTATTATTTCTCTATTTTCTTGTTATTCCTGCAAATGGTAGATCCTATGAGGTGAATTTGGGAGGTCCAAATTCCCAACAATTTTATCTTCGTGGTGATTTCAGGTTAGTTTCTTTATGGAGGTATTCAGCGGGGGAATATTGGATCATCGAGTGATGGAGAAGGCTGGTTGTCTTAACTACTTTTACACCCCATGGGAATCGGAAAAAGGTTATGTCTATTTGAGGCACATACGTTACAAATTTGATAAAAATATTTCCTGTTATAGGGGAGAGGTGACAAGTACTCAGCAAAGGTCGACTCTTTCTGATAAGAATGGATGGCTTGTTGAGGAGGTTATGACACTCCATGGAATTCCACTTGGTGACAATTTCAACGTATGGTGTATGACTGCTCAATGTATCATTGCAATCATTTTTCCTGTTCGTCTTATTTTTTGCTAACTTTATTGGCTAGGCAGGATTGACCTGTGTCTTTTCTTCTTTTGCAGGTTCATCTTAGATACCAAATTGAGGATTTACCCCCCAAATCCAAGCGTTGTATGGTGCGGGTATATTTTGGAATTACATGGCTGAAAAGCACTACAAATCAGAAAAGGATTACAAAGAACATCCTGAAAAATATGCAAGATCGCCTGAAGACGATCTTCTGCGTGGTTGAGAGGGAATTTGCTGCTAGATAGTGGATGGATTTACTGCATTTTGTACGTCAAGAGACAGACTTTGAACATCATCTATTTTCAGTACTATATGCTCTCCATTTTTTATTCGTCCAAAGCTGAAGCTAGACTTAATGGCAAGTCCTAATCTTCCCCAGCCGAAGTGCCTTCTAAGTTGATTTCCTGCTAGTGCAGCAAATTTTGTGTCTTTGACATCACCGGATTGATTGGAGTTCGTTTTACATGTCTGATAGAATGACTTCCCAATCTCCATTGCTCCTCTGTAAGTAACCCCATTCAGTAAGTAGATTGGCAGAAGAAGGCAGAAGAATCTCAAATGATGTACAAGTTTTATCAGTACAGAATTGGGGCTTGTCATTACTAACCTCTTGAATTAGTTGTGGAATTAGATATAGGACTGTTGTCGGTAGCCTCATCTCAAGTATATACAAATGTTGTATCTATGTAGTAGTACTTGCTGTTTGCTACGGCTTTAGTGCTGGACAAAGGATAGAAGCATCGTTATCCTACAACTCTGTAAATATTCATAGAAATTAAGCTTGAATTTAAATGTATTATTTTTATTTATTTATTTTATATCTGTATGAACAGAAAAATTAAGTCATATATGGAATACTAAAGGTCGTGATGTTGATCAGCATGAGCAAAACACATTAAAAGCTAATTAAATTAGTAAAAAAATTCAAATAATTGTTTCTATGATTATATATTATAATGAAACTCATCACGTATATGTATCTATTGGGCGAGTGATAATTCTATATATGTATTTAAAAAAAAAAAAAAAAGATAAAATCCCAAATGGGCATGCATGATTCAAAAGCCCAAGAGATCTCAAGACATGCTGAGTTTTGGAGGTATACATACCATCCGACTTCGAAAATTTAGGACAAATTTGAGAAGTGAGATGATATGAGAATTTTGTGAATGATACTAAGATGGTTTGAGACATGATTCACAAACGTATATCAGACGTCTAAGAATTCTCATGTCTGTCAAACCCAAAATAAGCAAAGTAGTCAAGCTATTTTGGAATTTCTGGGACAGGCACATAATTATGATGAAGAAGTGGACATCATTCAGTACAGCCATTAATTTGAGTAATTTCCAACCTTCACTTATTGCCTGACCTAGGCATTGGAATATAACTTGATATTGTTTTGTTACTCGGATGTCACGCATGCTCATATATACATACATACATACATACATAGTCAGAATTAAAGAAGTTAGGATGCAGTCATGACTATGATTGGTTGGTGCTGGAAGACTTTCTTATAAAGGTTAATGGCCACATGCATGGTTGGCTTTTCCGAGTTGAAGGGTGGCTTTAGTGACCACATGCACAGTTATAGAAACTCTATATATGTTAATTATGGCATGAGAACTGATCATGATTATCCTGTTCTTAGTATATATATATTGATGTTATAGTGATTGGTTAACAATCAAACTTAAAAATGAAAACTTTAGCAATATTGGGTCTCAATTACGACCAACTTACAATTACATACAAAATGGAGGGTAGTTTTATAAATTGAAATCTATTTTTAATGAAGGGTGATAGTTATATTGTAAAATATTTGTAAAAAACTTGCATGTCAACTATGTAATGAACACTGATATTTACATCTTTTTGTCTTCTACTTTTAGGTCTTACATTTTGGGGGAAAAAAAGATAAATGATTCCAATCCATGACAACTATATATATATATATATATATGTATCAAGATCATCATCAGCAACTCAACATATATGGTATATTCATTTTAAAAAATACTTTAATTATAAAGGGATTATATAAAAATAAACTTATAAAAAGACGTGACTTGATGTGGTATGTTAGATTATAAAATTATTTTTATGATTTAACTAATCACATAAAATTATATCAATTTATCGGTTTAGTACTTTAAACTTTTCCATAATTTTTGTATGTCCGTAACAATTCTTCTTTATTTTAGGTCAGGAATAATATTGCATAATTTCAATGTGTCATTGCTTCTAAGGTAGTACAGCCACTTCGAGCATAAGTAGGATACATAAAAAAAAAAAGTTGTCTCAACAGTTAGCTGGCGCGTCTCCTTCGAATTGGTAGGGATTGAAGGGATGGGTGGGCTTAGCTTCTTCTCCCTGTAATTTACATAGAAATCGTGTGGGACATCAAAACACAATCTCGTAGGAAAAACTAAAATCAATGAGAGAAGATTCGTGCACGTGCTAATATATAGCACACGAACACAAAGAAACATACACGCATGGAAGTTGACAGAACACAGTGATGGGCAGGGGAGAAGAAGTAGTTGTCTGTGTTGGGCCTCCAAAACAACAAGCACAGAAAGCCAGAGAAATCCCATCAGGATGATGTAGAGACGGTACAGAACAAGACACGTGGCCGACATGCAGATCAAGGAGACCTATGGATCGGGGATTGAAGAATATAGGAGAAGATAGTGGGGGGAAGCATGATGAGAGGATGAACAGGAGAGATCAATCTTGGACCCCACCATAAGAGCATTAATCCCCCCATTGCTGCAGCTTGCCCACTTGCCTCGTGCATGCCTTTTTGTGAATTCAATCGTGGAGCATGAGACTTCTCAAGCTTGGGGGCCGGGGAGAAAAAAAGAGAAGAGAAGAGACAGCTGCTTCCCTTTTCTATTCTGTTCAAGCGGCTTATCATAATATGCTCTTGATACATTACCACATTGACTAATACCAACCAGCCACTCTCTCTCTCTCTCTCTCTCTCTCTCTCTCCTCTCCAATAGTCTTGGTGACACACTGGGGGGCCTCGTTTTTATATGTTTGGCGTGCCTCACTGGCTGATTTTACAGAAACCCATAGGCCTCCCATCTCTCTCTCTCTCTCTCTCTCTCTCTCTCTCTCTCTCTCCAAGGATCATAATATCATATGCATGAAACCCATTCGACGGACGTCCGAATGAATGCATCTCATGTTCATGTCAGCTGATGCATATATATGTATACATGTTTCTGACTTTAGACCCCCATATTGTTGTTTTGAATCAGAATAACGAGTACTTTCGCAGCTTTACCTGCTCGCTTTCTCAACTTGGTGCTTTCATGGTTGGAGTTCAAAGGCCAGGCTAAATTTACACGAGCCTTCTCAATTGTGAATTAAATATTAATGCTTTCTTGGCATCAAAGTACATGAACATCGATCAGATATTTGTGGTACGTCTCTCTTCCCATCTGTCCCCTCCTCCCTTCTCCCCTTCAGTTTTTGAATTGTCAATGTATTTTCCAGTATCAGTTGAGCAATCAGTCCCACTGCTGGCCGGATAACTCTCTAGTTCTTATTGGCGAATCCTACTCCACAACAAACCAAAAGCTCAAGGTTCTTTTTCGTTCTGTTATACAGATCATGATCAAGATTCTGATACCATTTGCTAGCCGATAAAATAAGTAACAGATAAAAATTCCAAAAGAATATAGACAAAAAGAAAGCACTGGATCTTTTTTTCTTTTTTTTTTTGGGTGGGGGGGGGGGGGTTGAAGTAAGTTCTTTAGGCTATAAGACCATAGCGAGTGGCATCCAATCATCCAACTTTGATTATGTATGCATGCAGAGATCGTCGAGCTTATCTTTCCAGAAGCAATATTACTTTTACCTGAGTTTTCATGTTCTTCATATATATTGAGATAATCTGCCTCTCGAAAAAGGTTTATTTGGAGGATGCCGCACGGTAGCTAGCTATACTTTCGTGCTTGGAATAAAAATCTCAATGGCTGATCTTTCCAATCATCTGATAAAGAAGCATTGGGTGTGTGCCACGTTAGCCTCTACGTGGTTCTTTCTTTTCCCACGACTTGTCTGCAAAAGCAGAGACCAGTAACACTAGGTTAGATTTTAACAAAGAAGTGGTGATAAATGCAGCTGGACCAACATCCCATTATAACCCCCCTTGGAAGAACTATAGAACAGCATGAGAAGATTCTTCTTTTAATTTTCCTTTTGCTTTTTCAATTTTCTATCTTCTGTTGACTGGGTAGCAGGAAAAGTACTTGTTTTTTACTCTCTCTTCCAAGAAATTAAAAGTAGGGGCGTACTTGCCCAGAAACCATCTATGAATATATATATAGTTTCATACTAAGTCAATCAAATGTTTTGATGATAATCATGATTCACGTAGTTGGAGGTACTGTTAAAAGTTTAAAAAAAAAAAGGAAAATTGGTTGCAACCCTCTGATCGTCATTTCTCTAAGAGTTGAGAGAGCATACTATATTATATAGACTGGAAAGTATTAATAATGGACATCAGCCAAAATGGATTTTTAGAGTGTACATCAAATCATTTCATGATATAGAGTAGATAGACTTATCTTGACTCAAAGTTCCACGTAACCCCACCATATATTTTTTTCTGTTTAAAATAGTGAAATCTGTCATGTCTATAAGCAATGCCAGATCAAAACTTCGGACGTATAAGTTCAGAGCATTGCACAAGTTGCACAATGATTATTAATTAATACTAATTGATAAAGGGTAGTCTTCGGGATCGCCGCATTGCACAAGTTGAGCTTCAAGTTGTTGATTTTAATTATGCGAGGTGCTTATCAAGATTGGAATTACCCTTTATCATGAGCAGCACCCTTTGAGCTTCAAAACCTTGTCTTTCATGATCTCTACTATTTTTATCTCTTTTACTTCCAATCAATTTTCTTTTCCCATTTTTAATATTATTTTCTTTCCCCTTTTTTCGCAATTTTTTTACTGAATAACGGTCGGATAATTAGTTTATTCCAGTATGTGTCACTGAGTTTTTGCAGGTATGTTCTGGATCACAGTTTTGTCAAGACTCAAAACCGGATAATTACCACTTTTCCAATTGGTTTTTAGTTTTAATTTTACAAGCCTTTCATACAATTTTCTTTGAGTTCATGTTAGCTGGTCTGGAATCTGGATACTCTAATATTGTAACAACTGTTTTGAAATCAAAATTTGGGTAAAGCTAATCTCAACTGCAATGAAATCTGACTTTTGAGTCATTATCTGAAGTGAGTTTCTTTCCAAAAAATTTAATTCCCAGATATGATGATATCACTGCTTTGATGAACATGAATCATGTGTCCACTTATTTTCATGCATCCATTAATTGCATGCCAAGTGTTCTTGCTTCTTTCTTTCTTTGTTTTGATTTTCTTCATTCTGACACTCGTTTCTCCATCATTAAATATGACAGACAACATCTGTATTTTTTGACTCTGGCTTTCAATTGGAAATCATCAGGAAAGGGCACACATTCCAAATTCATGATATATGAACAGGAAAGACTGATCGAGATCTTTTCATAGAAAGAAAACACCTTCATAAAATGAAGTTTATGAAACTTGGCATAAGGCCAGATACCTTTTACACCGAAGAAGCTACCAGGTTTGGATCATCATCTATTATAAACTTCAAATATTTGTGCTGAGATTGATAACGAAGCTGCTGTGTTCAGGAATGTGTTTCATTTTTTAGGGATGAAACTGAGAGAGTTTGTTTCACTAATGCATGCAGGACCCTGATCTCAGATTTACGTGGCGATATTGTGATTCAAGTTAATGATACCAGCTATCTCCTCCATAAGGTATGAACGGATAAGAAATCCTTGATTAAGTCTCTTTCACCTTTCAGTGAAAAATATGTTGATGATTTTGTATTTCTGTTCTTACAGTGATGAAATGATTTTTTTTTTGGTTCCATGTATTTCTTGCTGCATGTTTCCCATTCAAACTCAAGTGCTTTTCAAGATTCAGATTGAAAAAAGTAGAGATTACATTTTTCATGCTATGCACATGACATGCATGATGCAGCAAGTCAATTTGTACCTAAGTCGATCATGAACCGAAAGTGGTTAAAAAAAAGAAGAAGGCATTTCTTGGAGCTAGGAAGTGTAATATTCTATATTGAAGATAGGAAAGTGCTGAATGATATTTTGCGTTGTTTTGAAGTTGGGAGGGAGAAGTTCCAGGTTTTTATAATGATCCTGATATAAAATCACTACTTGTCCTAAAAGTTTAAGCAGATGTGAATATGTATATTTAATTGTTTGTATTATATTCTTAACATTCCCCCTCATGTGTGAACCAAACTCCCCCTCAATGAGTGGTCCAATACGTGGAATATTTAATTAAATGTGTAAAGTGTAGAGTCAGGGTTCGAACTCAAGATATCAGAGCATCTTTGATATCATATGAAATCACCACTTATCTCAAAAGTTTAACGGGAAGAGGTAAATTTAATTATTTATATTATATTATTAAACTCAAATTGTAACATCGACTAGTACTTTTAAAGCATAGGCCAAAAGGTGGTTTAAACTTTCCTTGAATTGTTAAATGGTATCGGAATCAATTCCAAGCAGAAAGTGTGGGACTTGAGCCCTGCCACCTATTATGGAATGACTGTACAAGAATGTCATGAGTTTGAAGTTGAAGTTGAAGATAGCGTTTCAGGATCTTCAGGTTCTTATGGGTTCCCTGAAGAGGACTGCTGTTGATTGTGCTAATGCTGTCTCGCTTCTTTTTTAGTCACTGTTGCTTGGATTCTTGTTAATTGTGTTGGTCTTAGCTGCAGTTTCCACTGCTTCCAAAGTGTGGACTCTTACAACGGCTTTGCTCAGAGTCTGGCGATTCCAACAACTTTACAGTTGAGCTTCATGATCTTCCTGGAGGGGAAGAGGCTTTTGAACTGTGTACTAAGTTTTGCTATGGGATTACCATTAATGTCAGTGCTCGCAACTTTGTACCAGCATTCTGTGCTGCTAAATTTCTTAGAATGAATGAATCTGTAGAGAAGGGAAACATGGTTCTCAAACTCGAGGCTTTCTTCACTTCATGCATTTTGGAAGGTTGGAAGGACTCTATTGTGACACTCCAGAGCACATCCAATTTACCTGAGTGGTCTGAGACCTATGGAATAACCAGAAAGTGCATCGATTCCATCGTTGAGAAAGTCCTCACACCCCCATCAAAGGTGAACAGTTTTACTTCTTTTCTTCCCCATTCTAAGATGATGGAAGTTAAGATTTTGTTCTTCTTTAGATATATAAAAGAATTTCTTAAAATCTCTCTGCAGGTTGCATGGTCCTACACTTACACTAGGCCCGGTTACTCCAAGAAAAGCCGACATTCTGTTCCGAAGGACTGGTGGACAGAGGATATATCCGACCTTGACATAGACATGTTCCGCTGTATTATCACTGCCATCAAATCAACATGTATAATGCCACCACAGCTTATTGGTGAAGCCTTGCATGTCTATGCCTGTCGCTGGTTACCAGACACAACAAAGAAGAGTCCTCTAGAAGGTTTAGTGCCTCAAACTGAAGGACTCAAGGAGAAAAACTGGCTAATTCTTGGAACTATAGTGAGCATGATTCCCGGAGACCGAGGATCAGTTTCAGTTGGCTTTTTGCTAAGGCTTCTTAGCATAGCATATTATGTTGGAGCCTCTCCAGTGACAAAATCAGAGCTCATAAGGAGATGCAGTCTGCAATTTGAGGAGGCAACAATGAGTGACTTGCTCTTTCCCTTGCACTCAACCTCTGAGGGGCACTCTTACGACGTTGACTTAGTTGTGGCAGTGTTAGAAAGCTTAGTGGTGCTATGGAGAAGACAGCCCCCTACAGCCGCAGAAAACAGACATTTTTTGGGATCCATCAGGAAGGTTGGGAAGCTCGTTGATTCTTATATTCAAGTGGTTGTAAAGGATGTCAACATGCCGGTTTCAAAAATAGTATCACTTGCTGAAGCACTACCTGACATTGCACGGCCAGAACACGATGACCTTTACAAGGCAATCAACATTTATCTAAAGGTATGATTCAAAACACAGGCTAAGTGAAGGATTGATGAGAACAAACTTGCCATGAACTTTCAAATTATTTAAGACCTAATGCCCTGAGATGCAGGGCAATATGATTCTTGATTATTGATGTCAAGCTGAAAGCATGGATGAATTATTAGCAGGAAGCAAGTGCATGGTAACTTTATCACTAATTTCACTTCTTGCACATCCACAATGTGTTTCAATGTATTTACAGGCGCATCCTGACCTGAGTAAAGCAGACAGAAAGCGCCTCTGCCGAAGTCTAGACTGCCAAAAGCTATCTCCAGAGGTACGTGCCCATGCTGTGAAAAACGAAAGGCTACCATTAAGAACTGTGGTGCAAGTCCTCTTTTTTGAGCAAGAGAGAGGTTCCAAGGAAACTAATCACAAGCTACTTCTCCCGGAGCTGATTCGTAGAGGAACGCAGGCACTAACTGCAGGAAACGATGAGGGTAAGCTAAAAGTAGGTCCAGATGAAAAACTTAGTAGAAGGGAGGGCCCAGGAAGAACCACCATTTCCAGAACCAGTGAAAGGGAACAACAAAAAATGAAGAGATCAGATGGAAAGTTGCCACTAGCATTGGAAAGAAAGTTGGCCATTTCTGAAATTGAGGAAGTGGAGTCAGAGAAGGAGAAGGAAATAAGAGAAGAAGGAATGTCTCGGAGAAAACTTGAGCCTAAGAAGATTGTATCAAAGGGAAGCAGATCAGACCATAGCCAGGACAGAGTCAGAGACAGATAGTAAATGAAAACCATCCTGTTTCTCCTTCAACTTACCGTAATAGTGTAATTGGCCTTTCGTTATGTTACTAGAAATTCTGTTCTTTTTAGAAGTGTATAAGCCGTTTGCATCATTTGTGTTCATAGAAAGTTATTGTTAAGCTATCTATCAGAAGCTCCATATCACTGCTATCTACAAGACTCGTCTGTTTTTACAAATCATCTCATATCATCTAATGATTATATATTTCTCAAATTTCAACATAAAATATAATAAACAACTTTAACTTTTTCAAATAATACTATTATCATGCTAAGTATAGTTTTGAGGTATGCAATTCTTACGCATTTCTTTAAAAAACAAAATCAGGGCCCATCACTATTTTTTTTTCTATTTAAGTCTCAAATTTATCCAGTTTTTTTAAAAGAAGTGCATAACTATAAAAATCATTTTCCTATTTTCCATACATTTTTTTCGCAAAGACAATGTACCCGAATTCCCATAGTTAGCTTGAATTCGATGACAATTATGTTGAGTGCACATCCCTTTATTAAATTATATACCAAAGCCAACTAAAAAATTTTAAAAAGAAGTTAAAAGAAAAAAACATCACCGTTGGAAGAGATATTTAGTTCCCATGTATTAATGGGCCCAAGTCTAAGCCCGATGACTAAGTACGAGCTAACGGATATAGATTGTGGATAATGAGATGGATAACACCTCCAACTGATTAAGAATGTGATTACTCCAATTAATTCAAAGAGATTTCAAGGTAGATTTTGGAGGTAAGTCGTCATCACAATTATCATACCTTTATAAATAACATCTAAAAATAACACATTCATACACTTATATTGAGATTACATCTCTAACTTAGGTATTAGAGTTCTACTAGACATCTTGTAGTGCATTCTCATTTTGTTGCAAGTTATCCGTGTTATTGGTAGTGTGAAACAAGTTCTTAACAACTATAGACATCTTTCATTCATAAGGGAGATAAAACAGTAAGTCCTTATGGTTGATGGCTGGAATGTTCAGTATTTAAAAAGGACTTGGCTGGCTTATGGATGACAGTTGGTAAAGTGTTTACATGATAAAATTTAATTTGAAAGATAAATTTTAAAATTTATAAATCAAATCTTACTATTTTTTTTTAAAGAAATTAAAGTTTACTATTTAAATTATGTAAATGATATAAAAAAATGCGATGGTAACGCGATATTAACTGTCGACAAAGTTTCAATTTTTAATAATTTTAAGAGGGTAATGTCTCAATTTTGATCATTTTGAATGGAAAGTGTATTCATCCTTTTTATTAAATGAAAACCATCATGTTTCTCCTTGAACTTAATGTGATAGGGTAAGAAAATAGCTACTTTGCCACCTAAGTCTTACTGTTCTAGTTGATCGCTCGGCAAAAAATATATAGATATTTTTTTTACTTAATGATTAAAAAAGTAATTTTAAGTGTATTGGTATTTTTTTTTTTAAATATTTAAATATATTAAAAAGATGTGAAAAAAAAAGTGCCTAATGGTAATAACGAGCAATTTTACTCAAGCGATAGAGTAGCACTGATCAATAGGGTAATACCAATGTAGACATCTTTCTTTCATAAGTGGAGGAAGAAAAGATGTACTGACTCATCGAACAAATTCTACCTAGCTTGAAAATTGGTTTGGCCAAGGGGCTCTTGCTGATAGGGTTGAGTTTGTACAAAATCTTAGACTTCTTGTTGAAGCTGTATGTCATTATGGTTGAGGGTTAATAGATTATTAAAATTTTGTCATCCGATTAATATTAGATATAGTTTTAAAATATACAAATCTCACATATTTATTTTGAAAAAGTAAAACTGAGGCTCATCATTAAAAATTTGATTTTTTCATGTAGATTTCAAATTTGTTCCTTTTTGTTTAAAGAAAATACACCGGACTTGTACACTTTATCACTGTATAAATTATTTTCCTTATTATCCAAACCTTATCATAGAGACTACTCCGAATTCCCATAATTGATGATAATTATGTTAAGTGCACATTCCCTGATGATAGAAAATTTAAAAAGAAGTTCAAAGAAAAAAATATATAAAAATTCTATATACAGTCACTTTTGTATACTTCTTATATATTTTACTGATGTGATTGACTATATTATTTTTTAATATAAGATAATTATTTTGATCAATCACATAAATAGAATAAATAAAAAGTATATAAAAATAAATGTATTTAGCAAAACTCAAAAAAATATAACTAGGCCCGATTGGTTAACTAAAATCAAAAATCTCATCGCATCTAATTTTAACGCATCATTATAATTTTTTCAATTCTTTATATAAAATTTAATAAATTATTTAATTTTTTTAAATTTTAATATAAAATTAATATTAAAAAATTATATTATAATAATATTTTATTTATTAATATTTAAATTATTTTATTCTATCTCATATGTGCAAACAAACGAAGCCTAAAGGAGATAGAATAGATGGACTAGCTGATTGAACAGATTTTGCCTAGTTTCAAAATGGATAATGCTTTATCCACATAAGGTGGCCACCAATTGAACTTTTTATTTTTTTAATATTTTTTTATTTAGTAATTAAGAAAGTGCTTTTACATAATGTTGTAATTTTTTTTGTAAAAAAATTAAATTAAATATATTAAAAAATATATTTATAAAAAATAAAAATAAAATAAATTTTTTTTTGCCTTTTCGGTGGCGTTTCTCTGTGGCCGTCGCAGCCTCCTTTGAAAATTGGTTAGGCCTAAGAGCTCTAGCTGTGATGGGTCAGAGGCTGTACAAAATCCTGAATAGTTGTTGAAGGATGTCTTTATGGTTGATGGCTGGAATGTTCAGTACTAGCTGGCTCGACGGCTTGTTGGCCATTGGCCACTAGAGCGGTGTTAAGACACAGCTGATGGCTTACGCTGGAAGTTATTGTTGGGAGTTATTATTAGGTAAAAATATTTTTTTATTTATTTTTTAAAATTATTTTTTAATATTTTAAAAAAATATAAAAAATTTATAATAATATTAAATAATTTTTCTTTAATTATTAAGAAAAAAAAAAAAAACCAACAGTGGCCCAGCGGTGACCTTAGTATTTTTTTTGGCCACTATATTTGCTAGAAAATTTTGGCGTGACGTTACATGTACCCCTTTGGATGGCTGCATCTCTGTTGTGGCCGATAGATGTTCACCTTTCTTAACTTTCTCGTTTATTTTTAAACATGAAGTAAGATAAAATTAGATATATTAAAATTAAAATATAAATAAAATATTATTAAAATATATTATTTTTATATTAAGATTTGAAAATTTTAAATTGTTTATTTTATTTTATATGAAGATTTAAAAAATATGTAATAATTAAATGAGATGAGATGAAAAGTTTTGTGAAAATAAACGATTAACTTTTCTTTCGAGATAGGTTCATCTGTATTGCATGGTGGCTTGTATATCTTGCTCCCAAAAAAGAAAGTACATATTTAGGCTGTGTTTAGATGTATAGTTGAGTTGAATTTAATTAAATTCTTTATAAATAGTAGTTAGTTGAGTTTACGGTGTGAATTATGTATGACCAATCTAATATGAGTTTAGATGTGTTTGAATGTTAAAATGGGTTTAGAGATATTTATGAAAAGTTGAAAAAGATTGTGGGTCATACGTATAAAAATGTATTGAGTTGAAAAAGGTTATGGGTCCCACATATAAAAATGTTTTGAGTTGAGATGAGTTTAGTAATTTGAGAGTTGAGTATTTAGATATTAGACTCAGTTTTTAAAGTAGATTGAACTGATTAGATTTCATTTGAATCTAACAACCAAATTAGCACAATATTTGAATTATAAGTCGATGTGTATAACACAATTATGTATAACACAATTACTAAAGTGTTTATATAATATAATTTGATTTGAAATAAAAATTTTAAATTTTAAAATTTATAAATCAAACCTTACTATTTATATGATGTAAATGATATACTTTACATATCGACTTGATAATATAATAACTCATGATAACTTCAACAAATGAAAAAATGTGATAGTAACGCGATATAGTATAGTTTGTTTTTACAAATCATCTTAACTCATCTCATCATTATAACTTTCGCAGATCCTCACACAAAATGAAATAAATAATTCAACTTTTTCTAGTCTAAAATAAAAATAATATTAAAAGATATAATATAATAATATTTTATTTTATTTTCAATTTTAACTTTTTCAAGTACCCCTTTGGATGACTTCATCTCTTTTGTGGCCGATAGATGTTTACCTTTCTTAACATCTTCGTTTGTTTTTAAATATGAGATGAGATGAGTTGAGATTAAAGTTGAAAATTGAATAAAATATTATTAGAATATTTTGTTTTAATATTATTTTTGTATTGAGATTTTAAAAAGTTGAATTGTTCATTTTATTTTGTGTGAGGATTAGAAAAAATTGTAATGATTATATGAGAAGAGATGAAAAGTTTTCTGAAAGTGAACAAGTAGACTTTTCTTTGGAGATAGGTTCATTTGTATTGCATGGTGGCTTGTATATCTTGCTCCCAAAAAAGGAAGTACATATTTAGGTTGTGTTTGGATGTATAGGTGAGTTGAGTTGAACTGAATTTTTTATGAATAGTAGTGAGTTGAGTTTGCGTGAATTATGTATGACTCATCTAATATGAGTTTAGATGTGTTTGAGTGTTAAGATAAACCTAGAGATATTTATTGAAAGTTGAAAAAGGTTATATGTCATATGTATAAAAATGTATTGAGTTAAAGTTGTAGGTCCCATGTGTAAAAATGTTTTGAGTTGAGATGAATTTAGTAATTTGATAGTTGAGTATTTGGATGTTAGACTCAATTTAAAAGTAAAATGAACTGCTTTGATCTCATTTGAATTTGACAACCAAACTAGCACAATCTTTGAATTATAAGTCAGTGTGTATAACATAGTCAGTAAAGTGTTTATATAATATAATTTAATTTCAAAGAAAAATTTTAAAATTTAAATTTATAAATCAAATCTTACTATTTATATGATGTAGATGGTATATTTTACATATCCATTTGATAATAGAATAACTCATGATAACTTTAACGAATGAAAAAATATGATAGTAACACGATATAGCTTAATTTCTTTTTATAAATCATCTTAACTCATCTCATCATTATAACTTTAGCAGATCCTCACACAAAATGAAATAAATAATTTAATTTTTTCAAGTCTAAAATAAAAATAATATTAACAAATATAATATAATAATATTTTATTTAATTTTTAATTTATAACTCATCTCATTTTATCACTAAAAATAAATTAGATAAAGTTTTAATTTTTAATTATTTTAAGAGAGTAATGCCTCTTGATGATTTGAATGGAAAGTGTATTCATCCTCCTCGTTAAAAAGAGAAGAGAAAAAGACAAAAGCAAAACAGGAAGTTGAACTTCTACTCATTCAAAATTAAAAAAGGGAAATGATATTTGTTGTAGTGATTGTGTAAGCAACATGCAATCATTTTGAAAAAAATAAATTAATATGAAATTCATATTAAAAAAAAATTATAATTTTTTTTATTCATTTCGTACAATCGTTTACATCCCGCTTGTATGTGCCGCTATATCTGTCACTTCTGATTAAAAAATTAAAAAGGATTACGGACGTCTTTACCTACCTGCTCCATACTGCTAGGTACAAAGCGGCATGCGCAAACGTGGGATAACCGTACCTAAATGGAAAGAAGAGAAAAGAAAACAAAGGAAAACAAAACAGCAAAAATGCAAACAGAAGAAGGAAAGAAAGAACAGAGCAAAGAAAGAAAGAAAGAAAGCGGGAAGCAAACCAAAAAGCTGAGATTTTCTTTTCTTCTTCAGGCGAGTAGCAAATCAGAGCACAGCAAAGATTCCTGGTACGTTGAATCATTTCTCTACCAAGAAAGAAAAACCCATCTCTTAGATTTCATCGTTAACGTATTTCTCCCAAACCCATTTCCTAGATTTTTCCTAAACTCATTATCAACGCATTTATGTTGTTTCTTGTTGATCTTTCCAGATAAACCTCTGTTTGTTGATGCTGGCCGGCTGTGAGTGCTCCCAAATTCAAAATGGTTGCTGTAATATAGAGTAAGTGTTTGTATTTTGAGAAAACCCACTTCAGTCAACCGTATAATGTAAGAAAATACCCACTGGAATCAAAATCTTTAGTTGGATAGCTACCATGTGGGGAAGTGAAAATTCAGAGGGGAAAAAATTGATCACCTCGGTAACACCCATGTTTTCTATCACCGCAATCTTGTTACCTGACAATCAAAGGGGAAAACACTTATAAGTAGGGCCATTTAGATGTGATAGTCGAAGAGGAGAGAGAGAGAGAGAGAGAGAGAGGATGGAGGAGGTCGCTGGGCTTAGGGAAGGAGAAGGGAAGGTAACGACGAAGGGGAAGTAACAACTTTGTCATGAGGTAGGAGGAGGAGGAGGAGAAGAATCAAAACGGTGTGTTTTGAATTTTGGCAAAACACACCGTTTTATTAAACGTTATATCCCGCCCGCCCAATACAAACTTCATATTGTCTGCTACGTAACTGATGTGGCAAAACACGGTCGTTTTATTTCGCTTTATTCCCTTTGAAGAAAGAAGATAAAATCATAGAAGTAATTGGTTCGAACTTTGAAGTCCGATGGTCTTGGGCCCTTGGCTCCTCGTCACGTCGTTGGCTCCTTTCTTCTTTCCTCTCTTTGGTATTTTTTGAAAAGGTAAACCGGTTCTGCTCCTTATCTGCGATGTTTGTTATTATTCATTGAAATTCTTTGTTTGTGAAATTAATTGAATAAAAAAAGTCCCAAGTATTTTTGGTAGATTCTGTTTGATCTGTTATGGGTTCTTATTTTCGCCGGGCTTTTATGGCAATTTGGGTTTTCACTGGTGCCATTGGACTTCCTGGACCCGGAAACTTTACGTTTTATGTAATGTTTCTGGTTGTTGCATAGCCGTAATTGACCACAAATTTGATGGATTATGGCTAGTTTACCTCTTATATCTGTTTATTATTGGAGGGAAAATTTGTTGGTTTGCGTTTCTGTATTTAATGGCTTTCTGTGGCGTTTTTTTGTTCATCTAGTTTACGTAATGATATCTAAGGATTTGGGGGTAATCATGCAAATGAATACCCAAAAGATGCACCTGTTTTTCAATCTTTTGGATTCTAATTTTTTTTTTTTCCAAAAAATAAAAATAAAAAACAGAACTTGGCATGGACATTCACAGTGAGCTGTTGAGTGCTGATGTTGTTAGTAATTGTTGAAAGCATGGGTTGGCTTGCTGCCGCTTACATGTTTTTATCGGTAAACCTAATTTTATTGATCATAAGAATAGGCAAAATCCCAAGTATACTGTACATATACTAGACCATCACCTAAGCATGCTAGTTTAGTGTTACAAGAAATTCATGAAAGTTCATTCCATTAAAACCAGTTACAACTGACCAATGGAATAAAGTATTGAAAAATAAATTTCTAAGCTCATCCATTGATTGTTCTTGATCTTCGATTACAAAGGGTTTGGCTGCATATAAATTTTAGTTTCATGCCTGATACCCCAGTGTGTTGTTACAAGGGGTTTGGCTGCGGATGGCTGTAAGCCTGTAATTGTCATTTTGTTGCAACACAACCGTTCTTCTGAGTGAGCACAAGTGTGTATAGGTCGGCCAACTGTTTGTATGCGTTTCTTATAGCATATACTTTGTGAGTTGCCTAGAATACAGAGTGAGAAAAGAAATATTCAATAGTTGTAGCGTTCAGGCCACGAATGAAGTAAGATACTACTGTCATACATTAATGCTTTGTTTGTTGCCAAGAAGACAGGGTAAAAGGAAAAAGAGTTTAAGTTCTTACTGAAGTCCATTGAATGAATGATGTAACTGATGTTTATTTTCCTTTATGAATTTACGTGCAGACGAAAGGGTCAGATTGTTTTTATTTGTCAAGCTGTGTTGATTCATTGTACACATTAGCAGTTTCACCATGCATATAGTCTTAGTATTATCAATTGTACTCGGCATTTGTTGTATCAATTATATGCTTGCTTTGTTGTTGAGGAGACAGAGGAAAAGTAAAAAAGACATGTAGACAGGTTGATGGTGTCTTTTTTCCCATTCATGTTACAAAACAAGCAGATTTGGATTCCTTTGGCAAATGTCAGAATGGGATACTGAATCTATCAATCTTTTGTTTGCACTTAGCAGCTTCTCTATTGGTGTTTGTCACATTGCATTTATAATTTGTTGTTACCAAGATGGAGAAAAAACACAGATTTTTTGGATTCTCATCATTATAATGGGTGTTTAAATAATTGTTTAGATTCTGGTGTCTCTATTCCTATTAAAAAATGACAAAGAAAATAGAATATATTGGACAGGATTGATTTGACATGATAGCTTTCACCATGCACATATATTCATTTTTATTAAGTGATATGAGGCCTTTATTGTATTTACCTCTGCTTTTTTCTCCCCACAAGAAGATATAGAAGTAAAGAAAAGAAGGTTTTGAATTTGTATAAAAATCCAGGTTTTAAATAAACTTTAAGGTTCCGTTATGTTTTTCTCTCTCCTCACACTCACATATTAAGGATTTAGACCTTAGATCTCATGTAGATTCATGCCCAAGAACAAGATTGTTCGTTCCAACTAATAAAAATGAAAGTTTATCAGAAAACTGAACAATATGGTAGACGTTCCAAAAATCTGCTAAATGAAATTATATTTTTAATAATGCTAATCTGTTATCTGAAAGGAGGTCATTTAATTTGGGCATTTTGACATAGAATTGTGAAGATTATTTTTGTGTTATAGAATCTAACATCATTCTTTTCTTTTTTTGTTGTCTTTCTTTTGTCCCATGTGTTCTTTGATAGCTTGCTTGATTTTCAGCTTAATGTCACCTTCTATGCTTTATTATCACTTTCATTGAACCTGGTTGACTGGTTAAACACAAATACATTGTAAATCAACTTCATTTTTCCAGGTGTGACAATATGCTGTTATAAGCATTCAGGAAAGTTCCTTAAATTGTTAAGATTTCAAGAATTAGTTTTTCTTTGTGCACAGGTATGGAGCATTTTGAGGTCCAGAAAAGATCATGGTGCAGTGCGTAGATGGATTAAAGCATTTCTGTGTTGCTGTCATAAATTGTTGTGATACTGATTCATATAACCAACCCAACGGTTGTCAAGATCCAGAAGCTCTTGCAAGAGAGACAGTGTGTATGCTGCTGCCTTCTTTGTTAACTTTCCATTTCTAGATGTCAGGAAGGGTGTCTTGGAACATTAGTGATAAAAGAGACATCGGCTTCTTATCTCTTTCAACTATGTTGTTAATGATGAATAATTTTGAAAAGGATGTTTCCTAAAGTCTTTTGAATCGGTATCCACCCAATGGTTTCCAAATCCTTTTTTCCCTTCGTCGATGGTGCATTTAATACTTGGAAAAGTAGATGCTTTGCCTCTCAATTTTCTATTGTAATGTGACAAAAGCCCAGGGGCTCATGAGTGATGTGATCACCATCTGATATCCCAAGTGGTCCTTAACCTTAGTGGGTTTCCAATATTTTCTTCTGTGCTTGTTAATTACATCTTTACCATTTATGTATCAGTATAAGCATCTGGAGCATGCTGAGATATTTGAATTTTCTTCCTTCAAATGCAGTTAGTGTAAGTGAGATAGAAGCGCTTTACGAACTGTTTAAGAAGATCAGTAGTGCTGTAATTGACGACGGTCTAATCAATAAGGTGCAATATGTCATACCATATGTCATTGCTTTCATTTTCAAGTGCACAGTGACTTTGATTTTCTCTCATTCAATAATATTGTTTAAGTTCTGATGCACTGGTATTCATGATTTATCTCATGTGTTTATTTTTATTGGTTGCCATCTGAATATTTCATTTTAGGAAGAATTTCAACTAGCATTGTTCAAGACAAACAAAAAGGAGAGCTTATATGCTGACCGGGTACGCTTTTATATATCTGCTCTCTGGTTTATGTTGGCGTAGTTTTTATGTGTCTTTTCCCAGATGATTTAAAATTTAAAACATTTTTCACTTCATAGACGTGAAATTATTTTGTTTGAATTCCTTTCTGCATTACCATGTATCTGCAGACATATCATCTAGTTAAAAGACCTTGCCAGGTTCAGCAGCCTACTAATGGCTTTAGACCCTTTGGTGAGTTTTGGGATGTTAGTTAGCCCGAGAGCTTTGTGTGTAACGCCCTGGTCTTGGAGGGGTTGGAGAGTTAACTCTTGTAACTTAAAACCATCTCCCATAACATAATTATATACTCCAAATTCCAATAAATTATAAATTCATTTATTCCAACCAAATATATATGTTCCTCCACCAGGACCACTAAAGAAATAACTCCATAAAATAATTTAGAATCTCCACAAAGACATATCCATGAATCAAAACACCAAAATAACATAAAATAATAAATCTATTAAATAAGACTCCCCAATAAATACTTGTACACTTTGGCACTTATTCCTCTACGATTATCAAACCTTGTTAACACTTCCTACTCTTGATTTCCAGCTGAAACTTCAAAATTATCTGAAAAATATTGTGGAGATAAGTGGTAAGTTATCAATAACTCAGTAAGTATAGAACATGTACTAGTATGTAAACATGAGCATTTACAGATTTCATAATGCAAAATCAAAACATGTTAATAAAATATCAGAGCGAAACTTTCAGAAACAATCTTATTCAAAAATTCTGTCATATCAAAATCTGAGACATCATTTTCATATCATATTAGAGCATTACATCGGGACAGAGACCATTTTTAACTCTTGTGGTAGGGTTATAAACCACCATTCTACCTGTGGCTGGACCGTATACAATGTTTAACCCCCGTGGTAGGGTTATAAACCACTATTATACCCGTGGTGGGGTCGTATGCCACTATTATCACCTGTGGCTGGGCCTTATGCCACTATTATCACCCGTGGCGGTGCCTTAACAGAACAGATCAGGAACATAACATAATCAGATACAAATACAGAATCAGAAAGTCATGCCAAAGGTTTTTAGATGCCACATCATATCAAAACGAGTACTGAATAGATTCAGATAATTCACATATTCAAAAATAGATTCAGAATATTTTTGCATCACATGCACAAATTTTTAGGTTTAATATTCACTCCTTTTTTCACAGTTCAAAAATAGAATGCAAAAAATAAGCTCATGTTTACACCAGTCATGACATAAAATACTTCCTTCTTATACAAAGTTTCATGAGTAATGCAGAATACATGACTGAGGTTGTTTTCACATTTCTTTTCAAAAAATATCATGCACATTTTCATAAAATCAAACCTAGTCCTTTCTTTTATGCAAAGTCTAGTATAGGAACCCCGCTTACCTAGACTTTTTATCTTCACAACAGTGCCGAACGAATATTAATCGTCACCTGTAACATAGTCACGCACTTCCGTAAATTTTCAATTGAACACATTTTAATACTTAAACCAGAAATACTAAATTTTTTTTTAAACAGAATTTAATAGATACTAATATTATTTAATTTCTATAATAATCTATCCACATTTTCAATTTACAACTAAATAAAATAATTATATCAATTTAACATAACCAGCAGAACTCATTTAATAAGATAGACTTAAATCGGATTTGTAGTGTTTAAAATAAGAATTTCAAATATTATTAATAACTATTGAACTTTTGCTGTAAAAATTAGTACTTAAAAAATGTCACTTAAGCTCGTAAGTATTTATTGTAAAAATATGAGTTTCGGGCTAATAATAATAAGATTAAACCCAACTTAAACACCAATTGTAAAATAAACCCAACGTAAGGAATAGCCCAAAATAAAACAAGTCCAACATAAAATCACTTCTTGTTATTGATTTTCAAGTTCACCTAATTTGGATCTGTACATGGTTGCTTTACGAAGGCTACACGATAATTTCTCTCTTTCTTTTTATTTTTACGTGTGAAAGGAGAGTGATGGTGAGACTGAGACTGAGATGCACCTGTGTATGAAGCCATGCGACAGGGACTATGCTCAGCGAGAGAGAGAGAGAGAGAGAAACTTGCAATGGAGCAGGAGGAGATTGGCAGATCTGGGATGATGGGGCTTCTTGTTGGCTGTGGCTTCCGCTGTGTGGAGAGAGAGAGAGAGAGAGAGAGAGAGAGAGAGAGAGAGAGAGACTTACGTACGATGGTCCTAGGAGTAGCACGACCGAGCTGCAGCCATGTCTTGTGGCCATTTCCAGCTAGAAACGGTGGTTGTCAATGGAGGGGCGTGGGATCTTGCTTCCTTTGGCAGTGCTCTGTTTTTGAGAAGCAAAACAGAGGTGAATATGTTTATTTCTTTATGTAGGTGGTTGCCGTGCATGGAGTTGGGCAGTGGGCTATCACACAGTGGTTGAGTAGACCGTTTTGGTGAAGTTAGGTGAACGTTTGAGGTCAGTGGATGGTGGCTAGACGTGGTGCAATGGCTTCGCATGGTTGCTGAACTTCACATATGGGCGGAACGTTCTCACGGTAGCAACTTGTTTCTGTGGCTGAGGTCATGAAGGGAGCCCAAAGCCTCACTGTGGAGGGAGGGGCTACGGTGCAACGGTGGCTGTGTTGAATGTGTGGCTATGACGGGGTTGGTTTCTTTCTCTCGGTTTGCCCAGATGCTGTGGCGGTGAGCTTTGGGTTAACAGCAACTTGTGGCTGGTAGCTTGTGGAGTTGCAGTGAGGAAGGGCTTCGGCAATGGCTGGTGGCAATTTCTAAAATTCAGGAGAGGAATATGTGTATATTTATAGGTGATTGGAAAACCCTAGAGGAGAGGGAAGAAATGTGCATGAGTGTGGAGTCGTGTGTGGTGTGGAGTTTCAAAAAATTTTTGGATGTTGCGTCTGATTAGAGCAACCGGGTTTGGGTCTTAAAAATAAGGTTGGGTTGATTAAAGCAGTCCACATAATCCACTGCTAAAATATACTAATCCTGTAAATTTTTCGGGCCAATTCTCAAATAAATAGATCTCACTTGGTCTATTAAAGATTTTAACCTAAATATCAAGCTCAATAAAAGTCTATATTCTGCCAAAATAAATTTTGGGCCCGTAGCCTATTCAGAAATACTCGCTAAATCTCAAGTGGGCTTCCTAACCATATTAACCATTAAAAAAAAAAAAAAAAATGAAGCGCGGGCTTCGTGCTGGGCCCGGGTGTTACATTGGGCATGTGCTTATTTTCTGCCCTTTGGCTGGCTGGTTTAAACTTAAATGACTTTCAAGCATTAATTGGCTTGAAGTTCTTTATAAACACAAACATATAAATTCATGATCTATAAGAAAGCCTTTTTGCTAATTATAACCATCTGTTCTCAAATTTTATAGGTATTTGACTTGTTTGATACGAAGCACAAGGGGATACTAGACTTTGAAGAGTTTGCACGCGCTCTCTCTATCTTTCACCCCAATGCACCAATTGAGGATAAGATTGAGTGTAAGTATCAACTAACATTTATAAATTTGAATCGATCCAGGTGCTTTTGTCTTTTAGAGAAGATGGGAGCTGTAGCATGGACATAACCCTTGCTTTATACCTTCATCATTTCCTATTGGGGATTTGAGGGGGTTAGAATAGAAAGATGGGCTAGTTGATCTATAGAAATAGGTTGGTCTTCTGTTTAGTCTCTCCATGGTATTAGCTCTTCGACTTTCCTGGTGATTGCATGGTAATGTCTACACGTACACATTAATATATGCTGACCGAGGATGGGGATATCTAACTTTTCCTTTCTTGCAGTTGCATTCCGATTATATGACCTCAGACAGCAAGGGTTCATTGAGCGACAAGAGGTATAGCTGTCCTATTTCTGCTGAGTGAATATATCATATTTTTCAACCACCCGCATAGAAACCATTAATCTTTGCATGTGAGGTTCTAAATCTACTGCGATTATACATATATACACATGTATCTATCAACTATTGGCTATTTTGAGTTAATCATTTCAACTCTTTTTCGTTTTCTTCTTCTTCTTATTCTTTCCTTTCTTCCTTTTTTTTTTTTTTTTTTTTTTCCTGGATGAATGAAAGCCTTGTTAAGAGATAATAGAACATTATGCATCCTATAGTATGCGACACATCAGTATTGGAGAGCCAAAAATATAATCTAGAAAGACCGCCATGGAAATCACAATCTAACTAAATTATTTTTTATGAGCAAAATTAGAATTTATTGAAAAATTAAACTGGGATACAAGCCCGGGGGGTAAGCAACCTTCACAAGCATCCCAAACAGCCAACACAGTGGAAGAAAAAATTAAAAAATAAAAAATAAAAGAAGAGAAACAATACTAGCAAGTTGGTCAGATCCCCTGGTTTCTTGAGCTGCCCACAAAGGTAGCTTTTGTAACTTACAGGACTGTTGTGGGGTCTGTTTTCAGTCTCCAGAGAAATAGAACACTGCACTAGGGAGGGGCACTCTGTAGAGGACTGGAAGCAGTCACTACGAAATTCCACTCACACATCATTGGTTGTAGGAGCACGCGGAGCTCCTGGCAAAAAGACATGCAGGGACCAAACTTTGTTGTGGTCAGTGCGTCTAATTTATGTGTGTACATCGAGGCACATGCCAGTGGGGGGCAGTGCCAATGATGGCTTGGGTCATTTGGACAGATGATGTTGGTGGTGGAGCGCATTCATTGAGGAGGTGAACAAAAGCTGGCAGATTTGGTTTTCAATGCCACCGACAAGGAGAGGAGAGGGAGTTTTGAGAATTCAAGCCATGGTCACGGCAAGACAAGCCGTTCGACTTTACGATAGGTGTCAAGTGGAAGTGTAGTGATGTGAGCAGTTGAGGCATCCTAACAGACTGGTAAACTTGAATCTTGTTCCTACATGGCCCGATCAATTCGATCATGTACTTGCCTTCTATTTTCATGTCTTCAAAGAGTTGAACAATGGGTTTTTTGTGTTGTCAAAGAGATCATCGATTTGTTCTCCTAGTTTTCAGAAAGCAACATCAAACTTGGGCTTCAAGCTATGTTTTAAGGGGTTTTTTTTTGTTTTGGGGTGGGGGGGGGGGGGGGGGGGGGGGGGGGGGGGGGGGGGGGGGGGGGGGGGGGGGGGGGGGGAGGGGGGGGGGGGGGTGGGGGGGGGGGGGGGGGGGAGAGAGAGAGAGAGAGAGAGAGAGAGAGAGAGAGAGAGAGAGAAGTTGGGAAGAAGTACAAATCTAATTTTCATAAAGCACCTTTCAGCTTCAAATCTGACGCTCCAAATTCTCAAACATTCTTGTGCCTCACTTCTAGATAATTGTAGTTGATAGTGGGAGATTACTTTGTAAGGACCTATCAGTCAGAATGCCAGATGCCACTGTACAGACTATAGAGTATAGACAGATTCTAAGTTCTCAAGTCTACATAGCAATGAGTAAGCGCATGCTGTACAGATTTCAACTTGAAATTTAACAAGCAAGTCCTTCGATAGAAAATGATCCAAATAAATGAGGACCAACCTTTTTCAGCAGCAGGGTCATACTTTAGAGGTCCAGAGGTTAGTAGCAGCGTACTTAACCTGATGAGCTGGCCAGCTAGGACAGCACAGCAGGCTGTCCCCGCCACAATGATAGTGGAAGTATGCATCCTGCTTTGGCATGGATCATGACGATAAGACCACCAACAACCTTTTCTTTTACTGTTTCCAGCTCCGTAATCGTTATTTGCCTCAAAATCTTGGAAGTGATCTCCTCAACTTTTGTCTTTTTGTTTCCACTCTGTCTATGAAAAAAAAAAATATTTGAACATGTTCCGGAAGGAGTTTGATTGCTCAGCATTTTAATGTATAGGTGAAGCAAATGGTAGTGGCCACACTTGCTGAATCCGGTATGAATATTTCAGATGATGTTATAGAAATTATCATTGATAAGGTACTTTCTTATTCATACTGATTCAGTTCACATCAGGATTCAGATCACTAATATGTGCTCTCTGTTTTATTAAGTGCTCAATAAATGTACAATAACATTATACGGAGTTGAAAATTTAAGCATATTAGAGTATCACAATTGCAATTCTCTCACCATATGTTATTGTTTTTTATGTTTTAGACCTTCGAGGAAGCTGATACTAAACATGATGGAAAGATTGATAAGGAAGAGTGGCGAAGCCTTGTTATGCGTCATCCTTCCCTTTTGAAGAATATGACTCTTCAATATCTCAAGTGAGTTATTTGTTATTGCTCTATGTTACCCATGCATATGAGATCACTTAGTTGGTGATGGATGGTAGAAATCTTCCCATTAGTATTTTCTGTCTTATTATATTTAAATAACTAGTTATTTTGATGGGACAATTCTAAAGATTGAAAAATCATAAATGGCTCCAGAAATGTGGATTATGACGTATTATAGGTTAAGTCTACCATTGGTCCCACTGTAATTTCTCTAGCACGATGGCATCTCTCCCACTTCACTTTTTTCTTCTTCTTCTTTTGGTTTCATCATTCCATCATGAAATAGTTTCTAAAATTCAAGCTCTCGATGCTAACATCAATCCAATTCTTCTTGGACAGAGACATCACCACGACATTCCCAAGTTTTGTTTTTCATTCACAAGTTGATGATACCTAAATGTCAAGCCTACATGGAGTTGATAGTCATATCTGGAAGGGCTTGTTTTATTTTACTGCCAATGTCAGTGTGGCTATCTTTGCACATGTTAATAGTCAAAGGGATGTTGATCATGTATTGATGTTCTCAATGAAAAGAAGTTTGTCTCCCTTTTCAAGTATAATTTTTTTGGCTTGAATATATGGGTTTCAGTAATTTCTTTTTCGGTTTTTATGATTGTATTTGATTCACAAGAAATAAGAGGGAAAGGAATCTGCAGGCTTTTCATCATATATTGGTAGATAAATGTGGAAAATATTGGTGGAATTGAAGAAGGTAATTAGGCCTCACTCTCTACCGAGGTGAACTGATACCAGATATGGGCATTGTTGCATTGGTTGACCCATTTCTTAAATTGCCTCAACCATATGCAGAACCTCCCATTTTATTCAGCTTCTCAAAGGACTAGGAGGCACTAGGCAGTGTAAAATAGATATCATTTTCTCCCCCCTCCGTTATTTTAACATTATATAATCTTTCCGGCTTGTCATCTCATCCCTACTTACAGTTGAGTGGTACTGAGTTTTTTTTTTTTCCTTTTTTTAACTTGCCAATGTTGGATTTAAGTTCTTTAGTAACCTGGTTTGATCAGTAGAAACAATTAAAACCCCTTGGTGTTGGATAAGTGGTAAAGGCCTTGATCTTGATACTAAGCTCCCTCAAAGTCTAAAGTTCAAATCTTTTTTTATGCAAACAATTTTTAAAAGTCATTGGATTGGGAGAACTTCTCCATGAATTACCTATGGTGTACTTAAGGAAAACTTATTGTCGAGGGCCCATGTACTCTTGAAATTAATCGGGATTTTGTCTTTGAGCACCCGATGTCAATAAAAAAAAAAACCAACAATTAACTTCATAATAATAATAATAATAATAATAATAATAATATTCTATGTTAGTCACACTATACTAGATATCCCTAATCTGAAAAGGTTAAATTTTTTTTCTTTATGATTTTTATTATCTTTTTGGGTGTTAGCAATAATAATTGAAATTCAAGACCAGACCACTTGTGTTGCAGACCCATGGGTTTTAGAAACCTAGAGCAACGTAGGTCCCCGCATGTAGGCTTGGGCGATATTGGGTTGTGCAAGGGCTTGTGTTGGCCACCCTAGCAAGCGTAGTTCCTAATAGGAGTGCTACCTGCACTTCTCGGGCAAGCGACCCCCACATGGGGGGAGTTGGGACCCTGAGCCCTAGCCCACCCCCTTGGCGAGGGCTTCCGTCCGGATGCCAAGGGGCAGATTGGCCCCTAGGACTGGCTGCCTACCATGAGAGAGAGAGAGAGAGAGAGACCTTGTGTTGGGGGCGACGGCGAGGGGCTTTAAAATAGAGATGAGAGACTGAGAGATAAAAAAAAAAAGAGACGAGAGGGAGAATTTTAAAACAAAATAATAAACTAAAACGTTATCATCCTGTTGGTTTTTTCTAAAACCACATCGTTTTATTAAAAAAAAAAAGTTACCATTTAATATATATTGGGTTAGCAGGCTTGGGTCTGTGTCCCGTCCCTAAGCATCCAAATGCGTTCAAGCGTCTGCTCACCCAAGCTGGGGTTCGATGGGGTGATGAGTGGGCCAAATGTGTAGACATTTTAATAACAATTCACTAAATTAATGATGTTGAGGATGTATTCATGTTAGGTTTACAAATATATATTTTTTATTTAAATTATTATTAAGTGTTCTAGGAATATTGACATGAGGTAGTACTTTTATCATATCACAAAGAGTCATGCTACACCCATCGAGAGTGTTAGCTAGACAAACTCTCCCGATAAGGCCATTTGACCATTTTTACTTTTATCGAGATCCAACTCTCGTTAGCTTTATCATTTTCTATCACAAATGTCTTGTTAATTTAAATTTGCACTTACGTAAATAATTTTAATTAGATAACATATAAGAATAAGATAAAGAGAGGTATCCATATTTTGAATTACCTAAGAATTTTCTAAAATCTATAGACTCCAGCTCAACCTTAGTGTAAAAATAAAAAATAAAGGACGGTGCTACTGTGCTGTTTAGCTCTTACTATTATGCGTGTTTTTAGTGCAAATTTTCTTTTTTCTTTTTTCAAAAAATTTTTAAATAAGTTTTAAACTTAAAAAACAGAGATACATTTACTATTGATAATTTTTTTAAATATTTAAAAATAAAATACTCTAGTGGTCAAACCAACCAACCTAGGGACAAATTAGTATTTTTGAAAAAAATGAAAAACAAACGGATTCGGGGCCAAACCGGGTTATATGAACCGCAACCTGCGTTTTATTTTCTGCTACTTCGCGATCACTCCCTCCTACCTAAACTCCTCGCAGGTAGCTTTGCTTGCTCTTTCCCTTCGTGGTATCCCCTTTTCTTTGTCTTTTTATTTTTTATTTCAAGTTATTGATTTTGATTTTCCATACTCCATTAGGGCACGTTTGCTTTTGTGAGCATCCTTGCCCATAAGGGAAAAAGGCCGAAAAAACTCGTAGTAATGGAGAAAGGAGGGAAAGGGTTTTCTCTACCCACCAAGACAGCTCGAAAATCTTCTCTCAAATCCACCACAACAAAACAAGGTCTTTGATTTTTTTTTTCCTTGAAATTAAATCATTCTTGGTTACTGCATGCATACTTTCTACGAATATTTTCATTCAAATGTTAGCACTTTTATTTTATTTTATTTTATGTATTTATCCCTGAAAATGCCCATTAAGTAAAGGGATTGGATGGACAAAGTAGTAGTGCATTCTATATAATCAAGTATGGTCTGAGTAGAAGATTGATAATCCTTGCTTTTCTTGGGTTTTGAGTTTGCATCCGTTAATGCGGAGATACGTGCAAAGAGTATAAAAGGAATTCAAAGTTGTTTTGAGACACCTGCATTCTGTGTGAATTATTTTTTGTAGCATCCTTGAAAGGCAAGGATGATAGCTCAGCAAAGTCAAAGAGGGCAATGAAAGTTCAGTTTGATGTTGAAGGTTAACGCTTCCTTCTTTTCCTTTCCTATTGTATATACTATTATAATAATATGCCAGTAGTAAATATGCTTTATCTTGCACATTTGTTTAAATGATAATTAATCAAACCCGTTAATTTTGTTGTTATAGGTTCACTTGGGAAGTTTGAAACTCCACTACCCAAAGGTGTAATTTTCTCGAGCATTTTTTTTGGCTGACGCTGTTATGTTGATAACATTTCTCTGCACAATCTTTGATTGATCGCATCGATGTTGATTTCCATTGCATGCACCTTTTGTTTAAAGGAGATTCAAGCAAATGGGGAAAAGGAGACAAGACTGCTAAAGGTGGGAAGGGTTCAGTTTCTAAACCACCACCACCACTGGAGCTCAAAATTGAGCAAGGTGGGTAGTTGGAACTATGTTTTTGGTTTACTGTATTATTTGCTAATTAGTTATCATTTTCTATGTGGAAAGCTTGGCCTCTTTATGTATTTCAACGTCTCACCTGTTAATGTTGCATATTTTATAGTCGTATATGCATGCTGTCTTGGGTCTGGTGGAATTTATTTCTAGATCTATCTCATAAGCTGGGATGTCCTTCTGTGGGTTAATACTATTCTATTAGTAAATTTTCGGTGACACATGCAGAACTCCCAGAAAATGTCAAATGCATGATGGACTGTGAGGCTGCAGATATTTTACAAGGAATCCAAGATCAGATGACCATATTATCCAAAGATCCAGAATTTAAACTGCCCCCGTGAGGACAGCTTTAAAGCTTTTATTATCAAATAGAATCTCGGTACATATTGTAAGTGTTATAATTGGCCATCTGTTGCCAGCTCATTTGACAGGGGGCTGCTGTATGCCAAAAGGGTTGACCATTACACAAATCCCCCGTCTGTTAGACAAGTTCTTCAGTATCCTTGAACTGTTTTTTGTTTTATTTACTCAATTTTGAGATTTGGTTTTGTATGTGTTCGCCACATTTCTATATGACCCATCGCTGTTCTTTATGCATCCATCTGCTGTTGGATTCTTAACTGGAATAAGGAATCTCAAGAAGTATGGTGTCTCTGATGGCGAGGTCTCAATCTCAACCTGAGTCACTTCAATCTTAAAAAAACCATGCAGCACTCTTACTGCCTTTTTTTTTTTTGTTGTTGTTGCAGATATGTGTCATTGCCAATGTTTGTCCAGAACTTGTAGATGAAGTTTTTGCTCTGGTCCCATCCTTGAAGGTATAACATGTCTGGTTTTGTAATGTTTTGGACAACGATACATTTGATTGTTTACCATGCCTGGTGTTTTCTTTCTATTTCATTCTAGTTCTGTCCCTGAGAACGTTTGTTTTTGTTTGATAAATAAGTAGAAAATAGACAAGAGTGCTCACTATATTAGTAGCTGCAGAGGTAGAAAACTGTTGAGACAATAATGTATGATAAAAAGTAGAAATAAGTGAAATTGGTGCAGTGTATTAACGAGTACATTCACAAAACTGATATTTGTTATAACACCAATTACAAAATGTTAATATTTCCTGATTTTTAGGCTTGGCATTCATGTCATTCCCCTTTGAACAACTAATGAGCTTAATAATCAGTTGATTCAAAAAAATATTTTTCAGTTGATATTTTTGTCGTAAATGATTAAGGAAGCATCTATTGCAATTTAAACACATTGTTTTTCTACCTATAGTGGGTAGAAAAAAAAGAAAAAGGAGGAGAAAAGGGGGGGGGGGGGGGGGCTAGAACTATATTTAAATAGGTCAATAATTTTGTTTGATTGGAGGAACAGTGTCTTGACTAATCCCATGGGTGCACAGACCCTCGGTAAGAAGTTTTCTGCAAGTGCAAATTGGGTATTCAAGAGGAAAAATCCCCTAGTCCGATAGCCTCTAGAGATTGTTTGCACCCAAGGGTATTTGAACCTTAGACCTAGGGGGAGCATACCCCCAAGCCCAAGGCTTTTTACCACTTGAGCCAACCCCTAGGGGTTTAAATAGGTCAATAATAAAAGAGACAATATTTGTTACTATATTTAACAGTCCAGGAGACTCTGTAAGCCCCACTGTCTCTGATATGGTTCTGTGGTTATGTTCACCGGTGTTGTTGTAGTTGTAAAGCTAGTATTTGAGGTGATAATTTGATGTTATTATTTCTTGTTTTATTCATGCCTAAAATTTTCCTGTAGAATAAGAGAAGTAAGCTCAGCGAACCCCTCAAAGATGTACTAGTTGAGCTAGCTAAGCTTAAGAAGTCAACTAGCTTAGAAAGTCAAATGGAAAGTGCTGAAGCTGGCAACCCTGGTAAGATTTTATTTTGCTACTTAACTGTGATAGCCTTATTTAGCTGTCATTCACTACAGGGGCACATAATGATTTTGGTGCAGGTAATGTCGGGGGCCTGGGAGTAGTGGATTTATAGCTTTTGCAGCCCTTATAAGACATCAGAATTGGCTCCAACCGTTTGTGTAACATGTTCTTGTCCTTGACTCCTTGGTAAATGTACAAACGTTTCTTTTTGGTTTTTTAATTTTCAATCAGGGATGCAATGGGAGTCGAAACTTCTATTATGCAATTATTAGACTCCAGTGACCAACTTAATCAGGTGATGAGCTGTTGAAACCCTCCCTCACCCCAAACCCAGGCAAGCAAAAAACAAAATGAAAATTTTTCAAGGTTTTCTGTCAGAATGTGGTAGGTGTTTGTATGTGTTTTCTGATCATAATACGAGCAGCTATGGTGGCAAATCAAACTTGCTAGCTGAACTCAGGAGGTGAAAGGTTGTAGCCATCTAGGTCAGTAATCAGCTGCACATGGCAGTAGCAAGTGAGGCTCAGGAAGTGCAGCACTTTGCTGCTTCTGGCCTGTATTTGCTGTGCTGGAACAGTAACCAGCACGGTTTAGGTGGTTGTTCCATTCCGGATTAAATTCCAGCTATTTAGGTCTATTCCAGTCCATTTTAGCCGGATTCCAATATTCTGGCCGGAATGTGCATTTTGGTCCGAAATCTACATTGTTCCTCTTCGGTTCAACTTCTCCCCCTTCCCTGCGAGAATCATACCACTAGACCAAATGCCTCTTTTTTGTTGTGGTTATGAACACATTACAAATCCCCCAAAAATCTCAGCACAGATTATCAATTTCTGCAGAAATCTCAGCACAGATAGGTCTCTTCATTCTCGTTTTTTCCCGTTGATCTCCCTTGTTCCCAATGATCTTCAGTAACTCCCAAACTTTGTGTTTTCTCAACTCTAGTTTTAATTATCGGCATTACAGCTTTCTATGGAAAAACAAAGTTCATTTCTTGGTTTGATTTTTAACAACATTTGGCTTTTTTGATGCTCCAATGGGGATATATATAAACCCAGAGCTACTCTGCTCTCCGTCCCCACCACCACCACCTCTTGGCTCCGCCCAACCACCCATTTTCGGTATATGTTGATTGCTGAGAATTTGTGAGAAATGAGAGGAACATTTTTGGATTTTCGGAATTTTAGTTGTTCATTATTTGAGCCACTTTTTTTTTATAATTATTATTATTATTATTTTTTAAAATTCTGAATCCGTTTGCTTACTGAGGAATGCGTGAAGAGATTTTTTTTTAAAAAAAAAAAAAGAAAGAAAAAGAAAGAACAGAAAAAAGAGAGAGAGAGAGAGAGAGAGAGAGAGAGAGAGAGAGAGAGAGAGAGAGGCTTTTGCAACTGTATGGGTTGTGCAAGTGCAAGCACTACGCATTTCTTTAGAAAAATAGTGGTATCAATTATTACAAAATTAATTTTTTGAATTTCATATTTAAATCACTGTTTTCAAAAGGAGTACGTATCGTTTGTATACTTTACGATTGTAAATATCTTTTTTTATGAATAAAATATTTCAGTTCAAGAGTGAGAAAACCTTCAAGAACAGAAGGAAGAAAAAGATGGTAGAAAGACAATTCTATTACTTTTCGGATAAAAAGAACAATACCTCCCTTTCAGCTTTTATGTGAAAATTCCCTAATAGAATGCCTCCCATGTAATGGGTCTGGTGTGCCATGACTTAAACAGACAAGCTTATAGGTAATCTTAAAGCTACTGGGGCCTCAGCCCATTACTCTTAATTAAAATACACCAAGTTGCACTCCAGTCCAACAGCCCTGCGTGGAAGCCCAAGCCCATAGCCAACGTGAACTGTTACAGGTTGTTGGGTAGGAAAGTGTAGGAGAGGAAATAAAAATAATAATCAAGGAAAGCAATTGGCTTATCGGACCACAATTGTTATTATGAAAATTTTCAAGTTGGCTATGATTAATCAGAGAAAATAATACAAAGTGATATATTTTAGAGACTTGCAGCCTTGAAATATTGATTGCAGATTAGAATTTTGCTACATACAAGTAAAGTTGTGTACTAATTTGCGTACCAATATTGATTACTTCATATTCAAAATTTAAATTAGTACTGTTTTCAATAAAATCTACTTTTTGACCAATCACATTATATTGGTGCACATATTAGTGTGCAGTTGTGCTTGCAACTATATTTTTTCCTAAAGATATGGACCTAGTAGGCATGAGATCCTGGGCAGTGTATGGTTGTGGTATCCAAATTTATGTTTATTGACAACCCTTTTGGTTGTTGCATTTTAATGGAGTGGAAATATTTTGAAAAGAGAGGTGCCAGATTCAAAAATAAATTTTACAAAAAGTAATATTCACAAACTGACGTGACTAGATTTAATATGTTAGATAAGAACAAAAATTCACAATTTAGCATATTATAATAAGCGACATCAATTTATAAATTTATTTTTGTAAAATGTGCGGCAATTACTGATGAATTGTACGGAATAATCAAAAGAGAAAAAACAATAGAAATTAACATAGAGATTTAACGTGGTTCGGCGATGTGCCTACATCCACAGGAACAAGCGGTGTGGAAATTCATTATTTGTAATTGTAAAGTAGAGTTACATAATGTGTCTTTGTACTAATCCTAGACATACAGACGTATTTAAAGAAAAATTATAAAAATATACTTTTGTAATAATATCTTCTTATATATAAAAGCATGAATCCTGAAATGAACAGTAACTTCTTTGTTACAACATTTTGTCCCAATTTTGCCCTTACATATATTTTTAACACCTCTTTCATCCCTAAAATCCTCCATCCAATAAAAAATTTAAAATGCACAATAAAGATAATAAAAAATTCTATAAATCGTCGAAAATTTTCGTGAATACACAGTAACGATGCACAGTAACATTTCTCCCAATTTTATCCTCTTGCTTTTCAGTTTTGTACATCGTAGGTCATGGAACATGAACAACTTTTGTGAATCATAGTGTTGTCATTACAATAAAGGTGGCAAATCTGTAAGTTTATGATAATTCAGATGATGCTGTCATTAATTAATTTGCTTAATTAATTGTACAAATATCATCATGTTGACAACTTGAGAGACCTATCTCACCAGTACCATATTATTATTTTTTTTCTTTATTCTCAGAATATACCAATTATCTTTCTTTCAAATATCATCATCATTATTGCGATATCCATCCATCGTTTTCTGAATGTAAAGCCAAATTCCACACTAATCCTCCATTGGGAAATGATCATAGATATTTAAATTAAAAAAATATTATAAAAAAATCTTGCATTACATAGCATGCATGCAATTGGGTAAGTAATTGTCCTGTTTTGCAATAAAATAATACAAGTTGATCAAAAGAATCTCCAAAGTGTGTACCAAAATCTCACTTCAATATGGCCAGAATAATATATACACAGGCATATAGATGAGCACGAGATGTATAGATAGGAGGTGGGGGAGGTATCAATTTGTCTGTTACCTAGACTAGATTAAATTTGCGAGATCTGATGAGATATTTACACGTTTGCTTTGTATTTATATCTGGAATTTGTAATGGATATATTCGTCTCTTGTCACCGCCAGCTTATGCTTTCTTCTATGTTATCAAATCTCTGACGCTTGTACATCTTTGAAGCTGTGGAAATTGACTTCTTTGCTACTGAATTTTGGCATCAGTTAGGTTGGTGTCTCTGCTTTCTTCTTGCAAGCTTTGATAACTTACTTCTTATTGAATAATTTCCTTTGACACAATTGTTAGATGTAAAAAATAAACAATCCATAGAAATTTAACAAACACGTAAATCTTAACACCTAAATTCAACCATGTTCTTGGCACTTAAATCCGACTATAAGATTACACAGAAATATATAAGTTCATAAACAGTCAATAGAAAATTTAACAAACACGTAAATCTTAACACCTAAATTCAACCATGTTCTTGGGACTTAAATCCAACTATAAGATTACACAGAAATATATAAGTTTATAAACAGTCCATAGAAATATATAAGTTCATAAGAAAGCTAATGGACACGTGCAATTCAAACATATATGGACACCTGCAATTCAAAAACCAGAAAATCAAAACCAACAGACGAAGAAAACAGACTAAGTCGGTATGGTTTTTATTTTTTATTTTTTTGCTCTCAGTTGAAGATGTTTTGATCTCCAGACTATGATCAAATACATGATAGAAAGCTTTGACCAAGCTTTTATTAGAAACGAACAAACAGGAGTGCTTCACCCCGAGCCCCCCGTAGCAGACAAACAACAATAAAATAAAAAAATTAAAATCCCAACTTTCCATAGATTCATACAAAATCTTAGAGCTTTGAATCAAAATTAAATCGCATTCACAAGAAATAACAAAAAAATTTCATCCAACCGATTCACAAACCCAACAAATAAATTAATCGATTCTGAGGAATAGATATGCAAGAAACAGAGTGAATACCGAAACATCTACCAGCTACAGATCAGATATGACCGATTGAAGAAACAATTCGGGGCTTGCAGCCGTCGGTGGGATGATGGTGAAAGAGGAGCCGGAGAAATGGGCGAAGGGAAAGAGAGCATCTTGAGAAATGGAAGATTTCGGGGAGAGAGAGAGAGAGACCGCAAAAAAAAAAGGGAAGAGAAATGGAAGAAGGGAAGAGAACGGAAGAGGGAGGAAGGTGCGTCAGCCATGGATTTGTTGGAGAGAAACTTGAAATTTTCTGTCTGCTTCTTGGGTGACTGGATGGATAAAAGGCATAAGCTTTACCCATTTCACAAGGTGGACGGTGGAGATTTTAGTGCAGGGAGATATTTTCTCTTCAAGATGAGAAGGGAAGAGAAGGGAGGAGGGAGCAAGGTGGGTTGGCCATGGCTTTCTTGGAAAGAAAGTTGAAGTTTTCTCTCTCTTTCTTGGCTGAGCCGATGGATAAAAGGCATTTTTAGCCATTTCACAAGATGAACGGTGCAGATTTAACTGGAGGAAGATATTTTCTTTACCGATCACCTTAATGGTTAGGATTAGGAGAAATAATGTAATGTAATTTCTAGGTTTAAAATTAATAAATTAGATATATAGTTTAGAAGTGAGAATTATACATTATATGCATTTGGATGTAATTAATAAATTTAAGAACAATAATTTTTTTTAATATATTTATAAATATAGCTGAAATGGAAGGTAAAAAAAAATTTCTATACATCTTAAAAGTAAATCAACTCAAGCGTAGGAAAAAAAAATTTTTACATATGAAAGTCAAGGAAACTTAAAATTTTGCATGTCTATGAGAATAAAAACAACATTTGAAAAAAAAAATGTGCGAGGCAAAAAAGAAAAAAAATTGATGCGATAACAACAACACGAGATAAGAGACACAGTGCAAACTAAAAATAAGAAGAAAAAAACTACAAAATCACAAAGAAAACCAAGAAGAGTGAGAGAAAAAAGAATTAAACATCAATCCAAACAAAAAGAAAAAAAAATTAAAATGTAAAAGATGCAAATGGAAGGAAAGCAGTGTAGATGCAAATAAAAAACACGAGAGAAAGGGAAGAAGAAAAGTTAGAAATAGAGAAAGGTAGATAGAGTGAGATAGAAATGGAGAGTGAGAGTTAATTTATAAAATTTATTAAAATACACTTCTATAAATATTTATTAAAAAAAAAAACCTAATAGGTGAGAATTATGATAGCCATTGTCGATTAACAGTGGTCGTTGCTGAATTTTTTTTTTTTTTTTAAATTTTGTGGATTTCAAATATAAAGTGTCGAAACACTACAATAACATTTACAGTAGAGCTAAGATTTAGGTTGGGAATTGGTAGGATTATAAAAATTCGTTTGAATATCAGATGTTAATTCTATTTTATATTAAAAATAATTTTATAATTTAATATATTTTTATAAATGGTGCATATGATTATATTAAAATTTTATAATAAGAAAAATGTTAAAAATTTGCATTATTGTAGAATTTTATTTATAGTGAGGTAGGCTTGACTGAATTTTTTTTATAACTACTAACACATAATTTATGGAATTTCTTTTCTTTCATTGTTTTATTCGCTCTAATTTATACTATAATAATTGTTGCAGAGTTATTATCGATGTCTGTAAAGTTTTGCAATTTATAATTGGAATTTTAGTGTAAAATTATATAATTGAAATTTTGACCTTGTGCCTAATTTTTTGAGTACAATTTCTGTTCTGATATTTTTTATTTGATTACTTATATTGTAAGAGATAAACATTTTTAAATAAATAAATAAATAAACTTATATTTTTCCTCACATTGTAGAATTCAGACGTTTATCTATTTGCTGCTATCTCGGATACTCCATTTCCTTCAGGTTCTAAATTATTTTTTAGCTATTTGGCTTCTACTAAATTTTATTTATTTTGAGATATAATAGTTGCATTTAAATTTTTTGTATTCATTTCCTTATGTCTATAGTTTTATTTTATTCATGTCATTTTTTCATTTACTTATTCTCGATTACTTCGTACACATTGTAATTGGTTTATATACAATTTGTGTTACCACATTATGAACATATTTATAACATTTATTTATTTTCTTATAGACACAAATTTTCCCTATCATTGCTCTTCAACATTACATTGGAATTTCCTACTATCTGATTAAATCGAATTATTGAAGGATTTATTCTCTTCAATAATGCAATGAAACGTGGTAAGATACATCGATATATGAATAAAAATACATCTAAGTATAACCAAACATTTTCTTCATATTATCTTATATGGATTTCCTATTTGAAATAAATTTGAAGGTGTTGAGAAAGACTAAAGAAAAAATTTTTCCTACGCTTCATATTCACAAGAAAAAATAGAAGAGATATGTCGTAAAAAGAGAGAAAGGTATGCTGAACAAAGACTACTTGCAAAATCTGTTGTTACAGAGAATGACCTTTTTCAATGCTCTTCTACATCGAATCCTATTGAAAGAAATATACTGGAAAATGATGTTAGATCAATTGGTGATAATGATTTCCTCGATGTGTTACGCGGAAAAAGGCAGCACATTTCTTCTGCTGCTAATATGAGGCATGAAATATTTCCTACAGAAGAGGTCGGATGTTCTTCCAATGTTACTATGCCTATAGTGACTTCAGAAAACAATTCATCTATACCATTGGAAATGGATTGTTTAGATTTTAATAGTCCTACAGAACTTCCAGATTAGATTATTTATCTTCATTCAAACCATCCTACTTTTGAAACAAGGGCATCAACATCTTCCCGGGGTAAGAACCATATATAAAAATAGGTTCCTCATTCCTTTTGTATTCCTTCTTATTTGCTTTTTAAAAATTTTCAATGTCTGCCTCTTTTATCCTACAGGAAAACAACATCAAACATCTGCTAATTTTAGAGAAATTTTACGAACTATACCAATTGAGGCAAGTTTGTTACCATCGGTTCCATTCTGTAAATATTGCCAGGCAAAAAGGTTTCATCATGAACCAAATGGTTTCTGTTGTGCTGATGGGACAGTTTCTTTGATTAGTAATGATGTTCCAGATCAACTTTATCAACTATTTACTTTGAACTCAAATGAAGCTATTCACTTCCGTACCTATGTGTGCACATATAATAACAAACTTGCTTTTACGTCATTTGAAGTTACATTCGATCAAGATCTATGCAGAAGAAATAGAGGAATTTACACATTTCGAGTTCAGGGACAAATATATCATTACATTAATGATTTACTCCCTGTCAATCAACATCCCTCTTATTTGCAGCTCTATTTCTTCGATACTGAACATGAAATAGAGAATCGTGTTTATGATTCTGAGAGATTAAGTCCGTCAATTATTGGAAAAGTTATGGATATACTTCATGTTAATCCATACTCTACTTTTTTCCGGACTATTGGTGATCTACCCAATTTGGAGAAATACGGAATTCATATTAGATCAGATGTTGGTTTAGATCAACGCGTTTACAATGCTCCATCAGTCTCACAGGTCGCAGCTCTTTGGATTGAAAATGAAAATTCTGAGAGTTTAAGAGCCCGAGACATTGTCGTCTTCAATCATACAGGTCAAAGTCGTATAGTTCAATATTATTTCGGTTGCTATGATCCATTGCAATATCCATTATTATTTCCCTTTGGTGATACTGGTTGGCATCAGGGCATACAGAAAATAAAAAAAGGGACAGCATTGTCATATCCTGGAAGAGGAAATACAAGTCATGCTAATCAATTTCTTTCAGCAGAATACTTGCTTAGAAGAGAAGAAGAAGGTCTATTTTCATACTACTTCTCAATGCTTTAGGTTCTGTCCTTATATGATATTCATTCCTAATTCATTCGCTTTACTTTAATGTAGTTCTTACCCAAAAAAAAGAAAGAGCCAACTGTTTCATGCCGTGAGTATTACTGTTACAAGTTACAAATAAGAAAGAACAACAAAAGTATTTTGTTGCTGTGTGGTCGTCTGTTACAACAATTTGTAGTTGATACGTATGTGAAGATTGAGACATCAAGATTGGATTACTTCCGTAATAAGCAGCAACATATTCGATCGGAAGTATATCAAGGTATTGTTGATAGCATTTCAATTGGACAAACTAATGCTTCTAAAGTTGGTAAACGTATTATTTTGCCATCATCTTTTATTGGAGGTCCAAGGGATATGCGTAAGAGATATATGGAAGCAATGGCTGTGATTCAACGTTTTGGGAAACCAGATATTTTCTTGACCATGACATGTAATCCAAGTTGGAAAGAAGTTTTAGATGAGTTAGAACCACAGGAAGAGGCACAAAATCGGCCTGACTTGATTGCCCGTATCTTTAGAGCAAAATTGGAAGAGCTAAAAGATGATTTGTTCAAGCGGAAAATATTTGGGAAAGGTTCAGCATATGTTTATGTGATTGAACACCAAAAAAGAGGACTTCCACATGCTCATTTCCTAATTGTACTGCAAAGAGATTGGAAGATGTATGCTCCTGAATCTTTTGATGATATCATATCTGCAGAAATACCTGATAAAGACAACAACCTGCATTTATATAAATCAATTGTTAGACATATGATGCATGGTCCTTGTGGAATATTAAATCCTACCAACATATGCATGAAAAAAGATGGAAAATGCAGAAATCAGTACTCAAAAAGTTTCATGACTGCTACTATTGTAGGAAATGATTGCTTCCCGCAATACAGACGCCGTGATTCTGGAATGTCTGCTAAAGTTAGAGGCAAAATTTTGGATAATCGTTGGGTTGTTCCACATAACCTATATCTAATTGCAAAATATGATTGTCATATCAATGTTGAGATTTGCTCCACAATTAAGGTGGTCAAGTATCTTTATAAATACATTTATAAGGGCCATGATCGTGTCGCTTTCAATTTAATTTATGAAAATGGCACTGAAGATATCGATGAAATCCGACAGTTCCAATCGGCAAGATGGATCACTCCACCTGAACCCATGTGGAGGATATATGGTTTTACTCTTAATGAAATGTATCCAGCAGTCTACAGTTTACATCTACATCTTGAAGATCAACACATGGTAACCTTTCGTGCACATGAAAACTAGAGTAATGTTGTCAACTCGGATTCCTCAGCAAAGTCAATGTTAACTGAATTTTTTGCAACAAATCAGAGAGATACAAATGCATGTAAATTGTTGTACAAAGAATATCCAGAAGCTTTCGTTTAGAATCAATAATACAAAATATGGACTCCAAGAAAGAAAAAAACTGTGATAGGGCGGATTATTACAGCAAATCCATTTGAAGGTGAAAGATATTATCTGCGAATATTATTGAATCACATCAGAGACCCTTTATCATTTGATCATATCAAGACAGTTGATGGTATCATTGCACCAACATTTCGCGAGGCAGCTACTTTGCATGGGTTGTTAAATAAAGATAATGGCCTTCAAGATTGTTTACAAGAGGCGTCTTTGTATCAAATGCCATATAGTTTGAGGCGTTTATTTGCAACAATCTTGGTATATTGTAATCCTACAAACCCAAGGGAACTTTGGGAACGCTTTGAAAAAGACATTTCAACTGATTTCCAAACATCTGATGCAAATACAACAGATGTAAGAAAAAAGGTCTTACAAAGTGTTTCTTCTACACTTGAATCAATGAGAAAAGATATCAATGTCTTCCATCTCCTAGATTCTAATGTCTCCTTTGATGAAGAGCAATCTCAATGTAAAGAAATCAGTAATGAATTAGCAGTTGCAATTCCAGAACATGATCTTTTAGCATCAGGGACTCTTAATTCTGAACAACTACAAGCATATAATGAAATCTTACAGAAAGTTTTTTCCAACGAGACTGCTGTATTTTTTATTGATGGCTCTGGTGGTACTAGAAAGACATTTCTATATAAGACACTTCTCGCTAAAATCAAATCTGAACATTTAATTGCACTCGCAACTACATCATCTGGTGTTGCTGCATCTATTTTACCTGGTGGTCGAACAGCACATTCGCGTTTCAAAATTCCATTAGATGCTGAAAAAAATACCATATGTAGTGTCAGCAAACAGGGAGGTCTTGCCAAATTATTACGTCTTTCAAGATTAATTGTATGGGATGAGGCACCTATGTCTAGAAAAGAATCTGTTGAAGCATTTGATAAAATGTTACGAGACATAAATGATTCAGAATTGCCGTTTGGTGGAAAAATTGTAGTATTTGTTGGGGATTTCTGTCAAGTTCTTCCAGTTGTTCGTAAAGGTACAAGACAAGAACAAATTAATGCCAGCTTAGCTGCCTCTTATCTCTGGCCTATGATGAAAAAAATCACATTAAATAAAAATATGCGAGCAAGTTTAGATCCGGATTTCTCATAATACTTGTTACAAGTCGGCAATGGAACATCACCAATTACTATTGAAGAAAATATAAAAATTTCCAATGAAATGCTCATCCCGTATGCCAATGATCTTAAGTCTTTGGAAGATTTGATTGATGCTATTTTTAGAGATATAAACATTTATTCAGATAACCTTTTACAGATGAGCAATCGAGCTATATTAACACCGAGAAATGTTTATGTTGATCAGATTAATGCTATACTGATCGAAAGATTCCCTGGTGAAATTATACGTTATTATAGTTTCGATGAAACAATAGATTCATCTGAACAAGGTATTATGGAAGACTTCCTGAATACATTGACACCGAATGGACTTCCGCCTCATGAATTATTGCTTAAAAAAAATTGCCCCATCATGTTGCTCAGAAACATTGATCCTTCTGAAGGCTTATGTAATGGAACACGTTTGATCTGTCGCAACTTCAATCGCAATGTCATTGATGCAGAAATTGCAATCGGTCACTACAGGGGAAAGAGAGTTTTCATACTAAGGATTCCATTCCTACCAAATGCAGATGAAAACAATGGATTTCCATTTAAAAGAACACAATTCCCTATCAGATTAAGTTTCGCAATGACAATAAACAAATCACAAGGACAGACACTAGATTTTGTTGGAATATACCTGCCTCAACCTGTATTTTGTCATGGTCAATTATATGTGGCCTTATCAAGAGCAAAAAGTAGTAGCTCGATAAAAGTTCTCATCAGGGCAGTATCAAATGATCAATCTGAAGAAAGCTACACAAAAAATATTGTTTATAGAGATTTATTAAAAATGGCACATTCAACATGAGCCTACATAGGTAATATATTTATAATATATCTCTATTCATTATGTCTACTTCTCTTTTATTTTTATATAATGTTATTGTTGTATTCTGTTATATCTTATTCTAATTATTTTATAAAATATTAATTTGTTCCATTAATATATTCTTTTATTCTATGCATAGGTACCCATCAAGATGCGGACTGTCTATCAATCAATCGAAGATATTACTCCGAGTACAAAGGATTGGAAGATAAAAATGATTGTCGGTGAGAAATCACCAAAACGTACTGCTCAAGGTTCAACAAAAACTTATCAGAAGTTAACATTAATTGATCCCAAGGTATTAGATGTCATATATTTATAATTTCTAAAAATAAAATTTTTATCTTCGATTAATGTAAAAATTATATTAATAAATTTAATATATACCTTATAAAACATATTTGTTTTCATTCTATTTCAGAAATATTATAGTTCTTTAATCTCAAAACTTTGCTTTACAAAATATTTTATGTATATTTTAAACATTATGTATTATGCTTTACAGGGCAATCGGCTGCAGGCAGTCATATTTGGCAACGACATCGATTCGCGTGATGATACACTACACATATTTCAATCTTACTACATCAGCAACGCGTCTGTGAAACTGTTAGATCTAAAATATAAAACTGAAGCACATAAGTACCAATGGATTTTCAATTATAAAACAATTGTTGAAGATATACCAGACGATGCTGAAGCTTTGCAGCCACCTGAATACAATTTTATCCTTTCACTGACTTACACAATTACAAAGACACAAATGCTGAAATAGGTCATTTCTATTTCATCATGTCATTTTCTTTCATAATTTTTTTCATTTATAACTAACACATTTCTTCTGTTTTTGTTTTTAGATCTCTTGGCTGTTGTTGTACACATTGACCCACCTAAAGAGATAACTATAGCACATAAACCTACATTGATTCAAGAAATATATATAATCGATCAAAGGTAAAATTATTATAGATTATTTTTAACACTTTATTTTAATATATTTCATGTATTACATCTCAATATTATATTCTTACATATTATTTCCTTAATTTTACAGTCTTATACCTGTTCGTCTTACAATGTGGGATCAATTTGTACGCGATGAATGTCAAACAATTTCAAATCTTATTGGAGCTAAAC